>OX463241.1:108234436-108744436 GCA_949820135.1 Sylvilagus floridanus
GGCTGGGCTTGGCTCCCTGACCAACATACCATTAAAGACCCCAGAGAGCGGGACGAAGGGTGAGTGTCTGTTCTATTCCTGTCCCCACTTCCTCTCCAGTCAAAGGCAGGCTGAGTTGCTGCTGGCTGCCAAGTGCTCCTAATAGACACAGGCTTGGGGTGAACTGTGTGTCCTGCATGGGATAAACTGGGACTAGCCCCTGGTGTACAAGAATGGCATGCGATTTAAGAGAAAAATGGTGTGCTGCTTATATTAGCCTGGTACATTTATATTAGATGCAAGACATATTTTCCTAGGGCATGGATGGGCTTCCTCCTCTCCTGCCCACTCCCAGCCAATACTCAGTATGGTGGCTCATCCTCCTCCAGCCATGCTGCAGAGCTCATGGATTAAGGGCAAGGGCAAGCCCTCTCTCCCAGTCCATGGGAGAGCAGGGGCGCCTGGCTTCCCAAGCACAGACTGACCTGGGAGTCCTGCTAAGGCCCATGCCTGTGTGACAGCTGGCAGGGCTATGAACCATAATTCACCAAGGCAGTGGGAAGAGTGCACCAGTACAAAGGGGATCCTCGGGAAGCAAGGGAAGTGGCTGCATTCTGAATCATACCCACTGGGACAGCATCCCAGGAGCTCAGAAGAAAATTGTGTGATGCCACTGACAGTCTATAAATACATCCCTACAGCCTGTGTTTCTGAGTGTGACCGAATAGGATTCAACTTCCTAGGCAGGCGGATTTTAAAACAAATACCCTACACCTCCTGGCTATAGCTTTGGGAAGTTCTTTAAATAAACCTTTAAATAACTCTGGGCTGTTTATACTGTGATTTGGCCAGACAATGAGACTTGAGGGGAGACACTGCAGGGTTTCCTTCCCCCAAGGCCATGTGCCTCCCAGCATTTCAGTGTGGTATGCCTTAGCTGAGAAGCTGAGCTCTCTGGCTTGGGGGACAGAAGCCTCTGGGGCTTGGGAACCTCTGGGTGTCATGCTCTGGAAGGTTCTGAATGGTTCAGCCTGAATGGTTAGGGAGCTAGAGTTAGATGAGCAGAATTCCCTTACAGCCCAGTTTTATTCTCTGCCTCCACCACTTTTCATGGATGATGCATTTCTTAAATTTTATCCTTTGCCGGGTCAAGTGGCTGTTGTATCTGCTTTTCCTTACGCATCTTACTGAAGGGAGCCCTGTGCGCCCAGGCGCATGGTCGTGCATTTGTGTTGGCTGTACACACACAGTGGTTGTGCCTTACAACTTCTCACTCTCCCTTCTTGTCCCCGGTGCCTGACAAGCAAGACTCAGGACAACAGCTGAAACTGCTGAACTGCCGCTGCCACCCGTCTGTCCCTAACCCCGGGCTCCTAAAGCTTCATCTGATCTCCTCTTAGGCTGCTGTAGACCACGAGGAAAGTCTAGATTTTACAAACAAAGAGCTTCTTGGAGCCACCGAGAGGGGGAGCTCAACCATCACGCAGCCTAAAAGCAGCAGCAGCACTGACTGGTATGGTGCTGTTCACACCCCTTTTAGGATCTATAAGCCTTGGAGGTTCAAAGTGATCAACACTCTCCACTGGAAAAAAATACATGCACATTTAATCCGACACACAATTTCAGGGAGCTCAGAGGCCTCCTGAAGCCCATCACAGCTCCCGGGTCCCAATCCCCTCCCCTGGTGTTTCATACTTTACCAGCTTCTCTCACATACATTGGATCTTTGACCCTCCCACACGACCCTGCAGAGCTGACATGATCATTCATTTTCAGAGGGATCTGGAGCCCAGAGCACTGATGGGCTCCACCAGACTCGGTGAAGATGAGTTAAGCCTCATTCTTCCCGCTGTGCCACACTGGCTTACATCCTCTGCAGTGGCCATCTGTCTAGAGCCTGGGGAGACCAAGCCAGCCAGGTGTCCGGAACTTGTAAGGCACAGGGTGCGGCGCAAGTTCTGAGTGCAGGTGGTCCCTGACGGGACAGGTGGAGGCACCCCCGGGGCTTGGCAGGGAGGGCTGCCTTACCCGAGATGGATGGTCCGGATGTGCTTCTGGATGCCTGCTGCAGTGCTCAGCACCTTCCCACAGTTCTTCCACAGGCATTTGAACATCACCTTCATGGAGTTCTATGAAGCAGACAGAAACGGACATGAACAGGAAAGCCGACCCATCCAGACTTTAAGCTGTCATCCCAACATATTTTTTCCTTCATTAGAAAACTAAAGGCTTCCCAGCCTCTTGAATATAACTTGGCACACCATCCTAGGAAGCCCCCAGGCTGCTGAGTGTCTTGGTGAACTCAGAGGTTTTCCTGCGTCCCCCAGGAGAATGGGTACCTGAAGAATATTTCATATCACGCTCATGAGGTGGTCATAGTGTTTTTAAAACACAGTGTTTTTAAAAAGATTTATCTTATTCATTTGAAAAGCTGAACAACAGAGACAGGGGTTGGGGGAGGGGTGAGAGATCAATCTTCCATCTGCTGGTTCACTCCCTCAAGTGGTAGCCATGGCCAAGGCTGGTGGCAAGGACCCAAGTCCATGGGCCACCTTCTACTGCTTTCCCCAGGTACATTAGCAGGGAGCTGGATGGAAAGTGGAGAAACACGGACACGAACTGGCACTTTCAGATGGCAGCATAAGCAGCTGCTGCACGGTGTCCATCCCACTGACAGCTCTTAACTGAGTCCTTGCTATAGGCCAGCCGCTGTTCTAAGTGTTTATCTCATTTAACCCTAAAGTATGATAGCACAGGTTGAGTATCCCTCATCCCAAATGCTTGGAACCAGAAGTATTTAAGCTTTTGGAGTTCTCAGGATTTTGGAATGTTTGCACAGATTTTACTGGTTGAGCCTCTGCAATCTGAAAATTCAAAAATTTTAGATTTTTGGGATTATGCATTTTTCCATCTGTATTATTAATCTCCATTTCACAGGTGCACAGAGCGTTTCAGTAAAAAAAGAGCCCAGTTCTCTCTCTCTCTCTCTCTGTAACTTTGACTTTCAAAATGAATAAGTAAATCTTAAAAAAAAAAGTACCCAGTCAGCGACCCAGCTGCCGGCCAACCTGGAACCGGAATCCAGGAAGTCCTCCTCCACAGCACACAGCTCCACCTACTTCACCCAGGCTCCAGCATTTTCCAAAGTCAGTCCTTCACGGGGAAGCTCAGCCCTGACTTTGAGCTTATTTCTCAAGTCTCCAGTGCCTTTATTTATAAAGCAGGAACCATGACAGTGCTGTCTCATAAGGTGACTAGGAGGATTCAATGAGGTCATGGAAGGGAATCAGTGAACAAAAGATAAACAGGAAAAATCACCCAATGAATAGTAGCTATAGCAGTCTTACTATGATTATGCTACCTGCGTGAGCTTTATATGGGATGAGTTTTCTCCAGGGGGAATCCTTGTCACTGGGCAGGACAGTTACTTCCACGTATTTCCAAGTCCCTCTTCCTTTTCCTCCTGGACCCACAGCCAGATCTCCCCAGCCTCCCTTGCAGCCAAGGGGGGGAGGATCATGTGGCTGAGTTAGGCCCCATGGTGTATGGGTAAAAGTGACACACATTCCTTCTAAGCCTTGTCTCTACTTCCCAGTGCCACCCCAGCCCACTCTGCTGAGTGCATGCAAAGGTACCAGGGAGTTAGACTTCTTAATCCTTCAGGCAGTCTGGTAAAACCTATGACCCCTTCTCAGAACAGTGTTTCTTAATATTTAAAATAAAAGACATAGACTATAAGGAGAAGCAGCTATACTGAAATAACATTTGTAAAAGTATTCTGTGATATGGTAATGTATATATTCTGTAATTAACACATTAAATAATATCTTTAAGTGGGTTTAATAGCTACTATAATTTAAAACTAGTTTCTCTCTCTTTTTTTCAACATAAAGGCCCATTTTTTCATTATTTATTTATTTTTATTTTATATGAGAAGCAGAGACTGAGAGCAAGACAGATGCAAAGAAAGATCTTCCATTCACTTCTATCTTTCCCCAAATGCCCACAACAGCTGAGGCTGGGCCAGAATGAAGTCAGGAGCCCAGAACTCAATCCAGGTCTCTCAGGGGCCCAAGCCCTTGAGCCACCACTTGCTGTCTCCCAGGGTGCACACAGCAGGAAGCTGAAACCAGGAGTGGAGCCAGGACTCAAACTCGGTACTCCAGGATGGGATGTGGGCATCCCAAGCAGTATATTAACTGCTGTGCCAAAACCTGTCCCCAGATAATGCTAAGCATAAACGATATGCCATGATATGTACTAAAATTACGTGATCTGGATGACCTGAGATTTCTATTGGTATTAAAGACACAAGTGGTGCCAATGTTGTGGTTTGATGCCTTCAATCATAACTGCAGCAAATACTAAATTATAGGTACGAGTTTAGTGACAACAAGGATCCACTCATTCCTCCATTCAAGTTCATAAACCCCTTGAATTCTGCGTACCCCCTTGAGGATCTGTACTCCAGGTTAAGAATCCTTGCATCAGAAGGAAAGAGCTTGGGTCCCTGGAGGGCTGTGTAGAGCAGACATACCTCACTCGCTTCACCAATCCCACTGACCTGATTGGATTGTTACGTGAGAAGTAAATAAACCTTACTGTGCTGAGCTTCTGAGGCTTGGAAATGGGCTGTTCCGACAGTCAGCCGAGCCTGACGGACGAACACAGCAGTGGTGATACCTTCTCTGAACAGACGGAATGGATACGGCCTTGTTTACACGTCTGCTAGGATTTCTGACATTAAGTACGTGTGGCTGCCTCCCTCAAACTCCTGGCTCTATGAGGCAATCATTTACACATTTAGAAGATGACTCATCCAGTTGTTACGGTGGAATCAGCACCCAGCTGACTGATCTAGACAGCCACCCCCACCAAAGGCCTTCTCCAGGTTTCTGAATTGAAAACGGCACTTGGAAGCTTCCAGAACTGAGGGATGTATCTGCCTGTTGGCAAATGCTCACGTTTAGAGGACACAGTGCAGCACTATGTTGCTGCAGACTGCTACAGCTGATTTGTGACAAGGGGAGGGGCTCACCACTGGGCCCCAGGGGCTCTGCTGGGGCAGCAGGCATCCACAGTACAGCAATCTCCTGTTCCTGATGCTCCCCCTGCAATGTGCAGGGCTGAGCTGCAGGGGCTAGAGCTCCAAGGAGCTAGAGCCGAAGCTGCTGGAGGGATGTGAAGAAGCCAAGTAGCAAAGACCTAATCAAGAGACTTTCAGGTGTCTGATCCTCTTGAGTTTGGGCTTACCCTACGGAGGCAGTTGGCCAGTTTCCGGCTCCCTGATCTCCTTGGGCCTGTGATCTAAATACGTGAGGTGTAAGTGAGCTGAAAGCTTTAAATCCTGTCCCCGACTCCCACGGTTTACAGAAAGGACCCTTGCTTGGTATGTTTTTTGGTAGAAAGATTTTATTTAATAAATATAAATTTTGTAAGCAAAACTTTTGGATCATAGCAGTTCTTCCCCCCATACCCACCCTCCCACCCCAGACCATCCCACCTCCTACTCCCTCTCCCATCCCATTCTTCATTAAGATTCATTTTTAATTATCTTTATATACAGAAGATCAGCTCTACACTGAGAACAGATTTCAACAGTCTGCACCCACACAGACACACAAAGTATAAAGTACTGTTTGAAGACTAGTTTTACCATTAATTCTCATAGTACAACACATTAAGGACAGAGGTCCTACATGGGGAGTAAGTGCACAGTGACTTCCGTTGTTGATTTAACAACTGACACTCTTATGTATGACGTCAGTGATCACCCGAGGCTCTTGTCATGAGCTGCCAAGTTTAAAGCAGGTGGAGATGCAGTCAGTTTGCTGACCTGAAGGAGATGAACAAAGGGCATTCCTGTAGGTGCTTCTAGTTTTTCAGTGAGATAGGGAATGAGATCAAAGCCAAGGATGAAGAGGAGAACCTGTGGGGGAGGTTAGGGAGAGCAAAGAAGCATGGAACAACTCAGAGAGTGGGAAGGGAACAGGCAAAGCATACGGTGCTATCTCCATACTTATGGGGGGAAACAAGATTCTAGAAAGTGATGAGACTTATCCAGTACCATGTGATGGTTCTTACCAACTGGTTAGGTTAAAGCTTTTATAATTACTTATAATAAAGTATTAAATAACATGTAAAGCCAAATTCCTTTTACATCACTGGAAGTTTTTTAGACCTCAAATTTCTGATTGTTTTAGGAAGTGACAACCTAAGGTAGTATTTTTGTGCCATGACAAGTATTATTTATTGGAGTGCTGTTCTTCATCTTAGCAATAATATATCTAGCATTTGTTTTATTTTTTAAAAATTATTTATTTTAAAGAAAGAGAAAGAGAGGGAGAGGGAGAGGGAGAGGGAGAGGGAGAGGGAGAGAGAGAGAGAGAGAGAGAGAGAGGTCTCCCATCTGTTGATTCACTCCCCAAATGGCCACAACAGAGCTGAGCTGATCCAAAACCAGCAGTCAGGAGTTTCCTCCAGATTTCCCACACGGGAGTAAGGGCCCAAGGACTTGGGCCATCATCTACTGCTTTCCCAAATGCATTTGCAGGGAGTTGGATTGGAAGTACAACAGCTGGGACTTGAACTGGTGCCCATATGGGATGCCGGTACTACAGCCTGGGGCTTTAACCCTCTGTGCCACAGCTCTGGCCCCACATTTGTTTTCTAAAATCTTAAGTAGGAGAGCTTGGTTCTGATTACAGTAAAATAAATGGCCCTGGTATTACTCCTTTCTCTAGTTATTATCATTATTTCTTGTAGATGACATAGTGCTGACCAACCCCCTAATGAAGCTGATTCTCTCTGAGACCCCTGGTCATAGGGTAACCACCAACTGCAGCTGTTTATCCTCTCTTCAACTACATATGTAGTTTCTCTGGGCCCCCGCTAAGGGCTCCAGTGAGATATGCTGCGGAAGAAAATTCGGTAATGGATATGAAGAAATATGATGAACTTTGCCTTGTCTTTCCTTTTTGGTTTTGCTGGGTTTTCAAGAGGCAAGCTGTGTACAGACTAAGTACAGGTAAGTGCTTTCAAAGCAGGAGCCCTGACTTCTATCACAATGCCTCATACAAGTGTCTGGCTCAGTAAGTATTTGTTATGTTCAATCTTGCGAATCATGTGCTTTGGGGCCCACAGAGATGAGCCACATCTGAGACACTTCATTTATTTAAGCATTTTGTGAATGATCTATGCTCAAAGAATGTTTGCCAAATAGATTATTGCTCTGTAGAATCTAAGATGTCCCAGCACAGTTCATAGGCTGTAAACAAACTTTCAAGTGGGTGGTGATCCCCTGTCTGGCCCAGGACTGAGTCACGGATGGTTTTCTTGTCACTTTCCTGTATGGTGCCCCTCTCTCCCAGGCATACCCACTCTGTACTGGGAGCTCCTTGAGGAAGGTGTATGCTTACCTGCTGCAGGAAAAATTATTGTCTAGTTTACAGTGGCTCAGGTCATTAGCATAAGCAAGTGGAGGCCATAATTCAGCACTGCATTCTGGAGTGTCAGCTAGAGAAAGGTCCTGTTGCTTTGCAGGGTGGTTGCAAATGTAGATTCAAAAACATAATTATGAGGCTGGCGCTGTGGCGCAGTGGGTCAAACCTCCGCCTGCAGTGCTGGCATCCCCTATGGGCACTGGTTCGTGTCTCAGCTGTTCCACTTCTGATCTAGCTCTCTGCTATGGCTTGGGGAAGCAGTAGAAGATAGCTCAGGTCCTTGGGCCCCTGCATCCACATGGGAGACCTGGAAGAAGCTCCAGGCTTCTGGCTTTGGATTAGCACAGCTCCGGCCATTGCAGCCATTTGGGGAATGAACCAGCGGTTGGAAGACCTCTATTTCTCTCTCTCTCTCTGCCTCTCCTTCTCTTTCTGTGTAACTCTGACTTTCAAATAAATAAATAAATAAATACATCTTTAAAAAGGAAACTAAAACCATAATTACATATAGTAAGAAATCCATAAACTGGCTTTTGGGGTGGGGACATTCCCTAAACCCCTTCCCAGATAGAAGTTCTGCTATTTTCTCTAATTCTTTTGCATTCCTTTTGAGTTACACACTCACACATATTATCCCATTTCACCCCAACCTGGCAGAGACCTACTTCCATATTTCACTCAGGCACAGGTATCGGCCACCTCCATCTGTGGGAATGACACAGACGAAAAGCTTCAGAAATGCTTCTAACCTTGACCCAATTCAACTTCAGGGAGCTATCCTCTGGCAAAAGTTCACATTGTTTGCAAATATAGATTTATAAAGATATTCATCACATTTAGACTGGGGAAAAACTAGAAGTAACCTCTAGGTTGCCAATGGGGTGTTGGCTAAAGTGACATTGTAACTGAAAATTCAACCACCTTAGAAATGAAGTTACGCCGGCGCCGTGGCTCAACAGGCTAATCCTCCACCTCATGGCGCCGGCATACCGGGTTCTAGTCCCGGTCGGGGCGCTGGATTCTGTCCCGGTTGCCCCTCTTCCAGGCCAGCTCTCTGCTGTGGCCCGGGAGGGCAGTGGAGGATGGCCCAAGTGCTTGGGCCCTGCACCCCATGGGAGACCAGGATAAACACCTGGCTCCTGCCATCAGATCAGCACGGTGCGCCGGCCGCGGCAGCCCTTGGAGGGTGAACCAATGGCAAAGGAAGACCTTTCTCTCTCTCACTCTCTCTCTCACTGTCCACTCTGCCTGTCAAAAATAAAAAAAATTAAAAAAAAAAGAAATGAAGTTACAAGAAAAGCTTCTTTGACATGAAGTCTGTTTAGGGAGTTGCTGACAAGCCCTACTTGGCCCTACGGGCCCACACTGCTCCTCTCCGTCCCCGGCTCAGGCCCCAGGGGCTGGTGTCCATGCACTGCATCAGGGGGCCCACGGACTCACAGGCCCCTGGAAGGCAAGAAGGCATTGATCACTCCAGGTCCATGCTCTCCCTGGCCACAGGGGAGCAATGGCCAGCTTCCTCCTCCAAAAGGCACCGCTTTTGTTGGGGGACCTCTCCTGCAGTTATAGTTTCAGGTTCTGTGACCCTCTGGGTTCTGGAGACCCCTCCCTCTCTTGCCTGTTCAGGCTCAGGGCTGGTAATGGCCATCCTGGGTTGTTACCATTGGGGTACTGCCCCACCCCTACTGATTTTACCAAACCCTGTCTACATTTTTGTAAATAGCTAAATCAGCTCTTTATTAATTTCTTCTTAAAAACTCCATCTGAGCACCTTCTTTGATACAGGGGAAAAGCAGATAATAAAAAAATCAGTAACATTTTCTTTTTTTTTTTGGGGGGGGAGTAGGTAATATAAAAAGTATATTACTACAGGGGGACAATATGAATACTGGGAAGATTATCTTATTTTTACATTAAAGTTCCAATTTAAGAATTTTCCTGTTTTTAAGCTATTCCTTTAAAAAATATTGGCATGATGAATGCTGTGTGGCCAGTTTTGAAGAACAAAAGAATACGGTCAGGATTAGTTGAACTTCAATGGAATCAAGCGGCTTCTTTCTACTCAGGATAAAGATGTTGCTGGGAGCCCTCAAACACAGTTTAGTGCTTTTCCAAGTCTTCTAGCTACATCCTGTTGAAACCGATCCTTTTGTCTACAGACTACTTGCTGTTACTTGAGAGGAAGGCAAGCCATGGATGGAGCAGGACGTGAAAAAATAGCTGTATCGACAACACCCACATTGCCGCACGGGCCCAAGCTCGCCCAAGGAAGCCAAACCAAGCAAAGCTGCTGGCATAGTTACAACGGCCTAGTCTGGACGGTCCATCTGTGCCTCAACCCTGGCTTCTCCTCACGGCTTCAACAGATGTTCACAGAGCTGGAATGTCCACACATGCTCCGAGCAGCAGCTGACACTTCAACCCTAACGGAGTGCACTCCTGCCAAACAACCAAAGCCAATGTCAGCAAAGATCTCGGGCACAACAGAATGCGTCTTCCGGCAGAGGGTGGAACCGCTGCGTGCCTGGCCCCGTGCTAGGAGATTCCACTTCTGCCTCATTCCTGACAGCCCCAGGAAGAGCCGAAGCTCTGGGCAGTCGTCGTGGACTTAGGGAATCTCACAGACACTCAGGGTGAGAGAAACAGCAGCTTTCTGATGCGCTCTTTACAATCACCCGACTCTGATACTGTGGGCCACGATGGCTGGCGAGAACTTCCCAGAGATGCTGCCCCTCCGGGGTGGCTCTGTGGCCCACTGCTCGGGGGCTATCGGCTGAGAGCTCTGTGACCAAGGCTGGCCCTGGCACTGGCAAACCCTGAGCCTGTTTGTTAGTGTCACAGCGGGTTCTATGCAGCAGCTTCTACCTTCCCAAGAAAAGCCAGACTTGATCCCCAGGACCTTCAGTCCCCGGGGTAGAAATCTGGTTTGATTCTGAAGTCTTGGACGACATGGGGAGGGACAAGGCAGGTTCGAGTTACTCTCCAGAAGGCCAAGAATGTCACCTACAGCAGCCTGCAGGTACAATCACGCTGCCTTTTCTGAGGAGAGTGAACAGCTCTTCAGGTATTTTTTTTTTCCAATAGGGAGATCAAGCTTTGAGTTGAGGTCAGGGGTACATGCTTATATACCCAAACCTCCCCAGGCAAGACCAGAGTCCCTGAGAGATGCACAGGGGCCAATTACTCTGTGCAGGTAAATCTGTCACGAGACATACACGTCTCATGGCTCCCACTCCCCTTGGCCTGCTCTGAGCTTCGTGCCATTGGCCCTTTTAGGATCAAGAGGTTCACTCAGACCCCTGGCAGGTGCTAACAGACTGATAAGTGAACTGGTGTATTTAAAAACTAGAAACCGCCTAGAAGCTTGTAGGGATTCCAGCTGCTTGCGCAATTGGCAAAACAGCTTTTACACACCTCACCCCAGCTCTTGAAGTCTGATTCTTTTGCAAAATGGGACGGCTGAACAAGGTCAGCAGTGTTGGATCTTTAAGGTATGTGAAGTGAAGGCAAAGTGAATTCGAATGGATACCTAGCATGGGTTAAACATCTCCCATCTATATGCACCATGCATAGATGCTGTGGCAATAGTGAGTAAAAAATAACAAAAACGCTTACTGTCGGTGGAATAACACAGAATGTGTCCTTTTGTGTCTGGCTTCTCTGTCTCAGCATACTGTTTTGAGCTTTATTCATGGTCTGTTTGTGTATCAGACGCTTGTTTCCTTTTGTTGTGGTGTAGCATTCCATTGTATGAACATATCACACTTTGTTTACCGACTGATGGGCATTGGGGTGATGATGAACTCAGCTGCTCTGCACATATGTCTACAAGTCTTTTCAGAGGCATGTGTTTTCATTTTCTTCTTCTTTTTAAAATATTTACTTATTTGAGAGGCAGAGTTACAGACAGAGAGAGAGGCAGAGACAGAGAGAAAGGTCTTCCATCTGCTGGTTCACTCCCCAAATGGCTAGGACAGCCAGAGCTGGGCTGATCTGAAGCCAGGATCCAGGAGCTTCTTAGGGGTCTCCCACACGGGTGCAGGGGCCCAAGGACTTGGGCTATCTTTTACTGTTTTTTCAGGCCATCAGCAGGGAGCTGGATTGGAAGTGGAACACACGGGAATCGAACTGGTACCCGTATGGGATGCCAACACCACAGGCAGAGGCTTAACCTACTATGCCACAGTGCTGGCCCCAGGCACATGTTTTCTTATCTCCTCTGTAAATACATACCTGAGAGTGAAACTGTTGGGTTACATAGTAAATGTATAGTTAACTTTGCAAGAAACTGCCAAAATCTTTAACAAAATGGTTAGAGTATTTCCCATTTGCCCCAGCTTAGTATGAGAGTTCCTGTTTTCAGCATTTGATATTGTATAGACCAAAAATACACTGTGGGATACTCTTGACTCGAAGTTCCACAGCAGGAAACACGGATTGTAGGGAGGGAGTCAGATCGGTGGTGTCTGTGTGGGGTGGGGTTGGAGTGCATTTACTGCAGAGCGGGCTCAGCAGTGCAGGTTTTGATCACAGAGGTGGTCCCCCAGGCATTAGTGAAGACTGGGCACCTGGCGCTACAGCACAGTAGGCTAAGCCTCTGCCAGTGGTGCTGGTTCGTGTTCCAGCTGCTCCTCTTCCAATCTAGCTCTGTACTTATAGCCTGGGAGAGCAGCGGAAGATGGCCCAAAGTGTTTGGGCCTGTGCATCCACAGTGGGAGACCCAGAAGATCCTAGCTCCTGGTTCAGTCCATCTCAGGCCATTGTGGCCATCTAGGGAGTGAACTAGCAGATGGAAGATCTTTTCCTCTATCTTTCCATGTCTGTAACTACCTCTCAAATAAATAAATAAAATTTTAAAGAAACCCTCATTGAATTGTACACTGAAAATGGGTTCCTTTTATCATATGAAGATCATACCTAAAAAAAGTTGCTTTAAAATGCTTTCTATCACAGTAACAACAAAAGGATACCTGAATTAATAGATATTGCACAGCATTCTGCTCTAAAAGTACATCTCAGCATTGGGGACACCTGTACATTTCCAGACAAGCTCTGGAGGTCTACTAACTTGGAAAGGTTGAGGCTGGCCTAGATGATGTCTCAAGTCCTCCAATGGCCCAGACCCTACAGACTGCAAGGCGGGTTAGTGAACGGTCTAGATGTCACTCTTCTCTACCCTTGATCTGGCCACAGCCCCATCAGCCCTGCGCTCTGGCTGAAGATACTGCGTCATCCCCATGGAATCGTGTGGCGTGACCCTGGGCTGCTTTTCTCAGCACCGCCCTCCCCAGCAGTCCTAACAGATGCGTCTATTTCTGGAGAGCAGTTCTTGCAGGAGGCGCTCTGCTCAAAATTAGTGGGTTGGGAATTAAGTCAGCAGAGAGACTGGCAACGTGCTTATTCGTGAGGACTTTACGGGTTTGTTTTCCAAATAGTCATTCACAATCTAAAGTGATTCACGGCTTTTTGGTTCTGCAAGATTGAAAAGGCAGAGTGGAGGAAATGATTAATTCATTGCTTACAACAGTACAACTATTACTGAAGCACCTGATGTTAGCTCAGCACTTCCTTCTTGAACTTGAATTTCTCTCCAGTATGCAGGTGGAATGCTCCATGCTCAAGACACCTATGAACTAAATGATGAAGCCTGGAATTTAGCAAGTGCCTTTGAGGGGCTGTTGTTGCTCTGAATCGCAGAGTCTGGAGTTAAGTTTCCTTGTCTGTCCCCGGTGTCTGCCCCTGTAACGGCTGCCCTCACCCGGTGCACTGCAGGGGGCCTCTCAGGGAACCCCCCAGTGAGCACAGGCTGGCTGAGGGGCTGCAAGCTGTCTTCAGCCACAGCAGCGGCACTGGTACAGCTTCGGAGGGCAGGGCGGGCGAGGGAAGCAAGCACTCCCTCTCATGCACACCCATGCATCTGGAGTTTCCCACTCAGTCGGCTGTCAGATGGGTACAGAGGAAAGCAGAACAGTAGCGGCGGACATGCACTGCTCTTCACGTGTCGGTCGTCACAGTGGCCACATCCACGAGGCGCCATCTCGTCTGTATTTGACAGAGGAGGAAACTGGGGCTGAGAGCGGTCACGTAAGTACTGGAGTGGGGATGCCAATTCTGGAAAGCACAGAATCTGCCGTCTGACAGAATCGGGATCTGGCCTGCACAAGAGCACCTACATAATTACTGATTAGCACTTCGTGATTTCCTAGGGGTCTGGTGGAATTGGTGGTAATGCTTGGCTTTCCACATAGACGCTGAGTGGTCCTCTGTATTTAGAGTCAGTGCATCACCTTGTGGTCATGTTGGGAATTGCACGTCCCCAAAGTCCCAGAGTCCTGGCTCAGAGCTTGGTTTTCTGAGTCTGTCAGTTCTTCTGTAACCTGGCTGACCTGCAGCACCGGGAGGGAGGGGCCCTGCACTTCCCTGGTGCATCCTCACCCGCCTGGGCTGCAGGTCCAGAGCCATGATGCTTTTTTTTTTTTTTTAAAGATTTTTTTAAAAATTTACTTGAAAGAGTTAAAGAGTTACACAGAACGAAGCAGGCAGAGAGAGAGAGAGAGAGAGAGAGAGAGAGAGAGAGAGAGAGGTCTTCCATCTGCTGGTTCACTCCCCAGATGGCCACAATGGCCAGAGCTGCACCAATCCAAAGCCAGGAGCCAGGAGCTTCTTCCAGGTCTCCCACGCGGGTACAGGGGCCCAAAGACTTGGGCCATCTCCTACTGCTATCCCAGGCCATAGCAGAGAGCTGGATCGGAAGTGGAGCAGCCGGGGCTTGAACCGGTGCCCATAGGGGTGCCCATAGGGGATGCCAGCACTGCAGGTGGAGGCTTTACCCGCTATGCCACAGTGCCGGCCACAGCCACAATGCTTCTTAAGCTGGTGCTCCAGTAGACAGCAGAGCTCCTCACTCTGCCCTCAGTTTCCTTTGGAACCTTCCACACCCTGCTCCCACCCTGCCCGGTAATGCTGGCTGTGGCTGTGTTCAATTATTCTCTCTCCATGTTATTCCCCTCTGAGAGCAGATGGAAATGCGGATTCTGTATATTAACTTGCCCTAAGAGTTGCCTCTTTGCTATATCAGCTAAATCGATCGTATCTCAGCCACACTACACAGCCTTGGACAATTCACCTGATCTCAGTGGGAATAAGAATCTGTCAAAGGTTCTGATGATTAAATGAAATGCTGCATTTCAATGCATTTGGTAAACAGAAACTAAACATGCACCTACAGTCAAAGCCTGCCTGTGATGCTGTTGCTGTCTTAGTCTGGGGGAGCACACCCTGCTTTTTACACGACGATGAAAACTGCCCAATGATGCATTTCTCAGAACCATTCCGTAAGCAACCGTAGCATAACTGTATAATGATTATCAGCAAATAGTTCTTCCTCACTCACACGCTGCTTCACATCAGTGGACCACAGATCGCTGTAAGAGGTAGGGGGTGAGCACCTGCGGGGGTCCAGGTGGGAGAAGAGGTAAGAAAGCTTCTACAACCATGAGGAAGGCCAGGATACTGCCCCACGGTCAGACACAGGGAACAGCCCTCCCGTGTTTGTCCTCACACGTCTCTTAAAATGTGACATTCCGGTATTGTTGGTCCTATGTCACCTTCACCAAAATCCTGAAGCAGGTGTGAAAATACCTGTGCGTGTTTTAAAGATGAAGAAGTAGATGAACAGGGAAAGGAAAGAATCTTCTCAAGTGCTCAGGGTGGCAGAGTTGACTTCAGAATGGGCATCTTGGGGTTTCTGACCAGGGTACCCCTCAGAGTAACTTTTCACGATACAGAACAGGGGCTTCCAAACTTTTTCTGCCAGTGAGCTGCAGTAAGACAGCAGATGCTCACACACCAGTGCACAATGGAACTAAAGCACCCATGGTACTTGCCCTTTATCATGTACAGGTTCCACTCACGAAACTGACTCTCAGTCCACAGGCAGACGGAGGCTTGCGGTTTGGAAAACCTGATCCGTAAAGTTCGCGAACAGTCCCCATAGGATGTGTAACCCCCGCAACTGCCCACAGTTTCAAATGGGCATCATGGCGAAGCAAACCAACAGGACACCAGGTAAACCCAGGAAGGCCTACCAGCTGGAACCTACTTAGCTCTAGACACAAGACTTTAAAACAACTGTGTTATAGCTGCTACGTCCTACCACATCTTGAACACATGCAATTAGTACTCTCACTGGGTCTTACCTCTTCACGCATCAAACCCCGCCTACCCCACAATTCCACATCCTAAAGGTAGCAGAGGCATCACGCTCCCTGCATTCAGCATTTTGCCCAAAGGCTACTCAGTAAATACTGGCTCACTTAACACACGAAAAAATGCATAGCAACAGTGCCACTTTATTTTCACAACTCAAAGGCACTCGAAGTTCCAAAGGCCAAGGCAACAACTTGGTCTATGTAAGATCTGAGTGTTAAAAATTAGGGGTCACAAGTTTCATCCTACTGCAATCACCCAGGGGATACTCGGAGTTCCAGTGGAGGGAGAAATCAGGAAGAGAAGGACGGGCATCGTTCTCATTCCTGCACTCGCTCCTAGTATGCAGCCAGCATGTTGTGGAGCAGGCCCGTGCCTTCAGACAGATGCCACTTTGCAATGAAGCTTTTCGGTCCCTTTCCTTGGTGACCTGACTGTCCCCTAGGCCTGTTGACCTTCAGTGAGAGTCTGACCAAGGCAACTTAATTGTAATGCACGACGCACAGTTGGCTCAGCATTGCAGGTTAGAGATATACATTCGGAATGGAAGGCTGTGACAGGTTTCAGGAATGTCCCTTCAAAGCACTGGGGACTCCCTCTGCTCTGAGTCCTGGCCCTAACATCATCAGCCTTTGCTTTATGAGTCAGGCGACCCAAGAGGAAAAGGCTGAGCAGCCTGAAGCATCAGGTCCACACTGGGGTCTTGCCTGCAGCTACCCACTGATGTGAGTGGCAGCTTCTGTCCCCGACTGGCCAAGTGAAAATCCGGTATCCCTGGGGACACACAGGGTGCCAGGACAACTCCGGTCCCACTGCCAGTGGGAAGGAGAGGGGGTTACATCTTCTTTGGGCAAAAAAGTCAGCCCTTCCTTCCATGGACCCACTCGGGGACACCTGTACCCCTGCGACCCAGGTGGAGTGGCACTGAGAGACGCAGGGAGGGAAGGTGTTGGATCGATACCCTCGCTTTGTTCTCCTCTTTGAACAAATTGGGGGAAGAAAAAAAGATTGTGTTGCGATCCTCAGGGCTCAGCCTTGGAATTCTGCTTGTGAATTAAGTCATTCATAACAAAGCTTTCGATACAACACCCAAAAATCACTCCAATAACAGCCTCATATTTACATGGTGCTGTTAAAAATAATGTCAAAATGTTTCCGAGATGCAGGGGAGCATTGCTTTATTCTCTGCAATCAGAAATGCTTTTGAAGCCGACTGCACACTAATGTTTATTGCAGCTCAATTCACCATAGCTAAGACCTGGAACCAACCCAGATGCCCATCAACAGTAGACTGGATAAAGAAATTATGGGACATGTACTCTACAGAATACTATACAGCAGTTAAAAACAATGAAATCCGGTCATTTGCAACAAAATGGAGGAATCTGGAAAACATCATGCTGAGTGAATTAAGCCAGTCCCAAAAAGACAAATATCATTTGTTTTCCCTGATTGGCGACGACTAACTGAACACCAAAGGGGAAACCTGTTGAAGTGAAATGAACTCTATGAGAAACTATGACTGGATCAAATCTTGTCTGGATGGTTGATATACAATGTAAATCTTTTCCCATTTTAGTATTTCTTGACGTTGTTTGTTATTGTTCTAGTACTATTGGTTGAACTCTGCAATTAACACACAATGATTCCTAGGTGTTTAAATTTCAACTGAAAAGTAATCCCTGTTAATTATGAGAGAGGGAAAAAGAAAGGGAGGATATGGACAATTTGGGCAAGCTCAATCGGACTTGCCCCAAACGATGGAATTAGAAATGTGCCAGGGGACTCTAATACAACCCCAGCAAGGTGGCATGTACCAAGCTATCTCACTGGCCCAAGTGATCAATTTCAGTTCACAATAAACAAGAGTTCGCCATAAACAAGAGTGGCAAATTGTTAAATCAACAACAGTAGTCACTGTGTACTTACGGCCCATGTGGGATCTGTCCTTAATGTGTTGTCCAATGTGAAATAATGCTATTACTAGTACTGAAACAGTATTTTTACACCTTGTGTCTCTGCGCGGGTGCAAACTGACAAAATCTTTACTTAGTATATACTGAATCGATCTTCTGTATATAAAGATAATTGAAAATGATTAAAAAAATTGGAAGTTACATAAAAATCAATCAATATAAAAAATAATATCATGTAGGATCTCTGTCCTTAATGTGCTGTACAATGTGATTTAATGCTATAACTAGTACTTAAAGAGTATATTTCACTCTGTGATGCTATGTGAGGGCAAATGGTTTAAAATCTTTTCTTAACACATACTAAACTGAGCTCCTGTATACAAAGAGAATTGAAAATGAATCTGGATGTGAATGAAAGGGGAGAGGGAGTGGGTAAGGGGGGGAAGGTTGCAGGGGGGAGGGAAGGTATGGGTGGGGAAGCCATTGTAATCCACAAGTTGTACCTTGGAAATTTATATTCTAAATAAAAGTAAAAAAAAAAAAAAGCTTTTGAAAACTGCAGTGACCACAAGAATTGCGAAGCAGCAGGAGAGAAGATAGGGAATAGGAGCCTTAGGTCCAGGAGGCTCTGGGTTGGAAGGTGGCTCAGGTCCTGCCTCCTTCCATGGTAGGCCCGAGGTAAGTGCCCGCTCAGCTTCCTCCTACAAGATGGGAACACTACACTCCCCTACAAGACAGCAGCGAGAATTCAGCAAAGGCACAATCTGTTACTTTATTAAGTCAGTTAATCAGATCTCCCTTCCCACTTGTATTTAGTAAGCATGTGCTCTGGCTGTGTGAGTATGCACTTCTGCTTACATGTTAGTTGCACGTATGTTTCACATTCCCTTCCATTAACTGAACTGAAGACTATGTTTCCTCCCCAGCCCCCAGGGCTGGTTGAAACGGGAAAAGAGAAAAGACATTAACTACATTTCGCATATGAAAAAAAAAAAAGTCCCACAGAGAGAGTGAGTTAATTACCCAGCCAAGCCGGAAGTGCCTTTTTTTTTTTTTACCCTTCACATTCTGCAAAGTCCTAGATTAGCCGCGTGTAGCCAGAGGATGGGGCATGTCAACTTTGAGGGAACCTGTCCATGTTTTAGTCACTTGTATTTGTCCTCATTCACGACCCTGCGATCCCAAACTGGGGCAGCACTCAGCGCTCCCGTCCATCACAAGGGGGCGCGGGTGGGCAGTCGCCCCCCAGGAGGAGCCCGGGGTCGTGCAGGCGCGGGCGCGGCTGAAACCGAAGACGCGGGACACCAACCTTTCTCTTCCTGGGGATGGGCTCGTCGAAGAGCAGGTTGCCGGCCTCCGCCTCGTCGATGCCGTCGTCCGGCGGCGGCGCGGGGCTGCGGAAGGGTTTGAAGCTGTCAGCCGAGAGCGGCGGCGACGGCGTGGACGGGTTGGACTGGTCGCTGGGGGCGCTCCAGCTCCAGTAGCCGCTGCTGCTGCTGCTGGAGGGCACGCCGCCGCCCTCCTTCCAGGATCCGCTCAGGCCCTCTGCGCGGGACACAGACACAGCGTCAGCGGGCCGGGGGCAGGGGCACCTGCGGTCGCCGCATCCCACTCACTCGGCCTCTGGGAATGCAAGCGGTGTTCTAGTTCGACATGGCCTCCCAAGGCACCCTGCAGCGGATGAACGTTTAGATATTCTAGCCACAGGGTCCATCTTCTGCTGGGGGCTGCACTGAGATCACTTGTTCCTTGCCATGGTAATGGAAAACCAAAAACCAAAATTCAAAAAACGTAGATGGTCTTGCTCACTCAGTTTGAGGAGCTCTGAAGGTATGGGCTGCAGCTTTTCTAAGTCAGGGGTATTATGTGCAGTGTTGTTCCAAATCGTTCATATAGTCACTTTCATGCCAATTTCAACTTTTTATTTTTAAAGGGTTTCACATAGGACTGTGAGTGATACATCATATATAGGAAGTTCCCTTAAGATTTAAAAATGTAAGAGAAATAATTTCCAGATGGCTATCAGAAGCCATTGGCCATGCTGCTGATCAGAACAAATACCCACAACAATACTGTACCTTTAATGAGGGTTTTACACTTTACAAAGCTCATTCGTACACTCGCAAGCATTTTGACAGTCTCTGCCTCTCAGAGTAAAGGTGAGTATTCCCACTTTACAGATGTAGACACTGAGGCAGTGCCTAGTAATTAACCCAGGTCTGTTATGGGTCCTTTTCACGCAGTGCCCTTGGGCCCTTAGAGGTGAGCATCCTATATCCTCATGGCCACAGGGGATGAGGTATGCATTTCCCACATTAAGTACTGACTGGGGTTGCAATTCACCTTTCCTTTTGTGGTGGAAAACACTGTGCATTGTTTGCTAATGGGGGAGGGACTTCTGCCCAGTTAGAATGTCTTTGGGGGACTTTAGGAATCACTGGAAATTTGCTTTACCTTTCAAGATGCAGAATCTTAATTAGCATTTGCATAAATTCTACTTTCTCATTGGATAATTTTTCCTCCATATTCTTGTACATTTTGAATGTATTAAATGAATGTATTAAATGTATTGAATGCATTAAATGAATGTGTTAAAACTACAAGGAAGAAAAAAAGTCCCCAAATGTCCCATTAAAAAAATACTGTACTCAGTAATGAAGTAAAGACAAATGGTAGGCTAGAATTCATGGAGAAATTTCTTTTCTATTTTTAAAAAATGGTTATTTATTTATTTGAAAAGCAGAGAGAGTGAGAGAGAGAGAGAGATCTCATAGCAACTGGGGAGAACCAAGCAGAAGCCTGGAGCCTGTAACACAGTCTGGGTTTCCTAAGTGGGCAGCAGGGACCCACGTACTCTCGCCATCACTTGCGGTCTCACAGGGTGCCCATTAGCACCTGGGATTGGAAGTGGAGCCGAGATTTGAACCTAAGCACACTGGTGTGGGATTTGGCCATCACAAGCAGCATCTTGATTGCTATGCCAGTGCCAGGCCTCGTGAGGAAAGTTCTTTCTTCCTCTTTTTTTAAAGGTTTATTTATTTACTTGGAAGTTAGAGTTATATAGAAAGAGACAGAGAGAGATCGTCCATGTGCTGGTTCACCCACCAGATGGCTGCAGTAGCCTGGGTTGGGTCAGGCTAAAGCCAGGAGCCAGGAGATTCATCCAAGTCTCCCACGTGCAGGGGCCCAAACACTTAGGCCAACTTCTGCTGCTTTCCCAGGTCATTAGCAGCAAGCTGGATCAGACGTGGAGCAGCCAGGGCTCGATTCACCCTTATGGATGCCGGTGACACAGAGGCAGCTTTATCCACTATGTTATGCCAGCCCCAAGACATTTCTTAACTTCCTTCAACTGTTTAAGGATTTCCAGCATATTTCTCAACAATGTTAAGCAAAAAGTTCAGTTAGATGAATGAAGACTTAAGTTGAAATAGGAGAATTAAGTTACAGATTTCATTACATCAAGGTTCTTGTAGAATCAAATGGTCATTTATTCAGGCTCACACCTTCCCAGCATAACAAAACCAAATTAGTATTTCACTCCCTACAGCCTGCACAGAGCCGGATCCACTCCCTGGGCTGGAGCTGGCTCTTAGAAACAAGAAAGCTCCTCCCTTCAGTATAACAGGACTTCCAGAGGATCCTAACACAAGTCTGTAGGTGGTTTTACCTGATGTGAAAAGCTCATTTGGCAGGCCCACGTGGCTTATAAAGATACCACAGCAGGCGCTTGTAAAACAGAATAATAAAGTTCTTGGAGCTAGATGTGTGATCCTGTTAAGAAGGTGGAACTGAGTTTATTTTGAGAACCAACCATTGTGGTGGTGTAGTAACATCACTTCATGTCAAAGTAAAAGTTAATTTGCTTCCAGGCTTATGAATGGCATCTTCTTTAGGAATATTATTAAATCAGAAGGGCAGAGTGATGTTGAAAGGAATTTTCAGGAAAAAGTCAGGGCTGATTCATAATATTTTTTAGGGGATAGCAAATCCTTAAGATTGTCCAAGAATACAAACAGGCGAAACTGGGCACGTAAGCCTTTTTTGGAGATTCACATCCTGACCTAGAGATCACACAACAGTTCCCCCAAATTTACTGATACACAACAAATCTGGAGAAAGGCTTTTATTCCTTAAAAAAAGGCCTTCATTATCATAAATTTTCCTATTTATGAATTTGCTGCATGTTGCAAGTGAAATGAGTGACATGAAACAGTTTCAGTTACTAGTTGAGTATTTTGAAAATCGTAAATGAACAATGAACTGCCCTGTTGTAGTACTAACAAAGGTTTGCACTGAAGGATCTAAAGATATGTCTGATTCGAGCCTTTTAAGTACAAAGGAACTTTAAAAATTCTCAATTGTAAAAAGAATCCAATGGTAAAAATGATTAATTTACAGTATACTTTCCCCCCCTCTCTCTGATGATTCCATGGATTTCTGCAATTTTTTTCCCTATACTACGTTTTGGGGGTGCCTTCAAGGGGTGCATACTATAAACTTTAACAGCAACGCTCAGCTGAGAATGGTCAGGACCAGGTCTGCAGAAGGCGCCCACAGGGAGGGCAGGTCACAGGACAGGGCAGTTACGCTCCCCACAGGAGCACCCATTCCAGGGTCATGTGACAAGGTGGATTACCCCAGCCACCTTGAATCATGGTGTTGGGCCCCAGTAATTCATGACATTGATTTAAATTTCCAGCATTTGGTCATTCTTTCTGCTTATAACAGGATCACAGTAGACTTTGATGAGGACTTACTGGTTGTTAAACCAATTTATTTTAATATCTCCGTGTTTCTAACCAAATGGTGTGTGAACCACAGCTCGATCTCACAACTGACTGTGTTGGGGTTTTTTTGGCTTCCATTGCTCATGTGTCTCCTTCAACCTTCTCAGTGCATTTGGTTTCCTCCCCCAGGGAGTCCTCTGGGAATGCTCCTGCTAAAGCCACCAATGGCCTTCTTAATGCAGAACCTAGAAACATGTGTCTTAACGCTCTCCCTGAAACATCCATTCCCCTAGGATTCCTAAACAGACCAATAACCAAGGCAGAGATGGAATCAGTGATAAAGACCCTCCCAGCAAAGACATGCCCAGAACCGGAAGGCTTTACATATTAATTCAACCAGATTTTTAAAGAAAAACTAATTCCAATTCTTCTCAAGCTGTTCAAAACAATGGAAAGGGAGAGAGTCTTCCCAAACTCCTTCTATGAGGCCAGCATCACCTCAATTCCTGAACTAGAAAAAGACAAAACAGAGAAAGAAACTATAGACCAATTTCCCTGATGAACATAGACACAAAAATCCTCAACAAAATACTAGTCAATCGAGTCTAACGACACATCAGAAACATCATTCACCCAGACCAACTGGGATTTATCCCTGGTATGCAGGGATGGTTCAGCATTTGCAAATCAGCTAATGTGCTACCTTTGATTACATCAAATTGAAAGCTTCTGCACTGCAAAAGAAACACTCAGCAAAGTGAAGAGACAACTGACAGAACGGGAGAAATCATTTGCAAACTATGCAACTAATAAAGGATTAATATCAGAATATAGAAAGAGCTCAAGAAACTCAACAATAACAAGACAAACAACCCAGTTAAGAAGTGGCGATTTTACAGGCATTTACAATGAAAAATGCTTATACAGGCATTTTTTCAAAAGAGAAAGTCCAAATGGCCAACAGACACATGAAAAAATGCTCAGGATCACTACCCTTCAGGGAAATGCAAATCAAAACCTCACCCCAGTTAGAATGGCTTTCATACAGAAATCAACAAACAGCGAATACTGGCATGGATGTGGGGGAAAAAGTACCCTAATCCATTGTTGGTAGAATGTAACCTGGTAGAACCACTGTGGAAGACAATATGGAGATATCTCAGAAATATGAATTTAGACCTACCATATGACCCAGCCATCCCACTCCTGGGAATTTACCCAAGGGAAATGAAATCAACATATGAAAGAGTTATCTGTTACCCCATGTTTATTGCAGCTCAATTCACAATAGCTAAGATATGGAATCAACCCAAATGTCTGTCAACTAAAGACTGGATAAAGAAATTATAGGGTAGGTATATCATGAATACTACACAGTGGTAAAAAAAAAAAAAAACAAATCCTGTCATTTGCAACAAAATGGATGCAACTGGAAAAGATTATACTTAGTGAAATAAGCCAGTCCCAAAAGGACAAATACCATGTGTTCTCCCTGATCTGTGCTAATAGAGTACCTAAAAGGTAATCTATAGAAGTGAAATTGATACTTTGAGATGTGATGACTTTGAATAGCCCTGGTCTCTACTGTTGAGGAACACTTTTTTTTTCTTATACTATTTGTTGAACTCTTTACTTACTATAGGGTTAATCTTCTGTGTATGAAGTTAATTGAAAATGGATATTAGTAAAAAATAAGAATGGGAACAGGAGAGGAAGTAGGAGGAAGGGTGGGAGGGCAGGTAGGGTGGGAAGGATCACTGTGTTCCTAAATTTGTATTTATAAAATGCCTTAAGTGTATATTCCTTAAATAAAAGGTTTCTGGGAAAAATACAAAACAAGATAAGTAAGTAAGTCTTTAAAACATTATTTAGTGGTGCTGCGGCTCACTAGGCTAATCCTCTGCCTTGCGGCGCCAGCACACCGGGTGCTAGTCTCGGTTGGGGCGCTGGATTCTGTCCCAGTTGCCCTTCTTCCAGGCCAGCTCTCTGCTGTGGCCCGGGAGTGCAGTGGAGGATGGCCCAAGTGCTTGGGCCCTGCACCCCATGGGAGACCAGGAGAAGCAGCTGGCTCTTGCCATCGGATCAGCGCGGTGCACCGGCCACAGCGGCCATTGGAGGGTGAACCAATGGCAAAGGAAGACCTTTCTCTCTGTTTCTCTCTCACTGTCCACTCTGCCTGTCAAAGAAAAACATTATTTAATCTTTAAAGAGGTTTTTGATCCAACTACCTTTCCAATCAAATTAATACTGCTAGGGAAAATAACTTCACCAGTCCAATCTCCATTTACCTGGGGATAAAAAGAACATGAACACTGTGAGGTTGTATTCTGACATGGCAGAAAACAGTAACAGAGCTCGAAGAATGTGAGCTGAATGGGTGGATGCATGAATGAAGTGCAGTGGGCATGATGACACGGACAGCCTTGGGGCCTCCATGTCTTCCACACTTCTCTTTGCTTCCTGCTACTGGCTGAGGGTTCACTGTTCATTGTGTTGGACAGGAAGGGGGCGCCACAATGGGAGGATCTGCTCTTGATGTTCAGGGAGTCCTTCCCTAAGCCCATTCCCAGACTTACCATTCGGCCGCACAGGAGGGCTTCGAACCAAAGGGCTGGTCGACAAGCTGGTTAGTACCATTGCAGCTGTCACCTTGTCCATGTCTAGCTCCTCTGAAGATTTCCTGTAAAACAGAAGGGACGCTGTTAACTGTGCCCACTCTGCAGCCGCTAGAGGCCAAGCAGGGTACCGCACCATACACTGTCTTCTTTAACTCATCCCCGTGAAAACCCTATGTTCTGTTGGCTTTATCAGCGAGGAAGCTGCAATCCAAGGAGCTGTCATTCAGTCAAGGTCACAGGGGAACTCCATCATTCCTTGTTCACTGACCAACTGTTTCTTGGCGGTGAGCTGAGGTACAGGTGATATGTGGTGAAGAGTTCCTACCTTCCTGGAGCGGATGGGCCGGTGGGAAGAAACCCAATTGTTAGTAAACAGACAACCCAAAAGGAACCACATCATTTCTGATGGTGACCTGGCAGGAGGGGCTGCTGCTCTGGGGTGTGGGGGTGAGACGAGCAAAAGGGAGAGATCCAGGGTGACTTCATTTGCTGTCCTAACCATGAACAAGAGCAATTTACAGAGATCGGACACACTGGAGGAGAAATGTAAGTAAGCAGGAGTGTTTAAATGCCAGTTTCAAAGTTTGCATTTTCCATACCTGTTAGATAACAACAGATCATAGGAACACTGGCACTCATTCGTGCAGATGTAGAGGTTGCTCTGGTTCATTACTTTTGCCCAGTTTAACCCTGAATAAAGGTTCATAAGATAATGATCACAGTGATCGCAATCAGCTTAAGTTATTTCAATAAAGAAGTTAAAATTGAGATGCAAAAACCGATGCAGTACATTGACATCAAATAAATTATCCTACCTCCTCCTGAGAGATGAACATTTTCAAATTAGGGAATAGTTGAAGCAGCACAACAGCGGATTAATAAGCCACATCCACAAATGAATTGTCAGTTTGACAAATGTGGCTCTCATTCACAGGTGTGCTGTGTAATTTGCAAAAGCAATGAACTCTAAGACATAGAAACTTCATAGCTCTGCTTCACAACTCAATGGGAAAAGAGATTCTGAAAAAAAAATCAAATGGTCCCCAATTTGGAAAGTCTGCTCCATCATGATCAACATGAAGGTACAAAAATTATTATAATTTGGCTCTGCAATGTCCATCATGATGCTGTTATTATTCAAAGCTTGGTCTTTCAATCAAAAATACCAAAAGATGGGAATCTTTAACATTTTCTTCTAAAATTATTTTATTTTTTAAAAATATTTATTTTATTTATTTGAAAGAGTTACAGAGAGAGGTAGAGACAGAGAGAGAGGTCTTCCATCCGCTGGTTCACTCCCCAACTGGCCTCAACGGCCAGAGCTGCGCCAATCCGAAGCCAGGAGCCAGGGGCTTCTTTTGGGTCTCCCACATGGGTGCAGGGGCCCAAGGACGTAGGGCATCTTGTACTGCTTTCCCAGGCCAGAGCAGAGAGCTGGATTGGAAGAGGAGCAGCTGAGACTAGAACCGGTGCATACATGGGATGCCTGTGCTTCAGGCCAGGGCGTTAACCTGCTGCGCCACAGCGCCGGCCCCTAACATTCTTTTCAAAGCACCTTGTGCTCTTTCTCAGCAAAGGGTTCCATCAAAAGATAGGTTACTTGTTTCAGAACGTAGCAATCAATAAATACTTTTATATAAGGCAAGCGTGAGAGGACATAATGAAATTGTGGAAATTTTCAAGACAATTTCATATAGTTAGAGGAAAAGACTCTGCTTAGGCATCCCATTTAAAAATATTATGATATTCATAATGTACAGGGTCGCCAGGCTTGGCAGTGAAGGCGATGCCAGTTTCTTCCAGAAATGAAGCTCCTTGAAACAGCACGAGGGCAAGATGTTCAAACGCATTCAGGTAATTCTGAGTGTCTTGTCGCTGGCTCACTCTCCTCATGTAGTCATGGTCACAGGGACAAGGCATGAGGTGGGGACCTTGAGGGACAAAGACCTCTTAGGTAGACTGCAACCTTGCCCTTCCCAGAACCCAGGTGCCAGGCTCTCACCCGTGTGGGAAACCCTCGTCACCTCTTCCGAGACCGAATCGTAGGAGCTGCTGACGTCTCTTTGAAACTACCAATCTTCTCTTTCTCTCTTACTAACAAAAGGTTTAAGAGCCGGGGTAAGGGGCCCATGTGCCTGATATAGGGGGATGGCCTGACTTAGTAGGGGGAAGGTCCCTTCAGCCCCTCCCCTGATTCTTCCTCTAAATCTCTGTTTTAGGGACTTTTCCTCCCTCCTCAGTCTCCTGTCTACCTTTTTTGATTTTCCAAGTCTATGGTGAATATTTTACTTAAAAGTCTTCTTGAGAATGGCCTCAAAAGTTGATTTATGTGGTATTTTTTAAACATGAGGGTCAATACAGGATGAATTATTATGAAGTATGTATTTATCTTATATAGTGCAATCATACTACTACATTTTAGAATAACTGTGGAGCATCATAAAGCTGGTTCCAATGACGAATGGAAACAAGAATAAACATTAGTGTAACTAGAATGCTTTTGCATCTGAGTTGCCTTTAAATTTCCAGTTTGCATGGGAAGTCACAAACAAAAAAATCAAAGGAATACATTGCTAATGATGCAGTTAACCAATATTCCTCAGAGAGCAGTTTAGTCAAGCCACACGAAGCATTACCAGACCATGTGGCCTTGCGCTGAGTTGTGTTTTTGTTTTTGTCTTTGTTTAATTTCTTTTGGTACAGTACTATCTAATTACTGATTAATTGGTGCTGCAAATTCAAATCCTTATAATTAAACATGGAGAGATGATATACAAAGGAGAATTTGTTTCACTTTGAGGAAACTGAAGCAAAGGCCTTCGGGTAGATGTAGAGTTGTTGAGGGAAAAAAACAATAGAGGTAATATTAAATATTCTCTCCTAATTGAAACTGAATTTGAATCTACTATTGAAAACCTTATGAACCATGTGTTTGCTAAAGACTGAGACTTTTCAATTAATCTTTCTTCTAAACTCACATATTCTGGGATTTTATAATATTTGGAATTAGAAAAAAGTTTATTTGAAGGGCAAAATGACAGAGGGATATGGATAAAGGGAGAGAGAGAGAGAGAGAGAGAGAGAGAGAGAGAGAGAGAGAAAGAGAGAGAGATACCTCTTCCATCTCCTGGTTCATTCTCCAAATTCCTGCAACAGCCAGGGCTGGGCTGAAGCCAGGAGCCAGGAACTCCATCTAGGCCTACCACATACGAGGCATTTGGGTCATCATCTGCTGCCTCCTAGGCACATTAGCAGGAAGCTGGATGGGAAGTGGAGGCAGGACTTGATTCCAGGTGCCTTGATATAGGATGTAGGCATCCCAAGAGGTGTTTAACTTGCTGCACCATACTGCCTACCCCAATATTTGGAACTATTTAAAAAGAACAGTAACATTCATATTTACTGTAAATGTGATGTTTTCCTCAGATTGACCTGGTTTCTGTGGATGAACAGGATTTCAGGATGAGAAAACCGCACCATGGAGAGGTGGGCCAAGTCTTTGCTAGCTAGGAGCTTTGCCTGAGTCTGATGTGAAGGGTGTGGTGGGAGAAAACAGGGGACAAAGTCTGGGCCAGGGCAGGGGTCTATGTGTGCCAGGCTGAAGAGTTTGATGCAGTCTTGTAGACAAAGAACAGTCATTGGATGTTCATGAATCTGGAGAGAGAGGATGAATCTGAACTTCAGAAATGTGTCAAGTCAGAAAATGTCATGGGAACTAAAGTCAGGCTTTCTATTTTTAGTTAAGATTTATTTATTTATTTATTTATTTAGACAGGCAGAGTAGACAGTGAGAGAGAGAGACAGAGAGAAAGGTCTTCCTTTGCCGTTGGTTCACCCTACAATGGCCGCCGCGGCAGGCGTGCTGCGCCCAGTGCACGGTGCTGATCCAAAGGCAGGAGCCAGGTGCTTCTCCTGGTCTCCCATGGGGTGCAGGGCCCAAGCACTTGGGCCATCCTCCACTGCCTTCCCGGGCCACAGAGAGAGCTGGACTGGAAGAGGAGCGACCGGGACAGAATCCGGCGCCCCAACCGGGACTAGAACCCGGGGTGTGGGCACCGCAGGCGGAGGATTAGCCTCGTGAGCTGTGGCGCCAGCCATTTTTAGTTAAGTTTCAACTCAAACTCAAAGTACTAGACTAAGAGGAACAACAGCCCTGTTCATGAACAGCCAGAATTCAGTCTGTGAGTATGGAGTTCTCTTGATTTCTGCCAAGAACGTGCTCTAGGCCTTGGGGGAGGCAGTAGACACGGTGGTTTGAATGCAGACTCTGGCATGCATTAGATGACATGGCTTCACATACACTCTCTGAGGTTTTACCTATGTGACTTTGGGAAAATTACTCAAACTCCCCGAGCCTTAAATTTTATATCCTCATCTGTAAAAGGGGCTGGCGCTGTGGTGTAGCTGGTAAAGCTACCGCCTGCAGTGCTGGCATCCCATAGAGGTGCCTGTTCAATTTCCGACTGCTCCACTTCTGACCCAGCTCTCTGCTATGGCCCAAGTGCTTGGACCCCTGCACCTGAATGGGAGACCCAGAAGAGGCTCCTGGCTCTTGGCTTCAGATAGGCACAGCTCCAGCCATTGTAGCCATCTGGGGAGTGAACCTGCAGTTGGAAGACCTCTCTCTCTTTCTCTACCTCTCTGTAATTCTGCCTTTCAAATAAATATTTTTTAAAAGGAGGCTAAAACCAGGTTTCTGGAGAGGATATGAGAAAATGTATGTGAGCATAGCAAGAGCCTTGCCCATTGTCTATGCTGTTCCATGAATGTTAGCTATTAATCCTGAAATTCAAATATACCCATTGCACCGATTCCCATGCCAGGGTAAAGTCTCAGACTTCACTTGGCCCTCTTATTCAGCACCAGTGCTAACAGTCACTGCTTTGCTTTCCTTTATTATTGGGGGTGGGGGTGGAGAAGGGAAGTGTGGTTAGGTGAGTGGGTATTATTCTTCATAAACAGCAAAACTGTGATAGTAACTTCATAAGTGGAACTCTGTAAGTGGCAACTGGCACCTGTGAGAGCAGCTGCCTGGCCTGACACCAGAGCTTCAAGTCAGTGCCTGGCAAAGATACAGCTCACTGCATCAGGAGTCTGGGCCAGACTCTCCACAAATAGTGCAAGCCTCGTGTGTGTGTGTGTGTGTGTGTGTGTGTGTGTTTTAACACTTTCAATACTCACTCTTCCAGTACATGCTAGAGGCTGCACATGGCAGGAGAATCACAGTCTCAATAGAGAGAGGCTGTGCCCCTCTGAGCTCCAGTTCAGTGGAGAATCAGACCTTAATCTCTCACATAGACACACACACACACACACACAAATAAATGTAGACTGGCAGACATGAGAAATGCCAGGGAGGAGTAGAACGGATTTGATGAGGCCCCGCTGAGGCACCCCGGGCTGCTGGGAGAATAGGCTGTGAGTGGAAGGGGGCTTGGGCGCTGCCTAATTGAGGGGCTGGACAAGCTTGGGAGCTGCGGAAGGGGCAGGGCCAGGGCAGCTGTCTATGAAAGCACAGGAGGACTGAGTGTGGTGTGCAGTGCGCCAGGTGGGGGACAGACCTGGGAGGACTTTCCACGTTCTTTATCTTACAGGCCCTGGGAAGCACTGAAGTGTTTCCAGCAAAGTAAGATTGGGAGAGGCTGAGTAAGGTTGGCATGTTGCTATCAGACTGGCTTTTCAAAGGGCTCACTCTGGCTGCCATGTGGAAAATGAGTTTCTTGGGTTTGACAACTGATCTGTTATCCGAGGAACTGACTGCCTAGTGACTGCAGAATGACATCATCTGTGACATGGAGATGCAATCTGCCTGGTGTGCACAGCATCAGTGCACACAGCACCCAGGCCCAGGGTCTCATGGCGCGGCAGGTCTGGCCCTGAGAGTTCAGCTGTGGCCGCACGTCCTGTGCTTACAAGGTCAGCTATTGTTTGTGTTGCAAGAAGCCTTTTTATCCCCACCCCGTGCACTTTGAGTCACTTGGTGCTGGGATGCTGCTGTCTGTTTCACACACTGTCTGGCCTGGCCAGTCCCACCAGCGAACAGAGAGATGTTTCTCACCCTTGGGAGCCATAGGAGACACTTATCTGCAATTAAAGTGTTGTAGTAACAAATAGAAATGAAAAATGAAGAATGCATTCCTTAGGTTAGCACTAATCCTGTTCCTTAGCAACTACTGAAATCTGTCTAGACCAAGTTCCATCTCTGTTAAAACTTGTAATCATCTTAAAGCAAAGAATAATATCTGAAAATAAAAGCTCTCTGCTGGGAAGGCAGAGTAAGCACCCCCCATATTGGGATTCTGGGAAAGCTTTTATTACGGGTTTGGAAAACTGGATCCAGGGACTGTTAAATGTAATTTAGTGCAAAACTTTGTTTTCTTTTTTAAAGGAATCTTGTGATATGGGTGGGACACATTAACTCCCTATTTTATTTTATTTTTTAAAAAAGATTTATTTATTTTACTTAAAAGTCAGTTACACAGGGAGAGTCCGGGTCCCCCACGTGGGTACAGGCAGGGGCCCAAGGACTTGGGCCATCTTCCACTGCTTTCCCAGGCCATGGCAGAGAGCTGGATTGGAAGTGGAACAGCCGGGACTTGAACTGGTGCCCATATGGGATGCTGGTGCTGCAGGCAGCGGCTTTACCCACCACTCCACAGCGCGGCCCCCATCCATTTAATTTTAGCTGCTGCTTTTCTTAAAAGATCAGGGAGGCTGCCTATTGTAACAGGTGTTCAGCAGCCTTGATCAAGATGGAAAAACATGAGGTACATTCGAACACACACAGCAACTTTGGCCAGTATTTCTGAACCTGCCTGTGGTGAAGGATCGTTTTCAGAAATTCCCGATTTGTTGTGGATCAATGTTTTTGCAAATCCAAGAAAACAATGGAGGCTGGGGGCTGTGGTGCAGCAGGTTAAGACGCTTCTTGGGATGCCCGAATCCCATATTGTACTTTTTTTTTTAAAAAAAAGATTTATTTGGGCCGGCGCCGTGGCTCAACAGGCTAATCCTCCACCTTGCGGCGCCGGCACACCGGGTTCTAGTCCCGGTCGGGGCACCGGATTCTGTCCCGGTTGCCCCTCTTCCAGGCCAGCCCTCTGCTGTGGCCCAGGAGTGCAGTGGAGGATGGCCCAGGTGCTTGGGCCCTGCACCCCATGGGGAGACCAGGAAAAGCACCTGGCTCCTGACTCCTGCCATCGGACGAGCGCGGTGCGCCGGCCGCAGCGCGCCGACCGCGGCGGCCATTGGAGGGTGAACCAACGGCAAAGGAAGACCTTTCTCTCTGTCTCTCTCTCTCACTGTCCACTCTGCCTGTAAAAAAAAAAAAAAAAAAAAAGATTTATTTATTTATTTGAAAGAGTTACACACAGAGAGAAAGAGAGGCAGAGAAAGAGAGAGAGAAAGGTCTTCCATCCACTGGTTCACTCCCCAATTGGCTGCAATTGCCAGAGCTGTGCTGATCAAAGCCAGGAGCCAGGAGCTTCCTCTGGGTCTCCCATGTGGGTGCAGGGCCCCAAGGACTTGGGTCATGCTCTACTGCTTTCCCAGGCCATAGCAGAGAGCTGGATCAGAAGTGGCACAGCTGGGACTCGAACCGGCGCCCATATGGGATACCGACACTGCAGGTGGCGGCTTCACCCGCTGTGCCACAGTGCCAGCCTCCATACTGTACTTCTCATCCGGCTTCCTGTTCATGCATCCTGGGAGACAGCAGATGATGGCTTTGCTGCTTCGATCCCTGCCGCCACAGGGGAGACCTGGATGGAGTCTCAGCCTCCTGGTTTTGGCCTGGCTCAGCACTGGCTATTCAGACATTTGAGGAGTGAAGTAGCAGATGCAAACTTTCTCTGTCCTGTCTCTCTCTGTTGCTCTGCCTTTCAAATAATTCCCAAATAAATGGGTACTGAGGGATTCATTAGACCATTCTCTTCTGTGTGTATCTGAAATGCCTGTAACACAAATTAAAAACCAGAACACAACAAGAGCACCCATGTGTTACTGCATTAGCCCAACTTCCCACTCTCCTCTTTCCCATCTGGTTTACACCTGCTCACACCCTCACTGCACCTGCTTCTCCATCCCGCAGGGACAGTCAGTCTCCCACTATCTACAGACAGCATCTCCCAGGCCACCAGCTTGCTGCCATCTGCTTCTCCCTTCCAGTCTGGGTTCTCTGGTCACTTGCCTGGATGCTCCTCCTATTAGCATCCCCAAATCTCTGGTCTTCCTAGCCCTTTGATTCGCTGGCCCAGAGGAATCAGACTCTGACCGAGTCCTCCCTTGATGTTCTTTGCCCCTCTGCTCTGGGCTGTCCACTCTGATGGAAACCACCACAAGGCTCTGGCCTCAATCCATCCTGAGCTCACAACCTCCTGGGCCATCACCTGTCCCGGGGCAGCACACACACTCCCATTTCTTTCTGGGATTATCCTCTCTTCTGGCTTCCTTCTTCAAGGTTCACCCGTACAGCACGCTCCCTTTCCCCTCCACTACAGAGAGAACTCAGGTCTTTGTCCCACGCTGCCTTTCCTTCTTCACTCTCAGGGGTGGGTTAAAGTGGTACTTTCCCTGTTGGAAGCCGCCACCTGCACCCGGGCCACCTTCATGTTCCTTCACTGGGACGTGGCTCTTGCCTCCTCCCTCCCTTTCCCACTGGCTGCTTCTCTCAGCCTGTCAACATGCTGAGCACCATGGGGGCACCAAGGAGGAATGGACAGAGAGGTGGAAAAGAAATGAGGAGAGGAGTGTTACAGCCATGAGAGAGGAAAACATTTCAAGGAGGGCTGAGTTAATAGGCTTAAGGGAGGAAGAGAGATGAAAGCAGGTAGGAGCAGACAGGGACCTTAATTCCCTTGAAATCGGGGAGGAAGCAAGGTGGCAGCTTACACAGGAGTGGAAGACTGCGGTGGGCTGGGGAATGAATGATGCTAGGAGGTGAGAAACTGGAGGCAGTGACTCTGAAGGACTCCTAAGAGGCTTGGCCAGGAAGGGGGAGGCGAGTGTGTCTGGGGAGGCAGTAAGAGTGTTTTTGTCTGTTTTAGATGAAAGGAACTCTAGCATGTTTCTGGGAATGAGCCGGGAGGGATGGAGACTGTAGAGCCAGAAGAGAAGGGAGAGTAGAGGGCCAAGGTCTTTCCCCAGGCAGCTAGAGCAGGCCCCTGGCCTCTCAGGGAACTGGCTTGGCAGCCAAGGAGGTGGAAGCAGCCTTTGTAACCAGAGCGAGAGAAGGCAGGGGCACTGGGTGCAAGCATGATGGCCGGTGTGGACTCCGGAAGTCACTGTTTCTTCTGGAAGGCTTCCTCAGAAGTAGGCTCCTCCGTGGGGAGAAGGAGAAGGGGTCCCGGGGTGCTGAAGGCGCTGTTAGGAGCACAGGAAGAGAAAACGGAGCAGGACACCAATGTCCGTCAAGGCTGGAGTCCCGGAACTGTGTCCCCTCTGCCCATCCCCCACAAGCACTCTGCAGTGTTCTTCCAGCTCCTGGCAATTCTGCACAAGATGCACTCTCTCCTCTCCAGGCACAGCGTTGCACGAGCTGTGTCCTCTGCTCCAGGAAGCTTCCCTTCCTTTCCTCCTGACCATCCACACTCACCCTCAGTCCGCAGCTCGGCCACTCTCCGGGGAGCCTCCTTCCCTCCCTCCACCTGTCCATCCCTGTGCTAGGCTGCAGCCCTGCTCCTGCCTCCTGTTGGTGGAATGCCCCTGCCCTTGTCTCCTCCCTGCCAGAATTGGGGCTCAGGTCTTCACCTCTCTATCCCCAGCATCCAGCACACACTCTGGCTTAGGCTAAGTTCTTGAAGAAGGGCACCTGGGGACAAGTGAACACCACGCAAGGCCGTGACAGTCACTGAGGGACGGCAAGGAGCAGTCCAGCAAGTGTGTATGAACAGCGAGCACACTTGTCCTGTTCACGCTCTCGTCTCATGAGACCTAGAGATGCATTCAGTTTCTCTGGTGGAAAACAATTCCTGCAGAGCGTGAAGCTATGAAATGCATTGCTCATATGAATTTTAATTTTTTTTATATTGGCCTTGAAAAACTGGTGGCCTATCTAGGCCAAATGGATTTCCTACAAGTGTAACAGCTCCTGTCTCTTCACAGGGGCTCGTAGACCCTCCGTGAACTCTGGAATGTTTGCAGGAACATTATTAAATAATAAGTCTCAAGTCCCCGGAAAACAATTCGGTGTGATTAGCTGGACTTCTCGTGTGCGGCTCAGGGAAGCGCTGCCCGCATCCCCGCCTGGCCTCTGCTCCTTGGAGCTTTCTGGCAGTGTGAATGCAGCCAGCGTGCTCTCCTGGGAGTCGCAAGGCCAGTCTGGAAGCTGTGCAGTTCTCCAGGAACACAAAGCCTGCCCTTCTGGGGTTGCCTTTGAGGTGCCATGTGAGGAAACAGGATCAGAGAGAACACGGCTGATTCCTGAATTTCTTTCCATCATGTGTGTTGTTTGTGTATGTATCTGTGTGTGTCTACATGGGGTGATGTCCTGTGTGTCACTTCTGTGTGTGTCTGGATCCTGTGTGTATCTCCATGGGTGTCTATTGTTGTGTCTGTGTGTGAATGTCTCCCTGTACGTGTCGATCTGGGCACATGTGTTCATAGGGGCATCCTATGTGTATCTGTGTGTGTGTCTTCATGTCTGTGTCTGTGGGGACCCATGAGTGCTCTGTACATGGAGGAGGAGATGCAGGGAGGGGAGCCGACAGTGCCCCCAACCCCATCTCCTTCTGCACTTTCTGGAACGGCCAAGTCCCTGCTTGTTTCTGTCTTAGCGTGTGCCTGCTGCACCGCCGTGGCCACACCACAGGTGTCAAACTCTCTGCAAAGAGCTCCTGGATGTTTCAGGAAGAGTTTGACTGCTATGCTGCCTGCTAGGCTGCCATCTGTCTGGGCCACCAGCCTGTTGGTCGTGGAGCCCTGGGGAGCACCTGGTGAGGAATGGCCTGCGGGCTAAGCTGGGGCAGCAGGGCCCAAGCTAATGGGACTGAAGTGCCCTGTGTCATCCCGGGCGTCTGGAGGTTAACAGTCGCCTGGTGAATGTCATGGTTATCCTCAAGAGGAAAACTGTAATCGAAATTGCATCTCTCACTTCTTCCATTTGTGTCCGAGTCGGGTTATTCCAGGCTTCTCGGTGGGGTTAATTACCTTACTGCCTGGAGGACTCAAATCCATTTAAGCGCCAGTAATGTAAAGACCGGCCAGCTACATTTTATGGCAATAACAGTTATTTCACGAGGGCAGCTGGGAGAGAGCAAATCCAGTCTTCCAATGTGAGGAAGATAAGGTGATTTTTTCCCCCTCGATTTTTTTTTTTAAATCAAGTTAAAAAAGACTGTGTTCTTTATTTCTGCTGTTTCTCTTACCTGAAATAGTAACTTTTGGGGGCTGGAACTGACTGAAAGGTGGGCCAGGAGGGATACTCGTGGCCGCTTTCCCTTTTTGCTTCTTTACAGAGACAGCGCTCCAGTCATTCCCAACCAAGCCGCCCAACAGGCTGCCCAGGAGCAAGGCCTTTGGCGTCCTCACTCCCCGTGTATGGCAAAGGCACTGGGGTGTGTCTGAGGGCCTTCAGGAGTGGCCGCTCAGGCTGGGCAGAGCATTGTCGGACTCCGGTCAGGCTGGCCCATCCACTCACATGTCCTGCACTGAGGGGGCATTTGCTTTTCAATTGTAACTTTCAGTGTTGGGTTATTTCACCTGCAACCTACCTGGGAGCCGCCCGCAAGACTGATGCCTCCCCTGCCTTAGGTTTGCATGATGGGGACAAAGTGGTATGTGATACAGACTCAATCTCTGTCAGCTGAATTCCAGATTCGGTTAAAAAAAAAAGTAAATTTTTTAAAACATCATCATCCTTCTACTAATAACTAATCTTTTTTTTTTTTTTTTGACAGGCAGAGTGGACAGTGAGAGAGAGAGACAGAGAAAGGTCTTCCTTTGTCGTTGGTTCACCCTCCAATGGCTGGCGCAGCGGACGCACTGCAGCCAGCGCATTGCGCCCAGCGCACTGTGCTGATCCGATGGCGAGCCAGGTGCTTATCCTGGTCTCCCATGGGGTGCAGGGCCCAAGCACTTGGGCCATCCTCCACTGCACTCCCAGGCCACAGCAGAGAGCTGGCCTGGAAGAGGGGCAACCGGGACAGAATCCGGCGCCCCGACGGGGACTAGAACCCGGTGTGCCAGCGCCGCAAGGTGGAGGATTAGCCTATTGAGCCGAGGCGCCGGCCACTAATCTTTCTTAAGCATACACGATGCCAGACATTTATATATACTGTTTGCTTTTTAAAGATTTATTTGAAAGGCAGAGCAACAGGGAGAGTGAAGGAGAAGGAGAGACAGAGAGAGAGAATCTTACATCAGCTGATTTACTCCCAAAATGGCAGCTGGGTCTGGGTCAGGCCAAAGCCAGGAGCCAGGAACTTCACTGAGTCTCCCACATGGGAGGGGCCCTAGTCTTTTGGGGCGCCTTCCGCTGCCTCCCTAACAGCATTAGTGGGGAGCTGGACTGGAAACAGAGCAGCACTCTGATATGGGATGCCAGTGTGGCAGGTGCTAGCACAGCCCACTATGTCACAACACTGGCCCCTGTACACACTGTGAAGTGCCCCAGGGTGTTGATATTGCTGCCCCAGTTTACAAAGTCAAAGGCTCTGGTGACGTCTTAGGGGCCTGTGGCCAGGCCCCACTGGGGTCCTCACACTGATGCTATTTTTAGGATCATCTCTATAATCTAAGATATACAGGTAATTTTCTATAATTGAAATGCATACATGAACTAAATGCAATTCATTTTAGGTTACACATTCATTTATTCCACTTAAATCATTTTATACAGAAAAGAATTTCATATATATATATATATATATATGGGCAAGTCTACATTAATGAGAAAACAATAATAAAGCATATAAAAATTCATGTTGGTTAAAGAAGATGAAATTGTTGGCCTATTTCTCATTTAAAAAGGAAGAGTGCTACTCTCAGAAGGACTCTCTGTGGGTTTTCTTTAAACAGTCTTCTTACAACACGCTTAACATGTTTTGAATGATTAAATTTCTGTTCAACTCATCTATCCAGACTCTGATCTCTACATGGATACCTGCTGTATGCTATTAGGTTGAAGCATATGAGATAGCCAACATTCACCAGTTGTTTTGACTACGAAAGTGGCAATTTCATATGATTCAACTGGATATTTGTGATAATTCAAATACTTATCCTTAGTTTCATAGGCTAGAAGTAAACCAATTTATTTTCATCTGAAATCAATTGTTTAAGCTCTGTGAGCCACACAATGGTTCTCTTTTCTCTGGTAGTTCAATGTGGGTAATCTTATTTCTGGAGCTGGTGCTTTTTTTTTGAAATTAATATAATTCAAGCATGCCTCACTTTAGCATACCTGTTGGGTACCAAGTATAGCTTTAGGCAGAATCCCTTGCCCCGTAACTTGTCAATGTTCTAGATAAGGCACTGGGAGTGTCTAAATTCAGGGGAATCAGTAGAAGCATCTAAGTTGCTCTCTGGAGGTTTCATGTAGTCACATATTATTGTTTCTATTTTCTTTGCTCTTTCATTTATATTTTAACCAAGTTACCAATATATGTTTTATCAATCCATCTGCTGTTATGCGGTGACTGGTCAATTTCAACTTTCAACGTAGGTATCTTGTTCCCAGAAGAGGTAATCCTATCATATTTTTAATTTGCTCATAATAGCATAATCTGAGCACTATGAAGTTAAACTTACTTACTGAACACCCAGAGGTTGAAGAATTGTGCATTTAGCTGTGTGTATTCTGTGTTCAGGGAACATGACTTCCCCAAAGGAAAAAGTAGAGGAAACTGATATAGTCAAAAAACACAAAGGCTACTGGTAGGGTTAACAGCAGATTAGTATCATGGCTGGGTGGCTACTGGCCAAGGCATATCCAGTCTCCTGTAATAAGAGGAGGATGAACACAGGTTACTAATGCCAAACAGGGCTTAGGCTAAAGCCAACAGAGGTCCACAGTCCAAGGAGCAAAGTATTCCAGCTACTATATCAAATTTCTTCTGAAAACAATGTACATGGCTTACGAGCCTAGGATCCTTGAATTAATATTTAATGTAAAAAGTATCACCATATAGGACTGTAGAGCTATCAGGTATAAATAATATTTTCTAGCTCTGCTGATAATTTTTCACCCATTTAGGTTGTCACACTAGTGTAGCAGCAGCTTGTGGGAGTACTTAATGTGCTAGTACATTGATTAAACTATGTTGGCATTCCCCATTCACCGTATCCTTCAATTCTATGCTATTATGAAGTTTCAAATGCAATAGGCCTGTTAGGCAATGGCTGACTGATACAACATCTGTCTTCTTTCCTCTCCTCTTACCCCTCCCCCCAAATCACTAGGAAGGTGGATATTGCCTTTTCCTGCACTTCAAATGAACTCATGAGTTTACAATGAGGGATTAGTGAGTACACCGACTATAGATGCAGGGTTTATCTGAAATTTTATGGGAAAATTCAGCAATTACAATTGATTATAAAAATATGGAGAAAAATATCTTCAGTACGACACAGTGTTAACTCCATCAGCGTTTCTCCTCTCCGTGTGCTGTTTCTATGAAGGTTCATTTAGCAAATACAGAACTGAGCACCTGCTTTCCTTTCAGACAAGCAAAACTTGCAAAAGTTCAGAGGTAGTCACAGCGTGTGTGTTTGACTCCTCCAAGATGCATGCACCAAGGATGGCATGGATCAGTTCTGCAAGAGACTCACTGGGGAGGATGCCTAGGAAAGAGAGCGGGCAGCAGCTCGAGAAGAAAGGGAGAATCTGCAGACCCCCAGGCAGGCGACAAGTACTTGGGGGCAGTCCTAAGAAAGTCTGCAGCGATCGGGGATTCTTAGCAAGGGTTGCCTATTAGTGGAGTCCCAGGGTGGGCAGAATGGCCTAGCTTCTGTGGCCTGCTGTGCTAGGCCATTGGAGGGGAGCAGCTGAGGGAAAGCATGGCCTTGCTGGCTGCCACCGATCCCGAGCAGCAGCTGCAGGTTGCATTCCAACTGCGCTCCCTGCAAAGGCAGCTTCTACGGAAAGGAGATCTGAGCCATGCACTTCCGTGCCCTCCACAAGTGCTGTCTGTGGCGATCATGCAATTTCATCACTGGGATCTCATTTCTTTCAAACAAAGCTCAAAGGGCTGATGCCTTCACCGTGCCTCTGAGATCTCTCCTTGAGGAGCAGCTGTCTGCTGTGTGTTTTTCCTGGCCAGGCCCTGGTTACACCTACCGTCATGGCATAGAACAAGGCAGTCAGTTCACATAAAGTATCTGGGATGATTTCCTCTCTCTAGAACAGACTGAGGATCACTCCAATATTTGCCCAACAGGGGCATTTGCTAACTTCTTTGGGTTATGTCCTACCAGGTGAAAGCCAGGTATAATCTGCCTCTATAGGTAAATCATAATAGTTAACATTTATTTTTTATGACTTATTTATTTATTTAAAAGGCAGAGTTACAGAGAGGCAGAGGCAAAGGCAGAGAGAATCTTCCATCTTCTGTTTCACTCCCCAAATGCTTGCAATGGCTGGAGCTGGGCAGAGCCGAAGCTAGGAGCCAGGAGCTTCTCCCGTGTCTCCCACGTGGGGTGCAGCGACCCAAGAACTTGGGATATTTTTCACTGCCATCCCAGGCCACAGCAGAGAGCTGGACTGGAAGTGGAGCACATGGGTCTTGAACCGGTGCTCATATGGGATGCCGGCACTGAATGTGGCGGCTTTACCTGCTAGGCCACAGCACCGGCCCCAATAGTTAACATTTATACTGCATTTACTATGTGTCAGCCACTGTTCTAACCTTTATTTCCTTTATTCAGTTAATCCTCCTAAGTCTATGAGATCAACACCATCATTATCCTCCTTTTTATGGATAAGGAAATTGAGCCAATGAAGAACTGATCTCCAGGCTAGTGTAGTGTAGCCGGTAGAGCTACTACCTGAGATGCCAGCATCCCATATGGGCAACAGTTTGAGTCTTGGCTGCTCCACTTCCAATCCAGCTCCCTGATAATGCCCTGCGAAAAGCAGCAGAAGATGGCACAAGTGTTTGGGCTCCTGCCACTCATGTGGGGAGACCCAGATGGCCATCTGGGGAGTGAACCAGCAGATGGAAGACCTCTTTCTGTCTTGTCTTCTCTCTCTCTGTAACTCTTTCAAAATAAATAAACCTTAAAAAGAAGGAGAGGAAGAGGGAGGGAGGAGGAGAGGGGAAGTGGGGGAGGGGGAAGAGGAGAGGGGGAGAGGAGGAGAGGGGGAGAACTGAATCTTGGGGCAGACATTCAGCCTAGTGGTTCTTCTTCTTCTTTTTTTTTTTTTTTTTTGACAGGCAGAATTAGATAGTGAGAGAGAGACAGAAAGAAAGGTCTTCCTTTTTCTGTTGGTTCACCCCTCAAGTGGCTGCTATGGCCGGCACTGCGCCGATCTGAAGCCAGGAGCCAGGTGCTTCTCCTGGTCTCCCATGGGGTTCAGGGCCCAAGCACTTGGGCCATCCACCACTGCACTCCCAAGCCACAGTAGAGAGCTGGACTGGAAGAGGCGCAACTGGGACAGAATCTGGCATCCCGACTGGGACTAGAACCTGGCGTGCCGGTGCCGCAGGCGGAAGATTAACTAAGTGAGCCACGGCGCTGGCCAGCCTAGTGGTTCTTATTTTAATTTTATTTATTTATTTGAAAGGCAGAATTAGAGAGAGTGAGAGTGAAAGTGAGAGGAAGAGCAAGAGATATCTTCCATCCACTGGGTTGCTCCCCAAATGGCCACAACATCCCGAGCTTGGCCAATCTGAAGCCAGGAGCTTCTCCCACGTGGGTACAGGAGCCCAAGTGCTTGGGCCATCTTCCATGGCTTTCCCAGGTGCATCAGCAGAGAGCTGGATCAGAAGTAGAGCTGCCAGGACTTGAACCAGTGCCCATATAGGATGCCGGTGCCACAAGTGGCAGCTTTACCTGCTACACCACAGCACCGCCCCCCTGGCCTGGTGGTTTTTATGCTGTGTCCCACATCAGAGTACTTGGATTCAATATCTGGAAGCTGATGGAAGCTTCCTGCTAATGCAGATCTTGGATGGCAGTGGTAATGGTTCAAATAATTGGGTTCCTGACATCCACATGGGGGACCTGGATTGAGTTCCTGGTTCCCAATTTTGGTCCTATTGGCTGTTGTGGGGGACTTGGGGAGTGAACCAATGAATGGGAACACACTCCCTCTCCCTCTGCTTCTGAAATTAGGTAAGTGGGTAGGATGCAAGACATGTGACTTGCAGTTTAGCACAAGCCTAGTTCCCTGGAAGGCTGGAATACTACAAACTGGTGACCAGCAATACCGTCTGGACAAACCAGGCAGACTGGCAGCAGGAAGGGAGAGGGCTCAGCTTGGGGTGTACTGTGGCATTGCAAGACAAGCTCCCACAATCTAGGCCAGCCTACCACAACCCTTCCCACTGGTGGTTCCTCATGCACTCGTGCCCACGTTTCTAATCAACTGCAAACTGCACGTGTTCTAGCTGCTAGTGACAATTTCCAGAGACTACTGCTAAGGGATGGCAGACACTGACAACAGTCCCAATGGCAGAATGGATCTGATGGTAGCAGCAATGGCCATGGAAGAGAACAGTGGCAAACAGGAAGCAAAGGTGGAAATGAATGGGCACTTGAGACATGTTGAAAACCGAGTTCTTGTAAAACCGCTGCTTAGGATCTGGACGAAGGTATGCAAACACTGCTGGGTCTACTGATGACCTTGACTTCCTTAGTTGGTGAGGATGGATTTTTAGAAGGTATTTAAAATACATTAAGTGGACAAACATACTGGTGTGTTTAATTTGGGAAAATGCAAGGTAATGAATGAAGGGGAAAAAATGTATCATAAACTTCTAGGCATAGGAGATTTGCGAGATCACTTACAACCCACAAGGGTTTCCTGGGATTAAATGGTAAGACACACTGATTGGAAAATTATCTCAGGGTCAGCCAGGCCAACGTGTCACCTGAAGCCACTGTGTCCTTACCACCAGGTGGATGCTGAGTCTGCATGGTGAGGAGCTCACTGCCACCAGAGCAGCCCCTTCGCGCTTCCGACAATGCAATGTTTAGAAAGTTCTCTGTGTTGAGGCTACACCCACCCTTCCCTGTGCCATACAGCGTTCTGGGATGACAGAGAGCAATTCTGATCCCTTGTCCACAAGAATGACACTCAAAGTGAAGGAATGGAAAACTCCCTGGAAGTCTTTTTCTTTTTTTAAGAGGCTAAACATCCCATATGTCTCCAGGCTTTTGACTGGAACAGCTAAAAATTCTTAATTATCCAAGCTGCTTTCCCACTTGTGAAATAAGCTGTAGTTTGCTTCTGTCCTATATCCAGACTAAATCCAGTGTTTCTGGCATGATATGACCAGTGCTCAAGAAAGGGGGACTTTGGTCCAGGGAGCTTACCTTCTTAGAACAGCTTTATTGAGATATCATTTATACACTATAAAATTCAAGCTTTAAAAGCATACAATTCAGTGTTTTGTTTTGTTTTGTTTTGTTTTTTTTGGTATGCAAGGCCACTTTTTATTTTCACGTAAATTGAACCCGGGTACTCTGGTAGATGACTAAGGCATCCTGACTGGTGTCTTAACTGCCAGGCCAAACACCCATCCCAAAAGACAATTTTTGAATTGTTCTGGCACCCTCGTTGCAAACCAGGTAATTGAGCACTTGTTTTTAGTAATGTTGGATTTTTGCTTCTCATATTTCTGACCCATGTTTAATTTATCATCATATAAATAAATTCCCTAAGGATTTCAAAGATGTTGCTGTTAAACTCCTCCATTATTTTAAAAATATTTTTAATTTATTTTTTATTTGACAGATAAAGTTAGAAAGTGACAGAGACAAAAAGGTCTTCCTTCCACTGGTTCACCCCCCAAATGGCCACTATGGCTGGAGCTACCTGATCTGAAGCCAGGAGCCAGGTGCTTCCTCCTGGTCTCCCATGTAGGTGCAGGGGCCCAAGCACTTGGGCCATCCTCCGTTGCCTTCCCAGGCCACAGCAGAGAGTTGGACTGGAAGAGGAGCAACTGGGACTAGAACCTGGCGCTCATATGGGATGCTGGTGGCGCAGGTGGAGGATTAACCAAGTGAGCCACGGCACCAGCCCCTAAATTCCTCCATTCTTGCCTGCAATAATGGCATCCCATTTGAGCACCAGTTCAAATTCTGGCTGCTCTGCTTCTGACCAAGTGCCCTGTGAATGCATCTAGGAAAACAGTAGAAGATCTGGATGCTCTTGGAAGATCTGGAAGTTCTTGGCGCCTGGCTGTTGCAGCCATTTAGGGAGTAAGCCAGCAGATGGAAGCTCTCTCTAACTCTGCCTTTCAAATAAATATCCTAATTAAACAACCCCTCCCCCTCCCCAATCCTGCCCTGGTGCAGATGGTGGCTGGGACCCAAAAAGAGACTTCATCTTTATTGCTCTTAAATGTCACCTTTTCAGTTCAGCTGGTCATTCCCCTAAGTTGAGCACTTTGGGATATGGAGTCCAGTGTTCCTACCCGATTTGCATCCTCTACATCTTCAGGCATACAAGGACTATTTAATAAACTTCATGTCAGGCAACTGAGCTGGGCCTTGGTAAGAAAAAGCATCTTCAGTCACGGCAGGTGCGTGAAGAAGAGAGGTCGTACACTTGTAAACTGATGAACAAGGTCATCTCACGTTGTGGGCCTTTCCGGTCATAGGTCATTTAGGGCACTCCCTGTGACCTGTAATTCCCTCTAGTAGCAACTGAGTCTTCAGTGTCATCTCAGAAGCCAGTCGTGTCCGGCTGCTCTTGTTTAAGGCTCCTTTCCCTGAGAGCTGTTTCCAAGCGGGGCCCTGCTCGCGCCTGATGCTGACCTCCAGGAAGACACTCGCTTCAGACCACTCAGGAGTGCGGCAAAGGGGTGGCTGGGCCGCGAGCTCACCCAACATTCTACTTTGTTTTCTAGAGGAATATGAGGTGACTTCAGAAAGCTTATGGAAAGAAAGAAAGCCTATCATGGAAACTACGCATGGATTTCAAGACTTTTTTTTTGCACCCAAATAAGCTTATCTTTTAGTTTCATTTTCTGAAATCCCAAAATGACTGCTTTAATTGTTTTGTGAGAGGCCCTGCTAACATCACTGCCTCCTTCTCTGGGATAAATGATACCGGCTGTCTCGGGCGCTGGTCCCAAATCTTCCACCACATGCATGTTCTTGCTTCCTATAAAAACTTCCATATTGTGGAACGTCGATAGGGCCAAATGACAGTGACATGGGATTATGAGGAAGCTGCACCGAGGCTGAAGGAAATGAACTGTACCAGGAGAAAACACTTTGCCCAAACGCCTACCACTTCAGAGATGAAGTCTACTAATACTGACGAAAAGCAGCCTATCCCTGGAGCTCAACACAGTGCCTAATGTGTAGCAGCCAAACAAATATTTGTCCATGAACGAATTAATCAATGAAAAATCCCACACCATTAAAAACTTGGGCCCCTTCTGTAAGTTCTTCTATCCGTGAGACGTTTCTCAGAAGTTCATCTATTAGATTGTCTTTGCTTAAAATTTTGTGTAATTTAAAAAATTTATTATTTTTAAAAGGTGGGGGGGGGAGGGAAAGAGGGAGGGAGAGAGAGAGAGAGATTGTTTTTTTACTAGCTTAGTCCCCAAATGCCCACAACAACCTGTGCTAGGCCAGGCAGAAGCTAAGAGTCTGGATTTGAACCCAGTTCTCCCATTTGGCTGGCAGAGACTGGACTACATGAGCCAGCACCTGCTGCCTCTCAAGGTGTACACTGGCAGGAAGCTGGAATCAGGAGCCGAGCTGAGACTCGAACCTAGGCACTGTGACGTGAGCCGCGGGCATTGCCAAGTGGTACCTTAACTGCTACACCAAATGCCTACCCTTAAATTTGTTTGTAATTCCTTTCTTAAAATGTATTTATTTTATTTGACAGGCAAAGAGCCAGAGAGAAAAACAGAGACAGAGCACTCATTCGTTGCTTCACTCTCCAAACGCCCACAAAAACAGAGGCTGGACCAGGCTGGGGGTCAGGAGCCAGGAAATCAATCCAGGTCTCTCACACAGGTGGCAGGAACCCAACAGCTTGAGTCATCACCTGCTGCCATCCAGGGTGTGTGCTAGCAGGAAGCTGGAATCCGGAACAGAGTCAGGACTTGAACTCAGACCTTCTGACGCAGTTTGAGGTGCCACGAGCGCTGGCTCCTTTAATTCCTTCTTGATCAATGAACCACTGACTACTAGCAAGGCTCCATGAAAGAGCGCTGTATCAGGAAGCTGTTGGTACCTCCAGGCAAGTGTGGTTCACTCCCTGAGACTCCACCGTGCTCTGATGCCCCCCGGGTGCCCTGTGGTTTCTCCTCCCTGGCTTCCCTGACTTACATCAGCAGCTTTCTTAGGAACAGGGGGCTTTGCAACTGCCTTTCTCCAAGTGGCTCTGAATCTCCATTTGATTGATAGGTTTCCAGTGCAACTGTGCATCACACACTGGTCCCATTTTAGGTCATACAGGGGTGGCAGCAGGAGGCAGGTAGGGCCAAGAATGTGACATTTCATTCTAAGTAATTTTCTTGACGCAAAATCTCTCAATCACCACTGATTTTTCTTTTTTGCCATTTGCCTCCATGCACATGAGCAGAAGTCAGATTTAATATTCATCAACTCAACTGATTCCATGGAAACAATAGTGATTTCTAAGATGAAAAAGAATTATGGATGCATACTGATCATATTTCCTGGCTGCAAAAACCAAAACTCTGACTCATCACATTAAATTACTCATTAAAATACAGACCAAATAAGTATACTCTGTATTCAGGTGCTGATGTCTATCAGATGGGACAGGGAGTGAGATAATGTCACAGAAGAATAATTCACTCTTTTGTTCTCATGGGCAGAAATACAGCATGCGTTTTCTAGTATCACTATTAATTTATTAAGCCCACACAAGATGCGAATTATACTGCCCTTGTCCTTTGATAAGACTATCAGATGGATTTTTTATAAAGATTATTTTATTTGAAAGAGATTGAGAGAGAGAGAGGGAGAGATGGGGGCAGGGCAGTAGGGAGAGATCTTCCATCTACTGGTTCCCTCCCCAGATGGCCACAATGGTCAGAGCTAGACCAGGCTGAAGCCAAGAGCCAGGAGCTTCATCTGAGTCTCCCACTTAAGTGGCAGGGGCCTTCTTCTGCTGCTTTTCCCAGGCCATTAACAGGGGGCTGGATGGGAAACAGAGCAGCTGGGACATGAACTGGCATACATGCAGGATGTTGGTGTTGTCAGTAGTGGCTTTACCCACTATGTCACAACGCCGGGCTCCAGAGGGATATGTTTGCTGCTCCCCAAAATGAACATTTTATTCTTTTTCTTATGAGAAGGAAACTGAGATCCAATAGGAGGCTCAGCAAGCCTCAAAACAGGATGCCAAGAGCACAGTGCTTTGGGACAATATCCCCAGGCCACACCCACTTACAGCAGTGATTCTGCTACTGGGATTAGAGGAGTGTATGCCAAGGCTCTCAGTATTGTGTCTTCTGATTTCTGTGTTGGGGATGTGGGGCGATGTGGGAATATGAGGCCCAAGGGAAGGGTGAGGCCTGAGGCTCCCTCACTTTGGTATCTAGTCTTGCCTCTAATACTGCTCTTACCTTGCATCCTTCAAACCTTCCTGTACATTCCACCCCCTTGGAAGACTTAGTAATATAGATCCCCAATTTTACCCATAATTAAATTAGAATCAAAATCTATAGTGCAGCACTGGAGCACTGATAATCTGAAAATTCTCCAGGATTCTAATGAGTAGAAAGATTAAGAAGTACTGAGTCCGATTCAGAGGTGAACAGACCAGGACCCCTTATGACAAGAGACTAGGGACTCTGCCCGAGGTGCTTCCTTGAGATTAGCTAACTTATCTCACCATTCTTTATAAACACTAGGGAGAGGAGCATTAAACTAAGGCACATGCATACTGGAATTACGGGAGTTTAACAGCAAAGGCCTTGGTGCTCCCAAGTCAAGAAACTTCAATTTTGGGGGACTGGCATTGTGGCAAAACAGGTTAAGCTGCTGCCTGCAATGCAGGCATCCCCTAAGGGTGCTGGTAGGAGTCTCCACTGTTCTACTTCTGATCCAGCTCCCTGCTAATGCACCTGAGAAGGCAGCAGAAGATGGCCCAAGTGCTTGGGCCCCTGCCACCCACGTGAGAGACCCAGAAGAAGCTCCTAGCTCCTAGCTTTGAAGCTAGGTCTCATTGTTGCAGCCATTTGCAGAGTGAACCAGTAGATGGAAAATCTGTCTCTCTCTGTAACTCTGCCTTTTAAATAAACAAAATGGATATTTTTATCTATCTATTTATTTATTTATTTAATCTATTTTTTGACAGGCAGAGTTAGACAGTGAGAGAGAGAGAGAGATAGAGAGAAAGGTCTTCCTTCCATTGGTTCACCCCGCAAATAGCCACTACAGCTGCCACTGTGCCAATCTGAAGCCAGGAGCCAGGTGCCCCCTATGGTTTCCCATGCTGGTGGAGGGGCCAAGCACTTGGGCCATCCTCCACTGCCTTCCCGGTCCACAGCAGAGAGCTGGCCTGGAAGAGGGGCAACCGGGACAGAATCCAGTGCCCCAACCGGGACTAGAACCCGGGGTGCCAGTGCTGAAGGCAGAGGATTAGCCTAAGAGCCGCGGTGCTAGCTCAAAATGGATCTTTAAAAAAAAAAAGAAAGAAACTTCAATTTTCTCTAACCCTGTGCAGGCTCAGGCTCCTTGTACCCAGCTGCTGTCCGGAGCACTGTTGCCGCTGATAAGGTCAAGGGAATCAGGTCACTGAAACAGAAAACAGCTCATAGAATGAATCTCAGGTCATCTCAGACATTTTAATCCATGAATCACCCAAAGACATCGTCTGCCCTCTTGAGCTCAAGTATTTATATAAGCATCCACCATTCTTAAAAACTGTTAACTGGGGCCGGTGTTGTGGTGTAGCAGGTAAAGCCATATGTGTGCCAGTTCAAGTCCCAGCTGCTCTAGTGCCAATCCAGCTCCCTGCTAATGCTGCAGGGAGAGCAGTGGAAGATGGCCCAAGTCCTTGGGCCCCTGCACCCCCGCGGGAGACCTGGAAGAAGCTCTTGGCTCCTGGTTTTGGACCAGCCCAGCTCTGGCTATTGCAGTCACCTGGGGAATGAACCAGTGCATGTTAGATCTCTCTGCCTCTCCCTCCCTCTCTATAACTGTGCCTTTTGAATAAATAAAATAAATCTTAAAAAACAAAACAAAAAACTGTAACTGATGCAGGCTGTGCTTAGGATGCTCACTTTGTCAGGAACTGGTCCATAAGAAGGGTTTCTTCGGATAGACGTCTAATTGCATGTCTAGAAAACTTCCACTAGCACATTCTGAGCCATTTAAACTGTTTTTGTTACATTTTTGGCACTGCTCTCTCTGCTCTGTATCCTTAGGATTGCATGTCTGTTCGTACAATCTGAAAACAAGAGCTCAACAGTCTATTCACACTGGGTTTACAACAGTCATCAGCCTTAATCTACTGAAGGGGCTTTCTATTACATTGTCCGTGGAAGGCATGTGGTGTCAGAAACAATACCTCGGTGCCCATCAGCCAGCTCTGCTGCTTGCTGCTGTTCCCTGTCGGCTTCCTCTGCTGGTTGGGTTTGTGTGCCTCAGAGAAAACTGAGAAAGGCCAATGAAAACACTACTTAGCTTTACCACGCTTCCGTTTCTAGGCTTGAAGGCACTCCACACTCTTTAAACAAATCCAGGATTTAAAGCCACTTGGACACTTTTAGCTAATGAAAAGGCCCCTTGGCAGGGAGGATTTCATTAAAAAATATACGTGCATATGAAACGTCTTAAGTCCAACCGGGGTCAACCTGTCTCTGTCGTTGTGCTGTTAAAAGTAGAGCTGTTACTTATCATGGTGAGGGGGTGTTCAGGTCTCCCACTGCTGTATCGTAGCACCATTCGTGCACAGCACCACATACTCATTTAGCTATTTATTCTGCTCCTAATACAGGTAGGTGTGTGCCAGGGGCTGAGGACACCCTGGAAAATCACACAGCTGAGAGCCTGAAGCTTATCTGTGAGCAGGAGGATGAAGTGGAACCAACAGAGACACTGTAATCTGTAAAACTGGGTAAAAGTTTTGTTCTGCTATTTACTCTGTGACTCAATTTTCTCAGCTACACATGCAAATAATAATACCTGCTTCTCAGGGCATCATGGGATTTGAGAGAGAGAGAATGTACACAGAATTGTCTGCCTCCTCCTCCTTCTCTCTGACACCTGAATGCTAAATTCATTCTTTTGATGCTGTTCCTGAAAATTCTTTCCAATCCATTGCCTGTTTTTATATCCCCTTTTCTGGGCCCTGTCTTCTTAGGATCACTACTGGTTGGCTGGCTGGTCTGTCTGCCTCTAGTTTGCTGCTTCTCCCTTTTTGGTCACTACCACAAGTCAGTTCTTCAAAGTGCCTCCTGTGAGATCTTGCTGAAACTGAGCTCTCCTCATGGCGTTTCTCCATCTCTAAGCAAGTTTTTGATGACTCCACACTGCCTGCTGAATGGAGACTAATACTCCTGGCAAGGCAGGCAAAGACTTCATGAGCTCATTCCAGCCTGGAATTGTCTCCTTCTCTCTCAGATAGTCACACGGCTGACCCCACATACTATGTTTACGTGTGCATATGTGCATTTGTCTATGAGAAGGCCTCAGAGCATTCAACAAATTCTCCAATGAACCAAGAACTGCTAACCTGTGCCTTCCTGGTCTCTGTCTCCACCTTCCAATGAGTCTTTGTTCTAGGACTTCAATTATCCCATGTCGTTTTTCATCACCTTCTGCCATCAGTATTACTAACGGTTTTCTTTATGGTGCTGACTTTGCCTGGAATGCTCCAAACCCCAGTTTGGCTAATTGAAATTCTACCCATTCAAAGTTATCTCAAATTCCATGTTCTCTAGAAAGTAACAACTGATTCCTCCATCAGAATAAATTAATCTCCATATTATGTCTCTTAGCACTTTGAACTTCCATTTGTTTCTACTGTGGAACTTTGCATCCAGAACCTCACTTTTCCCCGTTTCTGTGCCTTTTGTCCACCAAAATTGTAGTTCGTCCCTCTAGTGGAAGATTTTGCTTCTTACCATACCACTGTGGGGCTTGGCCATCCAACTGGCTTCAGCCAGTGAAACTGGTGTGCCTGTTCTGAAGCTGGGAGCCAAGAGACACCACGGGTTTCTGTTTGCTCCTCTTGCACTTCTGCCATCAGTAGAATATGCCCTGACCAGCTTGCTAGTTCATTGTGGATGCACCCGACCTACAATTTGAAACCCAGCCCTGCCCACTCCAGTCTAAGTCAACTGACCCTCACCAACCTGCATGTGAATGACGGAGAACACATAACTACTGTTTTTGCCTTTTTTGTTTTTTAAGATTTATTTATTTGAAAGGAAGAGTTACAGAGAGGAAGAGGCACAGAGAGAGAGAGAGAGAGAGAGAGAGAGAGAGAGAGGTCTTCCATCCGCTGGTTCACTCCCCAGATGGCCACAATGGCTGAGGCTGTGTCAATCCAAAGCCAGCAGCCAGGAGCTTCTTCCAGGTCTCCCACATGGGTGCAGGGGCCCAAGGACTTGGGCCATCTTCTGTTTTCCCAGGCCATAGCAAGAGAGCTGGATCAGAAGTGGAGCAGCTGGGTCTTGAACCGGCACCCAGATGGGATGCTGGCATTGCAGGTGGCAGCTTTACTTGCTATGCCACAGTGCCAGCGCCTATACCTACTGTTTTAATCCATTGAGGTGGGACAGCTTTCTACTCAGCACTATTATGACAACAGCTAACTGACTGCATGGTTTCTTATTCGAATTTTTCATGCACACAGATGTCAACTTTGGTTGGGCAGGGGCTGTACTGTGTCGTCTTCTGTGTTCTTTGGTGACTCAGTCCCTCTCTTGCACAGAGTGAGCACTCTACACATTTTTGTTGGCTACAACTGGATAACAGACAATCAACTGAGGTTGTTTTTTTTCTTTTGACAGGCAGAGTTAGACAGTGAGAGAGAGAGAGTCAGAGAGAAAGGTCTTTGTTCTGTTGGTTCTCCCCCCAAATGGCCACTATAGATGGCGCGTTCTGCTGATCCAAAGCCAGGAGCCAGGTGCTTCCTCCTGGTCTCCCATGCGGGTGCAGGGCCCAAGCACTTGGGCCACAGCAGAGAGCTGGCCTGGAAGAGGGGCAACCAGGACAGAATCCGGCGCCCCAACCAGGATTAGAACCCAGGGTGCCAGCACCGCAGGTGGAGGATTAGCCTAGTGAACCACAGCGTGGCCCTTGACTGAGGTTTAAAATCCACAGAGGAAGTTATTAGTGAGGTCTTGATTATTGTCAAACACTACCTGGTGGGCTCCATATGGTGGTACCAAAACAAGTTGACAAGCTTCCACAGATTGCTTCCAGGAAAGATCAGAGTAACAATAACTAGTGATTAGCGTACAAATAGCTATTAGTCACCAGGCCAATAATGGCAGGGTTACTCTTTCAAAACGTGACACAGATCAATTATCACAAAGCCTTGAGGAACTGGGACAAAGAAGCTATGATTTGACGTCTTTCACTTGTACACAGATTTCCAGGAACTGTTCCCAGGAATCTTTTCGGGGGGGGGGGATTTTCTTCATTATCCCCAAGGATTTCAGTTAATTCCTGGTCATTTACCATGAGTTCCATAAGAACAGATCCTCTTGTTTGTAGGAAATGTGTTAGGAGCCGAGGGCTGGACAAAGCACCGCCGTGTTGCAGCTAGTGGAAGCAGGGTGCTCAGCATGGAAGAAGTGCACACCCTCCAGCCCGAGAGCTGAGTCTGCCTTCCAGCCTTCACGGCCGTGTTGCAGCTAGTGGAAGCAGGGTGCTCAGCATGGAAGAAGTGCACACCCTCCAGCCCGAGAGCTGAGTCTGCCTTCCAGCCTTGGGTTGGGTTCCACAGCACTGACAGTGGGATATCAGGAAATATCTGACATACTTGAAATGGAAGAACTGAGATGGATGGAATGCAGTCACTGGGTCTAATATTCCACACACACTGTCTCATTGCATCCTCACAATAACCCCATGAGAAAAGTGAAGAGCCTCACAGATGTTAAGTTGCCCAGGGTCACACAGCTATTAAATGGCAAAGCCAGGATTTAAATTCAAGTCTGTCTGTCTGCCTCTAACAGCCATGCATTTCCCAGGATGCCACTGGCTCCCCTTGGTGACTGCTGCTTCTCCCATCACCTAGATGTGATTTCTTAGATAGCAGCTTCAGTTCAGGTCAAGTCAGAGGGTGATGAGCCCCCTTGTACAGACATTTCCCCCTCTCCTGGATGTCAGCCCTAGGGCTTTTAGGCACAGTCACCAAGCCACCTCTGCTTTCTCCTTTCTCCTGTTGGTTTTCAAAGTTCTACCGCAAATGTGAGAAAGGTTATAAGAGAACTTCTGAACATTCTTCCATACATGTTTTTATGTAAGTAACATGAAAATATGACGCAAATTGTTAAGACTAGCTTATAGAGCAGTATCTTTTCTAGTCACAGGAACGTCCTAGATGAACCACTTCTTGTATTAGTCCAGAAATGTTCCATTTCAATAGTGCAACATAGAGGAAGCTAAACATCTGGGAGAGGAAAGGTGCACTTCTCGTTACCTCCGGTGCCTTTCATTTTTTTAATTAAAACATTTTTTTGAGAGGCAGTGGGAGGATGGAGGGAGTGAGAGAGAGGAGAGAGAGGAGAGAGAGGAGAGAGAGGAGAGAGAGGAGAGAGAGAGAGAGAGAGAGAGAGAGAGAGAGAGAGAGAGAGAGAGGGAGGAGAGATCTCTTCCATCTGCTGCTTCATTCCTCAAAGGACTGCAATGGCTGGGGCTGGGCCAGACAGAAGCTGGGAGCTGGGGATTCAATCCAAATGTCCCACATGAGTGGTAGGGACCTAAGCACTTGAACCTCTACCTGCTGCCTTCCAAGGTGTGGAACAGGGAGTGGAGCTGGGACTTGGACTCAGGGATGTCCATATGGGATGCAAGCGTGCCAAGCAGCACCCTGACGACGGAGCCAAACACCTGCCCATGGTCTTTTTCTGTTTAAGTGATAGCAGTAGTAGCAGCTGCAGCAGCAAAAACTATCAAAGCCATAGAGAAGGAGGTGGAGGGTTGTGTGTGTGTGTGTGGGGGGGGCGCAGAAAGCTCTTTCTGTTCCTCTCAAGGATAAAGCAGAAGAACCAGAAGAACTGTATTTCCGTGGCCCCTATTTTCTCTTCTAGAAAAGTCAAAATCCAGGATGAAAGCCCTATTGTCAGCCACTCAGAAGGTTCATCAGCAACTGCTCTTTGCTTAGTCTCAGTCATGTGGCCAGTCAACAAGCAAGTGAAGCCTATAAGCCAACCAGACAGAGGGCAGAGACCGACAGCATGAAGCCTGCTTTTCTTTTTTAGGATTTATTTTATATATTTGAAAGGCAGAGTTATAGAGACAGAGGGAGAGACAGAGAATCTTGCATTTGCTCGTTCACTTCCCAAATAGCTGCAATGGCCAGGGCTGGGCCAGACTGAAGCCAGGAGCCAGGGGCTTCATCTAGGTCTCCCAGCTGGGTGCAGGGGCCCAAACTCTTGGGCCATCTTCCGCTGCTTTCCCAGGGCATTAGAAAGGAGCTGGATGGGAAGAGGAGCAGCTGGGAAATGAACTGGCAACCACATGGGATGCAGGCAGTGGCTTTACCTGCTAGGCTACAGCCCTGGCCCTGAAGCGCTTTTTTTTTTTTTTTTTAAATGGCTTCTCAGTTAGTATTAGCATACACCAGTCTTGTTTGTGTGATCAGTTTGACTCTTAGACCTATCAGTGTGATCAATTGTGAACTGAAATTGATCACTTGGACTAGTGAGATGGCCTTGGTACATGCCACCTTGATGGGATTGTATTGGAATCCCCTGGCATGATTCTAACTCCATCATTTGGGGCAAGTCCGATTAAGTATGTCCCAAATTGTACATTTCCTCCCTCTCTTATTCCCACTCTTATATTTCACAGGGATCATTTTTCAGTTAAGATTTAAACACCTAAGAATAATTGTGTGTTAATTACAGAGTTCAACCACTAGTACTAGAATAAAAAAAATACTAAAAATAGTGTCTGCTAATACTAACTGATAGAATTAAAAAGGGAGAGAATGATCCAACATGGGAAGCGAGATACACAGCAGACTCATAGAATAGCAGATGTCCTAAATAGCACTCTGGCCTCAGAATCAGCCCTTAAGGCATTCGATCTAGCTCAAGAGCCCATGAGAATATTTTAGGCATGGAAAGCCAAGACACTTTGGAAGAAACAGAAGACCTAAATGAAAGATCTCTGCGAGTGAGATCCCAGTGGAAAGAACGGGGCCATCAAAGAAGGAGGTACCTTTCTCCGAAGGGAGGTGAGAACTTCCACTTTGACTATGACTGTGTTGGAATAAGATCGAAGTCGGCGAACCCTAAAGGCTTCCATATCCTCGGCAACTCATGACTAGAGCCTAGGGAGATTACTGACGCCTTAAATAAGAGTGTCAAATTGTTAAATGAACATCAGGAGTCACTGTGTACTTACGTCTCATGAGGGATCTGTCCTTAATGTGTTGCCCAATGTGAAGTAATGCTATAACTAGTACTGAAACAGCATTTTTACACTTTTTCTGTGTGGATGCAAACTGATGAAATCTTTACTTAGTATATACTGAATCGATCTTCTGTATATAAAGATAATTGCAAATGATTAAAAATCTTGGTGTTAAATTGGAAATTGCATAATTAATCAATTTTTTAAAAAAATATCATGTAGGATCTCTGTCCTTAATGTGCTGTACATTGTGAATTAATACTATAACTAGTACTCCAACAGTATTTTTCACTTTGTGCCCCTATGTGAGGGCAAACTGTTGAAATCTTTATGTAATATGTATTAAACTGATCTTCTGTATATAAAGAGAATTGAAAAGGAATCTTGATGTGAATGGAAGGGGAGAGAGAAAGGGAAAGGGGAGGGTTGCGGGTGGGAGGGAAGTTATAGGGGGGGATCCATTGTAATACATAAGCTGTTCTTTGGAAATTTATATTCTTTAAATAAAAGCTTTATAAAAAAAATGGCTTCTCAAACAAGCCATGTTTTAAATGGCCAGCACAACAGCACAGCTCCTTGGGTACCATTCACTTTGTGTGGTCACCACCCTTCCTGTGTCTCTCAGCACACTGGATTGCAATTGTGGCTCAGTTCCTGCCACCCTCTTACAGACTGTAAGGTGTGCTCACGGCTCTGCCTCCAGAGGCAAACACGTGGTCTGGCATGTAGAAGGTGTTTCAATACCTGAGTTGCAACTGAAAAGTTAAATCTTGATAAAACTCAATTGATTTAGAAATGATGTGGTAACTTTAAGGAAACAGAGCTGGCAGCTGGAGATTCCTCTATATAAAATGGAAGAAAATTGGCAGGTGCTTATGGCCTGAGTCTGTTAGACATGCGACTCAGAATCCAGGAATTGTGGAAGGACTGCAAGGTTGGAGAGAAGACGACACAGGTGGTCACAGATGTTTTGTGTTAGAAGTCACACAGGAGTTTGTCTGCTTAATTAAAATATATTGATATTTATATTGCCAACTTTAATTTGTGGTGTGCCTAAACATACTCTGAGAATTATTTTCCAAAGGTGTAAGAAAAAGAGAGGAATATGTACATTTGGTTAGAGATTTCAGTTGATTGAAAATCTGTTCTGGAGCCAGCACTGTGGAATAGCGGGTGAAGCTTCCGCCTGCAGTGCCAGTATCCCATATAGGCATCAGTTTGAGTCCTGGCTGCTCTACTTCCAATTCAGCTCCCTGCTAAGGTCTAAGAAAGTAGTAGAAGATGGCCCAAGTCCTTAAAGCCCTGCACTCATGTGGGAGACCTAGAGGAAGTTCCTGGCTCCTGGCTTTGTGGCCATCTGGGGAGTGAACCAGCAGGTAGAAAGACCTCTCTCTTTCTCTCTCTCTCTGTGTGCCTCTGCCTCTTGTAATTCTCCCCTTTAAATAAATAAATAAATCTTTAAAAAATGCATGAGGGTGAGTATGGCATGTAGATTTCACTGGATACTTTAAAAGTGATGCCATTATTGTAAAGATATTAGTATTGTACTCTTTGCATCTATTTAGACTTATAATGTGAAACTGAAGATGCCAACTTTAAAAAGTGTGAGAAGGTATGAAGTTTGCAAAACTCTGATAGGGGATCCATAGCACAAAGTTCTAAAGGCCACTGATCTACAGAGCTGTCAGCTGTGAGTTTTAAGCATCATGGAAAACATTAGTTAATCCAGGGAGTTGGTTAATAGATATTCTATTGTTCAAAAGATAATATTATCACTATTAGTTATTAATAAGGGAAATCCTATTTGGTTGTGTCTCATGCACTGATTCTCATTAGCTTTTACACTTCCAAAAATTGTTACAAGTCTTTTAGGTGGAACTGTATTAAGCTTACACAAGTGCATAAACACAGTGCTCCTCTGGAGACTCTGGAAGGGGCTTACTTCTACAGTCATCAATAAATATTTGGTGATGTTGCAATTTTAGTGATTATTTTTCTTGCGTGCAGCTCAAAGTACTTTATCCACTGTATTCAATTAGTCTTTAACAAATCCTGATGGAACCCATCTGATGCAGTTGGAAAGCAGTTAAGTGACATTCATTCTGTCAGCTTACTGAGTCAAGGACAGTGTCAATCATAAAACCAATGACTCCTCCTCTTCAAAAAAATGTTTTGGATGTCAAATAACAAGGTCATATTAATGATGTGGGATGTGAGCTCCTTCAGCCACATGCCTTTTCTTTAGTTTACTCATGGCAAACACGGATCTGCAACATAGCCCCTCCCAGGCTCTCCCTGCTTCATCCATTATCATGGCTTTAGCTCTCAACATTCACTGATGATCACTCCAAATTTCCCTCCTGTCCAAACACCTAAAACCTTATTTCCCCTTCTATTGATGGGAGCCTCACTGGGCAGCTGTAGATGCCAGAAACCCACGAGTTGGCCAAGCCTCCTTCCTCTTCATTACTCCCTCACTCAACTGATCCGGAGTTTCATTGATTTTACTTCCAAAATAACCTGAAAATCCTCCTCTTGTTCTGACTGTTCACCATTTCAGTGGAGTCCTGCTCCTCAAAATAAGAACCTCTTCCCACTGGACTCCTTCCCTGCTACTCCACTCCTCATATTCCACTCTGCACACTGCCACCCATGCTGTCTCTTTAGAAGTTAAATGAAATCACTCCATTCCAGGTCTGAAAAATTTCCAGTGGCTCTGCAGTTTATCATTCAAACCCTCGTTGCTAAGTGTGGTTTAAAAGCCCTCACGATCTGTTTACACCCCTTCACCCAAGGGCTAAATCCTAGGACTCAAGCCTAACTCTCAGTGTTTGGGTTACAGAGTGTTTAGGCAAACCAACACATACATACCATTAACAATGGGATGTCAGGGTGCTTCCAGCAAAGTGCTTTTGGAGCCTGGTGGATGGAAGACACTGGGCATAGCTTCTTGCAATAAAAGCCAATCCTTGAAGGCTTTCCTTAGGTTAGGACTGCCTGACAAAACCCAAGTCTCCTAGTTACATTTGAATTTCATGTAATAAACAAATACAATTTTTATATAAGTATAACCCACATAATAAGTAGGACATAAACTAAACATGTATAACAACAGTTTATGTGAAATCCAAATATGACTGGGCATCCTGTATCCTGATTAAATTCAGCAACACCTCTTTAGGTATATGGGATAGTCTGAGAACAAGAATGGGACACGAACAGAAAGAGAATGGAAAAGAGAATGTGTGATGAGGTTGGAGTCTCAGGTGTACTGGGGAAGGGAAAAGAGGAAGCTTTGTGAGACACTGCTAGGAAAGAAATCAGGGCCCAACCCTCAACCCTAGAGGCTTCTGAGTGATTTGCCAACATCCTGTGAACTTCGGTTCAGTGGTGAAACAATATCTTTCATGAAAATAGAGTGTACATATAAACTCTTATGGGTCTAACTCTTATGTTTCATTAGGGCTTTCTGTTAACACTGATTGTGGGAATTGCAAACATATCTGGAAACACACAGAGCTTGCCGTTGAATGGCAAGAGATTTATTTTCTAAAAGTTAAATGAGAATGGAACCAAGATGGCGGAATAGTGGCAGGCCGATCCGAATCACGCTGGGCAAAATTAATAACTAGGGGGAAAGGAGAGACACGTCTGAGATAGGGCTGTAGGAAATCCGCAGCGGAAAACCCAGAACAGCAGAGGCTGGCTAGGTCCACGAAGACAGTGAGTGTGAAGGGGAAATGGTGGAGGAGGCTCTGACCCTGGAGGTTGGCACTGGATCACGGTGGACCAGAGGTGAGACAGGAATCTGCAGGTCTACAAAGCTTTGGCTAGTGGTGGGAGGGAGAGCTCAGAGAATTGCTTTTGAAGTTCCACACGGGAAAAAGAAGGAGAGGGTAACTACTGAGGAACAGGCGGTGAGCTTGGGCACTGCCCTGCCCTCCTCCCTGCCCTTCCCCAACACACAGACTTGCAGCTGTCAGGAGAAGTCATCTTGCCCTGCTGTTTGTTTACAAGTAGGAGCCAGCTCCCATGCCTCCTGTGTGTGGGCCCATCAATTGTGGGGGTCACCTTACCTCACCCCCAACCCAGAACGAAGGCCACAACAATCCAGAAGAATTTCTTCCCCCACCACGCAGGCTGAGCAGCAAGGGGAGGCCCTATCTGTTAAAAGCTCATAACCGCTCCCACCGCCATTGAAAGGTGAGCTGGGCACCAGTAAGTGGCCCTGTGCACCTGAGCTAGAACCCAATCCCGCCATCACTGACAAGTGAGAACTTCCATTTGTCTAAATACTGTCTTGTCAAAATACTGACAGTTTGTGGATTCAAAAGGCTTCCATAGCCTAGGCAGCTCATCAAGAGCCTCATGTGGTCACTGACGTCATACATAAGAGTGTTAATTGTTAAATCAACAACAGGAGTCACTGTGCACTAACTCCCCATGCAGGATCCCTATCCTCAATGAGTTGTATTATGAGAGTTAACTATAAAACTTGTTCTCAAACAGGTTTCATTATTTTGTGTGTGTGCAATTGTTAAAATCTTTACTTAGTATAGAGTTGGTATTCTGTGTATAAAGTTAATTGAAAATGATTCTTAATGGAGAATGCGACTGGGAATGGGAGAGGGAGAAGGAGGGGTGGGAGTGTGGGTTGAAGGGCAGGTATGGTGGGAACAATCATTAAATTCCTAAAGTTGTACTTATGAAATTTGTATCCCTTAAATAAAAGGTTTCTTTGGGAAAAGAATAAAGTCAACAATCACACAGAAAAAAAAGTTAAGTGAAGTGTTTACAGCTAAACAAGGACAGCTATGGGCAATATTGAGTAGTGTCTTTCTAAATAAACTTTCAAAGGAGGTGGTACTTTACACACATTAAATCAAAGATGAAATAAGCCAATGAATATCTGCAGCAGGGAAAGAATAATGACCTTGTTTTTATGTACATTAGTGTTGATTTAAGTAAGATTTTAGGTGATGCATTTTGATAAAGAGCATATCAAAAAACTGCCCATCTGAATCACAGATATAAAATTAATGATTAAAAAAACTCATATTTATTTTTGGCTGCCCTAACTAGTACAGAGCCTCTTACTTTAAATAAAACATTCAGATTAATAATGACAAAAGCAAATTAGCAATTTTGGTTTTTTCCTACTGTATAAATATCAAAACAAGTATATGTATTTTTTAATCAGCGTGGAATTCAGCTTTGAAAAAGCAAGAATCTGTATAACATACATATTAGAAATCCTTTTCTTAATAAAGCTAAGCCTTGAAGAATATTTATTACTTGTGATTTTTGTTTTTTTTACAAAAAGTTATAAAAGAGTATCACTGAGGGGCTGGTGTGGTGGTGCAGTAGGTTAATCCTCCGCCTGTCGCACTGGCATCCCATATGGGCGCTGGGTTCTAGTGCCGGCTGCTCCTCTTCTAGTCCAGCTCTCTGCTGTGGCCCGGGAGGGCAGTGGAGGATGGCCCTAGGACCTTGGGCCCCTGCACCCATGTGAGAGACCAAAGAAGCTCCTGGCTTCTGGCTTCATATCGGCGCAGCTCCAGCTGTTGTGGCCATTTGGGAGTGAACCAACGGATGGAAGACCTTTCTCTCTGTCTCTCCCTCTTACTGTCTGTAACTCTCTCAAATAAATAAATAAATAAAAATCTAAAATAAAAGTATCACTGAGCAATTTGGGAGATCTGAAGATGGACTGGACATTAGACAATAATAAGGAATGATTTTATGTTTATGGGGGTCCAAATAACTGTGGTTAGGTTAAAGACATTTTAAAAAATCCTTTTCTGGGACCAGCACTGTGGCGTAGTGGGTAAAGCCACTGCCTGCAGTGCCGGCATCCTATATGATTGCCGGTTCTAGTCCCGGCTGCTCCACTTCTGATCCATCTCTCTGTTATGGCCTGGAAAAGCAGTAGAAGATGGTCCAAGTCCTTGGGCCTCTGTACCTGCATGGGAGACCTGGAAGAAGCTCCTGGTCCTGGCTTCGGAACAGTACAGCTCTGGCTGTTGCGGCCAATTGGGGAGTGAACCAACGATGGGAAACCTCTCTTTCTCTCTATCTGCCTCTCCTTCTCTCTGTAGAACTCTTTCAAATAAAATAAATAAATCTTTAAAAAAAAACCTTTTCTGTTGAATGTACATATGCCAAGTATTATAGAAGCAATGATAAAATGTCTGGGATTTGCTCTTAAAATACTCCACCTTAAAAAAAAACAAAACAGGGTAGGGAATAAATGAAATAAGTCTGCCAAAATGTTGATAGTTGTTGAAGTGGGGTGATGGCTATATGGGGGTTCAGTATATGATTCTATCTCTGTGAATGTTTGAAACTTTTCATAACCGGAGGCACAAAACAAAACAGGCCTTTTTCATGAACGAGCAATTTCATAACAAACAATGCCCTTATATCCTACTTCCAATTCACATTAAAATATATTTACATACCTAATCACTCTATAATGGCTAATAAGGCATTGAGGACATATTTCTTTTTTTTTTTAAATATATTTTATTTATTTAAAAGGCAGACTGGAGACAGGAGACAGAGAGAGACCTCTCCCATCCACTGGTTCACTCCCCAAATGGCCACAGTAACCAGGGCTGGGCCAGGTTGAAGCCAGGAACCAGGAGCTCCTTCCAGGTGTCCCACATGGGTGCAGGGTCCCAGGGACTTGGGCAATGCTCTTCTGCTTTCCCAGGCATGTTAGCAGGGAGCTAGATCAGAAGTGAAGAGCTGAGACTCAAACTGGCACCCATGTGGGATTCTGATGTAATAGGAGGCAGCTTAACCTGCAGGGCTACAATGCCAGCCCCAAGCATGTATTTCTATTTAATGATTAGTCACTGAGGCAATTCTGTACACCAGGCATCGAGTACCATGCAATATTCATTTAATGTCTGCAACAATCTTTTGATAGAGGCATGACCACTTTCCTCACTTTGCAGATGGGGATACTGAGGCTTGGCGAGGTGACACGATTCTTACCGTCATACAGATAGGCTGTGTTTCTCTGGGATCCTGACTCAGACTGCCTGACTGCCCATGATATACACTGCCAGGTAGAATGGCAAGAGTACAAATAAAGATAGTCATAATTAGTACCCTAATGGGAAGAATGGGCAAAATGGGTCACGTATTTCTCCCTTGCCACAGACATGTGGCTCAGGGCCAGGTGTGAGATCGGCTCAAGCCCAGTGCCGGTTCAGTCACAGATCAAGCTGCTGTTTTAAGTAAAGAGGGGGGAAAAGCTACTGCTCTCAGACAAAGGAGGAAAAGCAAAGAGAACCAACAGAAGTCTCTTCTCCAGGAAAAACAGCAGTTCTGCAACTGGTTGGGTTTTTGTTGCTATTATTATTAATACAAAATAACCAAAATGCAGAGTTTGCTTTTTTTGTGCCTTCTGATGCCTGGTTATATTTTGCAGGAGTTCACTTCGGGTTTTAAATAATTCATCATGCAGCGCCTCTTGTTTGGCGCAGGCAGGCAGGGGGTGGGTAGAGGGGGTAGCGAGGGAGAGGAAAGCTTGGAGGACGCACATCATCCAAGTGAGGAACTGGCACAGCTGCAGCCCCGGGAGACCCCGCCCCGATGAGCTCATCCCCTGGCAGTGCAAATGAGGATGACATAATGTTTCTGGAGAGCTCCTTGCAGCCCACTGCAGCAGCAGCGCGCCTGCTTTTCCTGGGCACAGGAAAGATTAGCATTGGTATTTCTAGCTGTTCCTGAGGAAATGGCATTTTATTCAAGGGTGTCGTGGGAAACATAACACATTGGCTGCATTAGTATCAGCTCCCTTGAAAGAGGAAAACCGAGCTTATCCGTAAATAAGTCACTGATTGCAGCCCTTATCAGACTATGAAGCAAACCAGCATTCTTCAAAAACAAGGTCCAGGTACAATGGCATGAGAGTTTTGGGTTGTGTTTCATCAAAGCTTTTTTTTTCTTTAGTTTTATAACAGTAATAGTGATAGTCATTATCATGTATTTAGCTCTTGTTTTGCCCTAGGGATTATGCTAAACGCTTCCCCTCTCTGAGTACTATCTAAGTCAATCCTTAGTCCAGTCAGAGAAAGTAGACGCTGTCACCTGCACACACACAGACCTTTACAGATGGGGAAACTGAAGCCGGGCAAGGAAGGTGCAGTGCTGGGGTCATGAGCCAGCTGGGCTCTGCGCCTCACTACGCTACGATGCCCTACAGCCCACAGTACAGCTCTGAGAGACGAACGGCCATGTCAGTACAGAGGAGGGGACTGCTTAGTCCAGGAAGTCACAGACTGATGGGAGCTGGGGTATCTCCCCTGCCTGGCATTTCTCACCTCACGTGGAAACAGGGGTAGGGGAGAGTAGGACTTATGCAGGCTGACTATGAGATACATACTTTGCAATGCAAATTAAATGGCTCCCTCCTTTAACATAGTCCGGGCCCCGTGTTGTAGGTATCATTATCCCTAAGTTACAGACAGTGGAAGGCAAAGCAGTGAAGCCACCTGTCTGCAGGCACAGTGAATTGGGAAATCTGGGGTTCACACCAGGCCTGTGTATTTCTGAAGCAGCATGGTGTGGAAGGACATGCACAGCTTTTTGGTGCCAGTTGACCCAGGTTTGAATTGTGGCTCCTATACTTTGTAACCTTGGACAAGACGGTAATTGTCCTCAGTCCCAGATTCCTTGTCTCTGCAAAGGGAATGACACTTTAAAGGAAGGTAAGGAGGAATAAAGCAAATTAAAAATATAAATAAAGCAGCTCTCACAGAGCCTAGCAATAGAAGCAGTCAATAAAGGTTGGCTCCTTCTATTTTCTTTTCTTTTTATATATATATATATTTTTTTTATTTATTTGAAGGACAGTTACAGAGAGAGATAGCCAGAGAGAATAGTCTTCCATACACTGGTTCACTACCCAAATGGCCACAACGGCCAGAGCTGAGCTGATCCGAAGCCATGAGCCAGGAACTTCTTCTGGATCTCCCACGTGGGTACAGGGGCCCGAGGACTTGGGCCATCTTCCACTGCTTTCCCAGTCCACGGCACAGAGCTGGCTCGGAAGTGGAATAGCCAGGACTCAAACCAGCACCTATACGGGATGCCAGCGCTGCAGGCCAGGCCTTTAACCTGCTGTGCCACAGCACTGGCCCCGGCCTCTATTTTCTTTGCATGAACAGAAAATCCCTTTTGTGAAAAATATTTATAGGAATAGGAACAAAAGGAACACACCTTTTCAGCATCCCAGACCCTAACTGCTCAAGTACCTTCTGTGTAACTATTTGAAAAGTCAATGAATAGAAGGGGAAAGAAGAATGGGAAACAAAGCTGAGAAGAGAAGAGAATGAAAGAGGCTGGGGAGAAGAGTGAATGGAGGAGGTGAGATGAAAACTGCTAAACAGGAGCAGCGGTCACACATGGGTGGGTATGTGCATGGAGACGGCAGGCTGGTTCATAGGATTTGGCTTTAGGTATGAGCTCTACCACAAAAAGTCCAGCGGTTGAACCTGAGTTTTCTTAGCTATAGAATGGGGTGGTTGCAGTGAGGCTCCCAATGTGTAGCTTTGAACCAGGATCTAGGGTACAAGTAGAATCTCAGTAATAAATGGTAAAGTAGGAAGGCTAAGGATAGGGACCTCGAATCCCCTGCACCATACCTGACGCCAAGGTGTCCTCTCTCTGGGTCACAAAGGGTAATCCAGGTCACTAGGATTAAGTGGGAGCCAATCAGTTTTCTGTGAATCTTGGGGGAAGCTTTTCCAACCAGAATCTGTTTCACTCCCAGTCGGCTCTCTCTGTTTTAAGCATTTTGGCTCCAACACTGGTTGCAGTCTGGGGAAGTGCAGTCTGGTTGGCAGGGAACTGAGCATTTCAACTCGGCTGTACATCAGAAACACACTGATGACTCCGGGGAATTCCAACTGGAGACAGAATCTATTCTCCACGTGTGAGATTTCATTAAAGCTGGCTGATTGGGGGTAATGAAATCGCACCCGCGGAGAAGAGTTTGATTACTCCTGGAAACCCCCCACCCCTACCCCGAAGCCAGGATCAAATTTCTGATCAGCCTGATTACAGAGGCTTGGATGGGGGCCTTGCACATGTGCCTGCCCTCTCTGTCCATGAAGTCCCAGCCTCCAGTTCTAACACCTATGCCACCAATTAGGTAGCTTGATAGGATGAGCATCTCCCACTTCATCCAGGATGCCAGACACAGCACACGCCTGGCGAGATGCTAGAGCCACAGCAGAGCAAGCAGCTTTAACCTCTGTCACATGACAAGGACGCAGATCTGAAGATGCAATTCCTCTGAAGTCGGATCTTCTGTTACAGCTAAAAGGAGACGCACACGTGCATACAGAACATATTGTTTGTACGCTCCAGGACTACATCTGAAATGCTTCACAAATAGTCATGACCCGGTGATGTATTGGAGTTATCACCAACTCTAACAGGCTCTTTTAGTTTTTGAGAAAGATATTAGATTTTCCAATAGTGGGAGCATCTTACTCCTCACTTTTTTTAAAACTCAATTCTGGAAAGAAATGACTTCTGAAACCTGGCCTGGTTTGGTAAAGCAGGTGGTTTATTCCAGAGAGAAGTGCATCCCTGTGATGAAAACTCAAGTAACATGGGGTGAATTTGTTGTGGACTGGGATATGAAGGATATGACAAGGCTCAATCACATGCTCAGGTAGTAGTTAAATTTTGAAGAAACAGAATCCTGTAATTTGATAACTGAAATAAACTTTTAAGGATATTTATTTAAAATTCTCTTAAATTTGAGGAAAAACACATTCATTTGAGAATTTTAAACAAAAAAGATCAAGGTTAAATCCAATGTGACTTTCAGTAGTTATTTCCACATGACTACCACCAAGTAGACATTTGAAGTTAAGAATGGCTGGCTGTTTTAACATGTCATAAACAAGAACCAGATGGACAACATCCGCTGTTTCACAAACCATGCCGGCACTCACGGAGTTGGATGATAACTTCTATTGATAAATCCTATTATTTAAAATACTTGCATTTAAAAATAAATAGCGGTTTTTCTTTTTTTTTGACAGGCAGAGTTAGACAGTGAGAGAGAGAGAGAGAGAGAAAGGTCTTCCTTCCATTGGTTCACCCCACAAATGGCTGCTATGGCCGGCGCGCTGCGCTGATCCAAAGCCAGGAGCCAGGTGCTTCCTCCTGGTCTCCCATGCGGGTGCAGGGCCCAAGCACTTGGGCCATCCTCCACTGCCTTCCTGGGCCACAGCAGAGAGCTGGACTGGAAGAGGAGCAACCAGGACAGAACCAGCCCCAAATGGGACTAGAACCTGGGGTACTAGTGCCGCAGGCAGAGGATTAGCCTAGTGAGCCGTGGCGCCGGCCAAGCAGTTTTTCTAAATAACATAGCTATGTATATATCATACATATATCATATGTATATATCATAACTCTCTTGCTGACATAGCATGACCAAGGAATGGCATGCATGGTTACTGAAATACTCAATTACCAATGTTACACACATGTGACCAACTTCTAAAGACCTGGATCACATAATTATGTATCATAAATCCTTGTATGCTATTACATTAAAAGAATGATACTGATGGGATTTCAATGCCACAAAATAGTCTTGATGAATTTCAGGGACTGGCGCCGTGGCACACTGGATTAGTCCTTCGCCTGTGGCGCTGGCGTCCCATGTGGGCGCCGGGTTCTAGTCCCGGTTGCTCCTTTACCAGTCCAACTCTCTGTTGTGGCCTGGAAGGGCAGTGGAGGATGGCCTGGGTGCTTGGGCCCCTGCACCCATATGGGAGACCAGAAAAAGCACCTGGCTCCTGGCTTTGGATCGGTGTAGCTCTGGCTGTTGCAGCCATTTGGGGAGTGAACCAAGAGAAGGAAGACCTTTCTCTCTGTCTCTCTCTCTCACTATCTGTAACTCTGTCAAATAAATAAATAAAAAGCTGAAAAAAAAGCATTGTTATAAAAAATTTCAACTATCACTGCTTTCTACTTGTATGAAAATACCAGTAGTAATAGTTGAATGCTAAATAATATCAAGTTCGTTAGAATTTTATTCTCTGTTGTAATGTAAATTTTCGCCTTTTATAATGCTTAGGTTGATCCAGAGAACTGGAAACCCTGAAGAATGAAATGCAAACAACGCAAAAAAATCTCACATCCTATCAGCGCAGGACTTTTCCAAAACCATAATACTGGACAGTCCTGCTCAAACTAATATTAATGTCTTCAAATAAGGGCTAAAAATATAAAAGAGAGACCTATGTGCACCTAGTGTGGGAGAGGCTTCGGTTTTGCACTGTCTGGAACTACTAGAGTTTCCTGAGTTTGTGCCTAGAATGTTCTATTTTTTGTGGAAGATTCACAGTCACCACCTCTTCAAATACTGCCTCTGCCTTAATCTCTGTCCTTCCCCATTCTGAAATTCTCAGTACACGCTATAATCTCTTTTCTAAATTTTCTATCAGTTTGGCTCTTTGTGCTGTATACTGTTTATTAGTTCCCTTTTCCTGTTTATCAATTCTCTCTTCTGCTATGGCTAATCAGGGGTTAAACCCTCAGGACAGCTACAGGGGCTCCCGCAATGATCGTCACCATCATGGATTGATTCACACTCCTGAGGCTCTCCAGTAGCTCAGAGCGGATCTGTGGAACCAGTGGAGTATGGCAGGAGTGACAGTGTGTCACCAAAGCTTGGAGCTTCTGCTGCTTGCTTGCATTTCTAGTTCTCAGGAAAACCAGCCACCGTATCACAAGAACACGCAGACATCTTCCCTGGAGAAGACTGCATCAAACATGAGCAACCTGCTATTCACGGGAGTGAGCCCCTTCTCAACAGCCCTGGTCCCAGTGAAGTCTGACTGCCCTCCAGCCAAGACCTGACGGCAACCTCATGAAAGCTCCTGAACAAGGACCAGACTGCAGCCCTGAACTCCTGACTCACAGGAACTGTGAGAGATAAAAGCATTATTGCTGCTTTAAGTCACTAAGGTTTGGGGTGATTTGCTTTCCAGCAATAAATTGCTATCCCATCCATCCACTAAATTTATAATTTCATGCTTTTTTTTTTTAGTTGGTTCATTTTGATAGTTCCCAGTTTCCTCTAGGATTTTCAGTCTTATAAAAAAGTCTAATAGAACATACATTATTGTTTTAAAAAATATTTTTAAAAGTCTATCTGCTAAATTTATTAGGTGGAGTCCCATGTTTTCATTACCTGGTAGCAGGCATAGCAGGTAAAGCCACCGTCTGCAGGGCCAGCATCCCAAATGGGTCCCGGTTCGAGTCCCGGCTACTCCACTTCCAATCCAGCTCTCTGCTATGGCATAGGAAAGCAGTAGAAGATGGCCCAAGTCCTTGGGCCTCTGCACCCACGTGGGAGACCTGGAAAAATCTCCTGGTTCCTGGCTTCAGATCAGTGCAGTCCCGGCCGTTGGGGCCAACTGGGGAGTGAACCATTGGATGGAAGACCTCTCTCTGTGTGTCTCTCTCTCTCTGCCTCTCTATGTAACTCCGACTTTCAAATAAATAAATCTTTAAAAAAATGAACTCGAAGTTGAGCTGCAGGTTCTGAGATGCTCGGTCTACTTAAGAACTGGTCCCCACTCCTAGTGGCAGCCATTCACTGTCTCAATGCAAAACGTGAAGCTTCCTTCCCCAGTTGTGGGCTCTGGATTGCAAGTTTTATTCCCCTATACTAAAAGCACTGTCAAAGGCCTGCTGAGTTTCTGAAAGCTGGCACGGCATCCCCCTGCAGAGGCCGCCTCCTGCTGGAACCCTGCCATGACGATGCTCCCCACTCCGCCCCTACTCAACTAGAAGAAGCCAGAGCAGTCTTTGTTCCGTACCCTGTAACAGAATTCAGGGTCCATTCTTTGGGGGAGGGAATGTGAGGAGTCAGTTGGGTTAACAGGCAGTCAAGTTGGTCAGTGGAAATTAAGGGCACAAAATACTTGCTTCCCCCAAAAGTTATCTTTCTCTAGCAAGGTCACTTGCTAAAGCCCCACTTCTTTGGAGCTTCTAATTTTATCATGAGAATAGCAAGGGAGTGGTGGTTCCATCCTTCTGAGTTCACAGTTTACTGTAAAAACAAGTTATCCACTCATGTTTTATCATGAGCAAGCCAGACAGAGCAAGTAAGATTACAGATCCGGTCTTGAGGGGTTTGTCCTCACCTTGTTACTGATTCTCAAGTTGATTGTCCAGTTTTTATTTCTTCCCCAAAATTATGCTTAAAAACCCCACTACCACCATCTCCTTCGGGTTTTGCCTCTCTTAGAGACCTTGGGCTCTCTGCCTCTGATTTAAATAAATCTTGCTTTTATGTTTTTAAATTAAAAAAAAAAGTTATGCTGAGTTTCTCAGTTACCTTCTCCAGGATCAGTGGACATCCGAGTGGAGAAGTGGCCCCAGATAGAAGATTCACTTCTCTATTTCATCTTCATTTTTCCATATTGTCCCCATAATTCTGTTTTGCTAGACTTCTGATGCCTCTAGACAATTCCTGAAGGACATTTTGTTGTGATTTTATTGTTCTCAGTAGGAAGGCTGGTCTACATTCTGACCCTTACAAAAAGTAGAGGTCCTTCTGTTGTTTTGCAGCTTGCCTAGAATTATGGCCACCTCAGAAAACAAAAGATCATATACATACAGTCATATACAAGACCACATCTTTAAAACCACTGCCATACTGAAGAAATCATTACATTTTTGCTTTTGAAGATTTATTTGAAAGGCAGAGTTATGGGGGTGGGAGGTAGAGGGGGAGAGTGAGTGAGAGACATAGAGAGGTATCTTCCATCTGCTGGTTCATTCCCCAAATGGCCACAATGGTTGGTGCTAGTCAGGCTGAAGCCAGGAGCCAGGAACTTCAACCTGGTGGGTGCAGGGGCCTAAGGACTTGAGCCATCTTCTACCACTTTCCCAGACCATAGCAGAGAGCTGGATCAGAAGTGGAGCAGCCAGGACTTGAACTGGCACCCACATGGGATGCTGGCACTGCAGGCAGTGGCTTTACCCACTATGCCACAGTGCCAGCCCCAAGAATCATTACTTTTAAATGAAGGTATGAGAAACTGTCTATCTACTTGCTTATGACAAGCCAGCTGGTCATAGCAGAATAATAATGACAAAACCCTATTTGTAGAAACAAATAATTTCTACGGAGAATGTTAAGAAAAATCCTGCAAGGCCAGATCACTGGACAACCAGGCCATCGCTCCTCACATTTAAGTCTTCAGGAAAGGGCACAGGCTTTGGTTCTATAGAAAACCAGTAGCCATAATTTTTTTTTTATTATAAACACTTTTATTTAGTAAATATAATTTTCCAAAGTACAGTTTATGGATTACAATGGCTTTTTCCCCCCATAACTTCCCACCCATCTCCCACTCCCTCTCCCATTCCGTTCACATCAAGATTCATTTTCAATTATCTTTATATACAGAAGATCGATTTAGTCTATATTAAGATTTCATCAGTTTACACCCACACAGTACATAAAGTGTAAAATACTATTTCAGTACTAGTTATAGCATTACTTCACATTGGACAACACATTAAGGACAGAGCTTCCGCATGAGGAGTAAGTACCCAGTGACTCCTGTTGTTGACTTAACAATTTGACACTCTTGTTTATGGCGTCAGTAATCTCCCTAGGCTCTAGTCATGAGTTGCCAGGGCTATGGAAGCCTCTTGAGTTCGCTGACTTTGATCTTATTTAGACAAGGTCATAGTCAAAGTGGAAGTTCTCTCCTCCCTTCAGGGAAAGGTACCTACTCCTTTGATGGCCCATTCTTTCCACTGGGATCTCACTTGCAGAGATCTTTCATTTAGATTTTTTTCTTCTTTTTTTTTTTCCAGAGTGTCTTCGTTTTCCATGCTGAAAATACTCTCATGGGCTCTTCAGCCATATCTGAATGCCTTAAGGGCTGATTCTGAGGCCAGAGTGCTGTTTAGGACATCTGCCATTCTATAAGTCTACTGTGTATCCCACTTCCCATGTTGGATCGTTCTCTCCCTTTTTGATTCTATCAGTTAGTATTCGCAGACACTAGTCTTGTTTGTGTGATCCCTTTGACTCTTAGACCTATCAGTGTGATCAATTGTGAACTGAAATTGATCACTTGGACTAGTGAGATGGCCTTGGTACATGCCACCTTGATGGGATTGTATTGGAATCCCCTGGCACAATTCTAACTCCATCATTTGAGGCAAGTCTGATTGAGCATGTCCCAAATTGTACATCTCCTCCCTCTCTTATTCCCACTCTTATATTTAACAGGGATCACTTTTCAGTTAAATTTCAATAGCTAAGAATAAATGTGTGTTAATTACAGAGTTCAACCAATAGTATTAACTAGAACAAAAAAATACTAAAAGACATAAAGTATCCATAATTTAAGAATAACCAGTCAGTCCTGAAGAGAGGTCCACAGGCCACTAGAAAATTTCCCAAGTGTTTTCTGGATTGTTTGCTATTCCTATTATATTAGGAAATCTACTGAAAGGTTAGTTACTGACAAGAAAGGAAGAAATGTTTAAACACATAGAGAAATCTTCTTAGAAGTAACATGACTGACTACAAGTAACAGGATGTCTAGGATAATACTGAACAAGATTATGCAAAACCTACGACTTCAGGTCCTTTTGATAAGAAATGGAGGAAACACATTGCTACATGTGATGCTGTTAAAAGGAATATTTTAAGTATACATGACAGATAAGACCTTATTTCCTTTGAAATACAGTTTGAGTTTGTCAAAAGCAGGAAGATGAACCTTTTATCACAATGCCCTTGCAACTTTTACCATGTATTCCAGACAAGTGCTAAGATTTTATAAGAATTAAAGGATTATGGAATTAAATATACTCCCAATTTATAGATCTAGCACTCAGATGTTCAAAGGGCTACTTGTTGATTGTATTTTCACCACATTCACTGTCTACTGATTATTATCTGACTAGCTGGCCGTTGGCCTAAGGCAGGAACAAAGGAAGTCCATCCAGGAGTTTACTCCCCAGATGGCTGCAATGGCTGTGCCAAGTCAAGGCAGGGAGCTGGAATTCCATCTAAGTCTCGCATGTGGATGCAGGGGCCCGAGTATTTGGGGGGAAAAAGCCATTGTAATCCATAAACTGTACTTTGGAAAATTATATTTACTAAATAAAAGTGTTTATAATAAAAAAATTATGGCTACTAGTTTTCCACTACTTTTCCAGGCACATTAGCAGGGAGCTGGATAGGAAGTGGAGCAGCGAGGCTTGAAAAAGTACTCACATAAGATTCCGGAATCACAGGTGGTGACTTAGCCCATGCTACAACAATGCTGGTCCCTCTTTTTACTTTTAAAAATGTAGATACTGTGTCTCACAGTGTGTGTGTGTGTGTGTGTGTGTGTGTGTGTGTGTTGGACAGCACTGTTCTAGAACATTGAAGCAGCACTGGGAGAAGAACTTCATTGAATTACATGCTAGGGCTGAAAGCGTTAATGCATCTCCCCAAGGTACTAATGGAGAACAACTCAATCACAAGGGAGCACAAAACAAAATATGTCACAAACTGCTAATCACATCATTAAATGTGATCTCCCTTGTTGCAGAGTGTAATCATTTATGGGAGCAAAGAGCTCAGGGACTTTCAAATCATGGAAAATTTCAAATATCCATTCAAAAAATCTTGTCATCCCCGCTAAATTTGTCATGATCTAATCTGGCTGCAATTTAGTGCATGACATTTTTATCACAATTCACAAATGCACTCAACTGGCACAAATACACTTATTTATGCACAGAGCCAGCAAAAGGGTGATCTTTGCTCAAAGCACTGTGCTGTACTAATGGACTATCCCTTTTACCACTGGGGAAGCCAGAGGTAATGAGAAGACACACATGAACTCATCAATATTAAATATTCAAGTAGTTAACTGCATAGCTTATTTAAAGTAGAGGATAAACAGATGGATCTGTATTTTTTATTGAGTTTCAAAGCTCAGTAGCTCCTACATTTTACTTAGTCCCCTGTAGTATCAATTTGCTATACAAAATCAAAATAATACAAAATAAGTAAACAGCCAAAATACCCCAACACTTGTATGTATTGATAAATGTTACTTTTAAAAAAGAAATCAATGATGAATCTTTTAGAAAAATCATTTAGAAAAATACTAACAATTTTCAGGGTAAACTTTTCAAAAGTAAGGAAGCCTGGAATGAAAATGTCTGCTTTAAGAGGGCACCTACCGTTTCTATTGCTACCACATTGTGTAGCATGTTATTTCTGCTGTGTCATGACATAACTGGAATACAGGTATTATCATCTCAATGCACTTGATAGAAAAAATTCCAAATTTCCAAATTCATAATTCAGAAACTAAATCATTTTACTTTCCTTTGAGTGCCCATGGAATACTAAAGCAGTCTTAACGTTACATTTGTGATGGCATCCCTTATTTCTGCAATGGTATTATCTACTGTAGGAGTATTAAGCTTCAAAGAGATTCAAGGTAAAAAGAGAAATTTCATTTGAGGAGACTCCTATGCACGGGGAGAAATTTCCGAGTTTTGATTGGTAGGGCTCTGGCAATTAATCCGCTAAGTTCCAGGATCAGTAAAAATACTCTTAAAGGAAACTTAACTAGGAGTGGAACTAACATCTTCCAGAAGAAATAATACTATGTGCTGATACTGCTCAGTGTCTTAACAGACTGGCCCACCTATCTCAAAGTTTGAAATAAGAAATACACCTTAACCTTGTGGAAAACAACGTGCTATACAATTTGCAATGAGCTTTGCTAGAAAGCATGGAAACCATAACTGAAGAAGTTGGTATATAGAAATATGTTCATTGAAAAAAAAAACTAAAATTCCTCTTTCTCTAATGTTACAAGCACATTCATATCTTAAAATTCATGTAAATATATATATATATATATATATATATATATATGGACAAGACCAAATTCCACATATCAGATTTCAGCTGCAAAAACACTTCCCTCAAATGAAGTGGAATACTAGCTCTAGATTCTAAAGACAGAGCACACAAAAGAAGAACAAGTTGGCCCTTTGGGAAGATAAAGGAACATAAAAATCGTTGCAGGTACTCTTAGCTGATTACACATACTTCTGTCAAGGAAAGATTTAATTTCCTGGTGTAAATCAGACGCTCTTACAAATTCCGACTTCCTTGGGACTGTTGTGAGGATTGTAAAATGCCACAATCACTTTGGAAAGATGTTAGCCAGCTTCTTATAAAATTAAACAAAATATATCTGTACTCAAGTGTTTACTCAAGAGAAATGCAACCTCATGCAAGCATATTCCCAGGACTGTTGTGAAGATTAAATGAGATCTTGAACCTGAAAGTGCCTTCCACGGAGTTGTACACTGGAAGTAGCTTAGTAAATGGTAGATTCAATACCCTTCATGTTTTTGGACATAACGGAAAGAATACAGGATTTCAATAGTGCAGACGTGGGTTTATGAGGGTACTTTTCAAAGTTCACAGAGAAGTGGAATTAAAAGATAAGTTTATTTTGGTGCAAAAAAATTTGAACTCCATACAAATTTTTTTAATAATACACATTTTCCATGAACTTTTTAGAGACTCCTTGCATACCCAAGCTCTACTATTCACCCATTAAGATGCTGTTTTTCCTTTTAGTTTTATTTTTATTGATGTGAAAGACAGATTGAGACAGAGAAAGATCTTCCATTCCCAGGTTGACTTCCTATATGCACAAAACATCCAGGGCCAGGCCAGGCCACGCCAATTTCAGGAGCCCAGAACTCAATCTGGGTAGCAAGGAGCCAACTACTTAACCTGCTGCCTCCCAGAGGCACATTAGCACAAAGCTTGGATGTGGGCATCCCAAGCAACATCTTAACTGCTGAGCCAAATGCCTGCCCTTCTATTCAGCTGTTTTTCTCATTCATCCAGTCTTCTTGATACCTACTCTGTGCCAAGCACTCTTCTAGGTTTTGGGGATACTGTGATGGTCCAAGTCTTTACTCATGTCATTTACATTTTAATGCTTTGGGCATCATGGCTAAGTTTTGTGAACCACAGTTTCTGCTTCTGTAATTTGATCCAATTGAGTATCTTTAACATGGTAGCTATCACTAGATAAGGAAGCACAAAAATCAACAAGACTATACAGCCAGGGCCAGTGCTGTGGCAAAGCGGTAAAGCTACTGCTGGCAGTGCTGGCATCTCATATGGGCGCTGGTTCAAGTCCCGGCTGCTTCACTTTCAATCCAGCTCTCTGCTATGGGCTCAGAAGCAGTAGGAGATGGCCCAAGTGCTTGGGCCCCTGTACCAGTGTGGGAGACCCGGAAGAAGCTCCTGGCTCCAGATTGGCGCAGCTCCGGGTATTGTGGCCATCTGGGGAGTGAACCAGTGGATGGAAGACCTCTCTCTGCTTCTGCCTCTTTGTAAACCTACTTTTTAAATAAATACATAAAAATCTTTTTTTTTTTTTTTTGACAGGCAGAGTTAGTGAGAGAGAGAGAGAGACAGAGAGAAAGGTCTTCCTTTTCCGTTGGTTTACCCTCCAAATGGTTGTTATGGCTGGCGCGCTGCATTGATCCAAAGCCAGGGGCCAGGTGCTTCCTCCTGGTATAAACCCAATAGAGGCAGTAGACAAGAAAGCAGATAAATCCAAGTGCTGTGAGAGAGTTAAGGACCCAGCACTACAGGTTAAACTGAAGCCAGTCCTTGGTAGCAAGCTGATCACTGGAGTGGGTCAGAGAAGGCTTTCTGGAAAATTCAATGCAATCTGCAGTGTATACCAGGCAAAAGGAGTCGCCTAATTCATCTTATTAATAATGTGAAATGAACATATAGTTGCAGAAGCAGTAATCAGTTCATGAAGTCCTTTATGACAAAAAGAAACAACAGTTCCATTTTAAGAACAAAAATACTGAACCATGAAGTCATTGTGTAGTCTTGGATCTAGTTTATATTGTCTTTATAACACATGTGCTTAATCGGGGCTTCTACATCTGCTTCCTCAATCCAAGGCTTCCAGCTTTCTGCCTAAAGAGGTTGGGTAATTGAATAAATTGTTCATAATCATATGGGGCCATTCTGACTTCCAGTCAAGTGTCTGGGATTTGCTACATTCACAGTCTGTGGTGCAGCTCTGGGGTAGGCCACAGTGGCCTCAAAGCATGCAAAGGGCTCCGCAACAACCAAGATTCTTACAATTCTGCAACCCACTAAACTCTTAATGCTTTTCAATGTAATTGAAAAATTCTGCGCATGGAGCTTAAATATAGTTTTACCATAAGTAGCCAGAACTATTAATTAGTACAGGAAACACTGGTTGTGTTGAAAGACTTTCGATCTGCATTTGCTGTTTTATTTTATAGTCCACACAAACCTGAAAAAAATGGAAATGGGCAGTGGGGGCTGGGAATAAGCACTTAGAAAATTATTCTTTACAAATACTGCCACACTCATGACTTGGATAAAGGATGTCACTGGAGACACACAGACCACATTCAGCGCATCCTCGTTCTGCGGTGTGCACTTAGGCCAACTTCTGAAGGCCCTCATGATTGCATCAGCAATTATGATGAAAGCCACTCCAACCACATGAACCTTGAACCACTGAAATACATTTTGAAAAAATGTTTAGAGCACTTCATTTTCCTATTGGGAGGCTGCAACAGCTGTTCAATAGAGTAACACTCCTACTGTTACACTCCAGAAATGTCTACATTATGGTCAGTGTAAGAGAGGTTTCCTGGGTTGTTAGAAAAAACATGTTGTAACATAAAGATGCTCCTTCCAAAACTAATGGCAAGCATACACCCTGATGATGTATCTAATAAAAGTGGATTCCGGCCAGCGCCACAGCTCAATAGGCTAATCCTCTTCCTGCGGCACCGGCATCCTGGGTTCTAGTCCTGGTTGGGGTGCCGGATTCTGTCCTGGTTGCCCCTCTTCCAGGCCAGCTCTCTGCTGTGGCCCGGGAGTGCAGTGGAGGATGGCCCAAGTGCTTGGGCCCTGCACCCGAATGGGAGACCAGGAGAAGCACCTGGCTCCTGGCTTCGGATCAGTGTGGTGTGCCGGCCGCGGTGGCCATTGGAGGGTGAACCAATGGTAAAGGAAGACCTTTCTCTCTCTCACTCTCCACTCTGCCTGTCAAAAAAAAAAAAAAAAGTGGATTCCATGCAAAGTCAATGGAGCACTGTCCTCAACCTGGGTGTGCTCAAGAGCCCCGTCACGTGAACATGGCGGGTGTATATGGTGAAGCAAGAACGAATTATCTCTTCATTCCTTGGAGGACAAACTGATCAGTAATGGAAGACAGCTACCTGAGGGCCCAAGGCATCTGGGTGAAGACCATCCTCAACACCTTCATGCTTGTAGGCAACCAGCCTTTTGACCTTGGAGTTCTAATTCCTAATTCTGCCCTGGAAAGATCTCACAAGGTAGCCATGGGGACAAACCAACACAATGGCAACACCCCCCCCCCCCAACTACTGCATAAAATTCACATCTTAGATGAGTGGAGGTGGTAGGGGAATATGTAATGGCCTTAGGAAGTAACAAGAGAGAAAACAACTTGTCCTTGAGTGGAAAAAGGACAAGAGGAGAAAATTCTAGAAGGAGGAAGATTGACGAGACACAATTGGTTTAGAGTCAGCAAAGTCCCCAAATTTTGGAAGAAAATTAAGAAAAGAAGAAGGAAGGGAGGAAAGCAGTTGGCCAGTTTGAAGATATCTTCTTCAGTTTCGAGGCCTCTTCCAGGAGACACATTCAGGAAGGGAAAGGGCAGTGCCATCCAAATGGTAAGTCACCCTAAATGTGTTCAGCACCCAGCACTTCCAGTCGTTGTTCTTGAAGCCGGGGACTCATCAGTGAACAAACAGAACTAACGGTCTAAAGCAATTTCCACCCGGGCTCTCCTCCTTCCTCTCTTTTCTTTCTCCTCCACTCTCTCCTTCTCTTAGAGGTAGAAACACAGACAGAGCTCCCATGTGCTGGTTCATCACCCAGATGTCTCACACGGTCAGGTTTGCCGAGTGGGCAGTAAGGACTAGAGTAACTGAGCTATCACCACTGCCTCCTCAGATCAGTAGGAAGCTGGAATCAGAGCTGCAGCCAGGCATTAAATCCAGGCACACCAACATGGGAGGTGCATATCTCAATTGGTATCTTAACTGCCCTAAAGCGATTTTTAAAAAAAAATTGATTCAAATACAGTATACATACTAAGAAATGCACTTAGGTGTATAAATCAATGAACAGGGGGCTGGCACCATGGCTCACTTGGTTAATCTTCTGCCTGTGGTGCCGGCATCCCATATGGGTGCCAGGTTCTGGTCCTGGTTGCTCCTCTTCCAGTCTAGCTCTCTGCTGTGGCCTGGGAAGGCAGTGGAGGATGGCCCAAGAGCTTGGGCCCAGCACCCGCATGGAAGACCAGGAAGAAGCACCTGGCTTCAGATCAGCGCTGTGCTGGCCGTAGCGGCCATTTGGGGAGTAAACCAAAAGAAGGAAAACCTTTCTCTCTCTCTCTCTCTCTCTGACTCTACCTGTCAAAAAAAAAAAAAAAAAAAAAGACAAGACAAATCAATGAACAGGGTTTTTTTTTTTTTTGGGGGGGGTCATCTTCTTAGTCATAAGCAACACCCAAATAAAGCAATCTGCTGTCTAGGACTGTCTACTAATGAGCGAGGTGTGAGCTGAGACTCTGTCTACTTCCTAAAGACTATCATTTGTATCTGTCAATCAACTGGAGACAGAAAATATTAGAAAATAAGGAATTAGATCTCTACTACACATGTATAGATGTAATTTTCTTCTCCTGATTCCCTAAAGAAAACCATTTGCATAGAAATTACATTGTATTATGTATTAGACATAATGTAGAGATGACTGAGAATATGTGAGACGTGTACACGTTACACGTGAATACTACGCTGTTCTATATTAGGGCATTGAGCATTCATGGATTTTGGTACCCACAAGGGTGTCCTGGAGCCAGGCCCCTGTGGGTACTGAAGGATTTTAATTACCTTCCAAGGACAAATGGCCTTTACTCCTCTAGGAGATTATGATCCTTTTAAGGGATTGTCTATTCTTATTTACTCTTTGAATGTACCGAGAAGCCTAGTGTGCGTCCCATATCTAGCATTTAATAAAAGGCAGGCAGCATTCTGAGGGGGGCACCTGCAACCCAATTCCTGTGGTGTCAGTAACTGAGCCAGGGATGGACTTTCTCCATCCCCTTTTTACCAGAGGTGATTCATGAGGCTGGGCCAGGCTAGATTGGATCATGCCAGGTGTGTGTGTCTCTCCTTCACCTACACTGTATAAATTCTTGGAAGGTATTCCTTCAAACAGAATCATCTTATCCCTGGCTTGAACTTAGTCCTATGGCCCACAAGCTTCTACACTTTACTGTGCTTTAGAAAAATCAAGAAACCCTGAGATGTGTGTTTGGCCTAGCAGCTAAGACAGCAGTTAGGATACCAACATTCCATAGTGGACTATGCTCCACTCCCGATTCCAGCTTCCTGTTAATGCATACTTGGGGAGACAGCAGATAATGGTTTGATGAGTTGGGTCCAAGAACCCACTGTGGGAGTTCCTGACTCCCAACATCAACCTAGCCAGGCCCAGTTGCTGTGAGCATTTGGGGAGCGAACCAGTGGATGGACCCCGCAGATGCAAGCTCTCTTTGTTGGTCTTTGTGTCCATCTCCCTTCCTCTCAAATAAATTCAAACAAAAGCAAACATTCCACCTGGTGGGAAGGGAGATCAGGCCAAGAGTGTGGGGCATTCTTTCCTACTCAGCCAAGGCACAGTCTCATACTGCTTCAGAATACAACCCCGTACCAGCTGCAATGCAGATCAGGGTTGGTGCTGGCAATGATGCCCCAGGACCATCCAGAGACATCTAATCCACTCCTAAACACAGCACTGCCTGCCACCTTGTGTGGAACTGGAGGCTGGGTTTTATTTCTCATTCTCAGTGTCTCAGAGGGCTGGGACTTTGTCAGTTCTAAGGCAGCACTGCCCAGTAGAGAGAAGGCAAGCCACATATGTAATTTTGAATTTTCTAGTAGCCACACTGAGAAAGGGAATGGGAAAGAGAAATTAACTGGATTAATAAATTTTTTTAGTACAACTGAGGCAAACTATTCCAATGTGTAATCAATATTAAAAATTCATATTAAGATGTTTTATGTGAGACTGGAAGTGTAGCACAGATTAAATCACCCCCTGGGGCTGGTGCTGTGGTGTAGCGGGTAAAGCCACTGCCTGCGGTGCCAGCATCCCATATGGGTGCAGAATCCGGAGCCCCGACCGGGACTAGAACCCGGTGTGCCGGTGCCGCAAGGCGGAGGATTAGCCTGTTGAGCCACAGCGCCGGCCTGTTCTACTTCTGATCCAGCTCCCTGCTAATGTGCCTGGGTAGGCAGCGGAAGAGGGCCCAAGTACCTGGATCGCTGCCACCCACAAGGGAGACCTGGATGGAGCTCCTAGCTCTTGCATTTGACCTTGAGGCCATCTGGGGAGTGACCAGTGAATAAGATCGCTCACTCTCTCTTTGTTCATCACTCTGCCTTTCAAATGAATAAAATAAATCTAGGAAAAGACTACTTTACATTGTTTTTCCCTTACAACTCTTCAGCATCCAGCATGTATTTTAAACCTGCAGTACAATCCCAAATCCAGCCAGCCACGTCCCACGTGTCCAGCAGCCACAGCTGGTGACCGCAGCAGACAGCGTGGCTTCAGGGAGGTCAGTGGAATCTCTGAGGACATCTTGGGGTGACTGTTCCAAAACAAACCTTTTTTGCATAAAACTCAATTTAGGAAAAATAAAAAAAGTAGTTTACAAACTAGAAGTCCAGCAGGAGAAAATGTTAGTTCTTGCCGGAAGTTTTTAAACTTTTAGCCTGAAATCATATCAGTGACCACGCAGTAGGATGCCTCTCTGCTGGGGCACTCCGCCCTGACCAGGGCACGCCTCCTGGGGCGGCCTGCCACTCCTTTTCTCTGCCTTTGTTTACAGTGACAAAACAGGAGTCCCATAAAGAGGCACAGGAATAGACCGCATCTTGGTTTCCAGCCTGTGGGCCTGAAGCTTCTGCCAGCTTGCTCTGACACTAACCATCATCCTGGGCCTCAACACAGGTTAATTTAAGGTCCAAAATATTTAGTGACAGCTAATTACAAAGCAAGCACTGTTTGGCCTACACCCTGTATTTGTGGCATTTTCCAAACATACATGTGAGATAATATAATCAATACACTAAAAATCATATAAAAACATTAATACATTCCTAGTAGCTATGTCTTCTTTGCATTTCCCTAGTCAATAGAATCTAAAACTACACTAAAAATTCTTAGTATCTTGATGTTCAGGTGTGGTCGTTAGGCACCACAAGTCACGAGGTATGGAGCCGGTCCCCATGGGATCATGGCTTTGCTCTCCTAGGGGAGGTGTGAGTGAACAGGAGGGCTTGCTGTCTGCCAGCCAGGATTCTCCTGAGCTGAGATCCTTCCATTGCTTGTTACTGAGTTAATGGTCTCTTGTTAAGAAGCACCGGGTTGTAGAAGCTACTACATGCCGAATTTAATTGCTCAATGTTAATATATTCAACACAGATGATTTCATTATGTAACACGCACTGGCCACTCTGCAGTATTTCCTTAGGCATAATGAGCTCTTACCATAAAAATCAAATCACTGTTAATCTGCAAAGCTGTCATTTTATATCCACTGCCAAGGAAAAAAGACAAAAAGCAAAACAAAAAACCGAAGTGAGATAAAGTAAACCTTTAGCAAGGAACTGGACCAAAACAATGATTAAACCAACTCTCTTCATCCCTTTGGGGCAGTCTGATTTGTAAGCTGAGGTTTCAAAGTAAATTTGATTTAATTGCTGAAGGCAAGAGAACAGTAGGAATTTTTGAACTAAGCTCTTTATGATGCAGGTCTGCTTTGCTTTTTGGGAAAACTGAAAAAACAATCCTTTAAAGTTTGCCTTTTCAAGTGAGCCCCATAATCCCACCAGTTCTATTTCCTTTTCAATTGCATCTAGAGTAAACAGGTAGGAAAGGGCAAAGAAAAGTACTCACTTTTCAAGGCTGCCTGGCAGAGAGTAGCCTAAAAATCCCCCTATATTTCCACCAAACACAAGGCACAGCAGTGTGTGTTATACCTTTTATAAACAATCTGTGTTTAAACAAGGTATACACAATGCTTTTTTCCCAGTCTCTGCAAGCTGGCCATTGTTGCCTGTTTAATTATACTCCTAAATCCTGAAGAATAGAAACAGCAAGGTAGTAACTGTTTGATCTGCATTATCTTGGCTGGAGATGTGAGAGCAAAGCAGACCTGCCCGGGCTCATGTTTCTAAATTCCTCCAGTGGAGTCACATACTCCGGGTGCAGCAGAGCCAAGCTCTCCCTTCCCAACGGAGGGTGGCGAGGAGTACGCCACACAAGTCAGTTGCATTCATAAGGAAACAGCCTTCCTGCCCACCCAACCCTGTATTTAAAGCCATCTCTTGGCAATACAAACTTATACTTCTGGGCTTTCTGCCACTCAGACCAAAAAGAAAAAAAAAAAAAGGACAAGACAAACTGGTTTAGTTCCAGGGCTGGGCCCAAACAAGGCAAGTTAAATGTGGCCTTCCCCACTGATGCCTTTATGTGTCAAACATCACTCCTCCTTCAAACATAGTGGGCGCTGGATGTGTGCTGAATGCTTGTTTTCCTTCCAATGCTAATGAATAAAATATGTCCCACTCTTGAAGGGGACGTGTTGTAAACGAGGAAGCGATGAAGCTCGTTTCTCTGAAAAGGACAGGACGTCTTAAAAGTTTTTACAGTGTTCTGTTGATTCCTTACACGGGCGGTACTCCTGAGAAAAGTTACATCCCAAAGCTAGCTGCAGAGATGATGGGAAAAGAATGTGCCATGCTACGTGACATGGGACATGGCCAGGGCTCTCCCACCCTCGCACACAGACCATGAGAGAGGCTCGCTAGTGTTTGGCTACAAGAGCATCAAGCATCAGGGCTATGAGGGCTCCTCACCAGCAGAAGTCACACAGGGGAGACCATGCTGTATACACCCTGCACAGGCAGGCGTCAGTCTTACATGGGCACCAAATCGTGGAAGCCACATGGTACTGGAAATCTGCATGACAAACGTCCCTCATGTCCTCTCCAAAACCTAAGGGACTTGTCTCGGCTTTCTCTCCCAGTGTTTTTTCTTACAATTACATGTGCTGCACTGATGTTCACATTTCCTTCTAGCTGAAGATCCTGTCCCGGGGCTGCCTGCTTAGGAAGGTGGAGGAACATTTATAGGACAGTCACTCTGTTCTAAGCCCAAGATCAAACAGGACAGCCAGTCAGTGGTTTGGAGAAGAATTTCCTCCACATTGGTACGTGTATTCCCCTCTCACTAGTTTGACAAATATAGATAAAAGAACAAAAATATCTGCAACTCATTCTCCCAATCTAAAATAACAAAAATAAAACAAGTATAAACAATTTCTAAAACCCTGTAAAAAATTTCTCCAAAATACTTAATGTAGTATTTCAGAGTAACTGCTCATCATGAAATATGAATAATTATGGAAGCTTCAGATTATTTTTTTTAAAGATTTTTTATTATTTATTTATTTTGACAGGCAGAGTTAGACAGTGAGAGAGAGAGACAGAGAGAAAGGCCTTCCTTTCCATTGGTTCACCCACAAATGGCTGCTACGGCCAGCGCGCTGCGCCAATCCAAAGCCAGAAGCCAGGTGCTTCCTCCTGGTCTCCCATGCGGGTGCACGGCCCAAGCACTTGGGCCATCCTCCACTGCCTTCCTGGGCCACAGCAGAGAGCTGGACTGGAAGAGGAGCAACCGGGATTAGAATCCGGGGTGCCGGCGCTGCAGGGGGCGGATTAGCCTAGCGAGCTGCAGTGCCGGCCTTAAAGATTTTTTATTTTATTTTTATTTTTTATTGTTGTTGAAAGGCAGAGTTACAGGGAGAGAGGGAACGATAGAGAGGTCTTCCATTCGCTGGTTCACTCCCCAAATGGCCGCAACGGCTGGAGCTGGGCCGGCAATGCACTAGCCCTGAGAATATTTCTATACAATAATTATTTCAGTTTGGGATTTCATACATGGATAAATGCAAAAAGAAAGTGACATCGCTGTCAAACAAAAAACCATTCTGATTGTTCAGATCTTGGAGATTATGTTCCTATGGCCGACTTCCTCCAGGCCTAGGGTAGGATTAAAACCCTGTTCCCCAGAAGCTAGGATCACCATATGATTTGCTTGGATCACAGGAGTGGCCAGAACACTGATGTGCTGTCTTTCACATTCTGTTCCCTGCCATATTTACCCAAGTCCTAGGTGCATGTGATGTATAAGCCAGAAATACACCTTTGTTGTAATAAGTACACCAAGATTTGGGGGTTCGCATGTAACCATAGCAAACCTAGCCTAACCTGGCCAATATACTGAATTAGCAAAAACATGAATAATAATTCACAAAAGTAGATGAAAATCCATCATAAGTGCCAGAAAGCACTCAATCAAGTCACTCCTTCCAGTGCCTATAACTTAACATTCGCATCCTTTTGACTTCCAGGATACTTCCAGCAATTTGATCAAAATTAAAAGTCAATAATACACTTAAGAAAAAAACAGAACAGAATGGGTCCCGCTAAGGAAAACAGACAAGACCACTGAGAAACACAGTGATTCCCAGTATTCTAAATCCGCAGTTCCCAACTCCACACACTGGGACTGCTCAGCCGAAGGTGGAACCCAGGCATTGGCACTGCTGCTCGGTCTGCCCTGATTGCAGTGTGCGGCCAGATTGAGAACCGTGGCTTCCATGAAGGAGCTCCACAGTTTTCCAATCTTAGAAAAAAAAAAAAAAGAAATGCACAAACAACAGTATCCCCCAAGTAGCAGGTTCATGTCCATCTTGTAGTAAATGCAGCTGTTCAGCTCCAGCATGACCAGGGCCCCCTGAACATGTTGTGCTGCATCAGAAATTCACGTCTTTTAGATACTAAGAGAAATGTTTAAGGGTACTATATCTCACTCCCCTTGAGAACACAGCAGGGACCGTGGTGTGCACAGGCAGGAGAACACAGGAGAGGGAGCCAAAGTCTCTTGCATCCAGATAACCGAACTCATGAGTTTCCACTAGAGTGAAATTGTTATTTCCATTCACCCACTGCTTACTGTGCACCTGGGAAAGTTATAGGCATTCTACTTTTATCTATTTTAAATATTTATTTATTTATTTGAAAGTCACAGAATTGCAGAGAGACAGGGACAGATAGAGATATCTTGCATCCACTGGTTCATTTTCCAAGTGGCCACAATGGCCAGGGCTGGGCCAGGCTGACTCCAGGAGCTAGGAGCTTCATCTGTATCTCCCATGTGGGTGCAGAGGCCCAAGGATTTAGGCCATCTTCTGTTGCTTTCCCAGGCACATTAAACAGGGAACTGGATTGGAAGCAGAGTAGCAAGGACTTGAACCAGTGTCCCTATGGGATGCTGGTGCTGCAGACAGTGGCTTAACCTGCTGCACCACAGTGCTGGCCCATATTAGGCATTTCAAACACACATTTTATTCATGTCAACCCCATAAGAAGATATTATTATCATTTTCATTTTACAGCCTAGGCATTAGAAACTATAAGTAAAATCAATCTGTTCATTGTCACATGGTTATGAAAATCCCAGGAGATGTTTGAGAATGAAGAGGTTCACATACTGCTCCATAAAATGGAATAAAACTGAGAAAGAGGTAATTCATAATAATTTCTCTATGTCCTCGTCTAGGTGATAAAATATGTATTTCCCTGTAACCCACTTGTTTTTACAATCTAAAGAACATGTGTTATTAACAAAAGACCATAAGCATAATTTTGACAAATACAGAATTAAAAAGTAATTTGAATTTTCATAAAGTTTGACACCATTATACATAATTCATTTCTCTGCCTAAGGTTAAACAGTATCCACTCCCTCAGCCAGTGAAGATGTTTGCACCTTCTGAGTGCTAACTCCTGCAGACAGAATGAGGGCGAGGCCAGATGCAGTCACTGTCCTCACTCAGCTGACACTCCAGCAGGTCACACCAGCAAACAGCAAGAACTGTGTGCCAACAGGTGTGAGGGACAAGCATTAGGAAGTCCCCAACGTATCCAAGGAGACAGATGCGTAGCCAGCTGTCCCTCCAGACAATGGAAGGGCACTGGGCTCCGCTTTTTGTACTTGCAGCCAATTTAACACAAAACTCTTTTGTCCAGATGTTGGCTTACTACGGCACTGTATTATAGCTGTGCCTTTAGAGCAACTGGTATCAATGTCACATCGCTTCAAATACATCTTCACTGTCATTTGAAGTATTGCCAGTCTCATGCAAAAGCCTTCCTTCAGTTCACTACGGAGCAATCGCTCAGTGAGTCACCAAATCATCAGTTATCACAGGAGCAGGCATGCAGAGCAGGGCTGCATTAGAAGCTGACTCTCAACCTGTTGAATTACTAAGCATAACAGGAGCCTTTATTCCAGGTTCTCTTAAGAGAGGAAGTGTGGGAAGCACACTTTCCACAAAAGGCCTTTGTCAGGTGGCACACTTATGAAGCATTTTGGACAGAATCACAGGTCATTACACATCATCTAGCCTGAGATAGTTATTGTGCTAATAGCCTGTTCCTTATTTATAGAAACCAACATTAGCTTTGTAGATCTGTTCTTGTAATTCAGTTTCAAATACAGTTGTCCCTTGATAGCCTCAGTGGACTAGTTCTACAATTCCCTGTTGATACCAAAATCTCATGAGGGTGATCCTGACAAGGTAACCACAGGTGGGACTTGAAATCCAATAAATCTATAGCAGGCTAATTTTTTGAAAGATTTATTTATTTGAAAGAGAAAGAGGGAGGGGGAGGGGGAGGGGGGAGGGAGGGAGGGAGGGAGGGGAAGAGAGAGAGAGAGAGAGAGAGAGAGAGAGAGAGAGAGAGAGAGAAAGAAAGAAAGAAAGAAAGAAAGAAAGAAAGAAAGAAAGAAAGAAAGAAAGAAAGAAAGAGAAAGAAAGAAAGAAATAGAAAGAAAGAAAGAAATAGATACAGAGGGAGAAAGAGATCTTCCATCTGCTGACTCACTCCCCAGATGGCCTCAATGGCCAGGCTGAAGCCAGGATCCAGGAGCTTCATCTGGGTCTCCCATATGGGTGCAGGGGCTGAAACACTTGAGCGTTTTCCACTGCTTTTCCCAGGTTAACAGCAGGGAGCTGGATAGGAAGTGGAGCAGCCAGACCCAAACTGAACCCCATACAGGATGCTGATGTTGCAGGTGGCAACGTTATTTGCTATACCATAACACTGGCCCTAGCAGGCTAATTTTTAAGTTGACAATTTTGTATGGCCTGTAAATGGTGTTATAAATATCCAAAAGGCCCTTGGCTAAGAAAAGGTTCCCACTCTTGCCATAGATTCAAGTCCCTTATACAAAATGGTGCAGCATTTACATGTAACCTACATATATCCTTTTTTTTTTTTTTACTTTAAATCATCTGTAGACTACTTGTAATACTAATTACAATGAAAACAGTCTTAAATTTTAATTGTTTAGGGAATAATGACAAGAAAAAAAGTCTGTATGTGATTAGTACAGATACTTCTTTCTGTGAATATTGCAGATCCAAGTATGGCTGCATCTGCAGATGTGAAACGTGTGCATAGAGGGCCAACTGTATTAGAAAGGACAGCAAAAACACATTCATTCATTTTAGGAGCTTGCAAGAAGATGAGCACAATTGCTACTAATAAAAAATGAATATTAGGCTATATGAAAAATGCTACATGCCAAGTGTTTTGTATGTGCTATCTTAAACTTTATAAAAACCATCACCACATCTCATTCATTCTAATGTCCATCTTTTTCACATTTAAAAAAGTATTTATTTGGACTTTATTTGAAAGGGAGAGAGACAGAGAGAAAGAATCTTCTATCCACCATACCAACTGGTCCTCAAATGCCTATAACAGCTAGAACTGGGCCTGGGCAAAGCCAGGAGCCTGAAACTCAACCCACGTCTCCCAGAAGCCAGGTACTTGAGCCATCACTCCTGTCTCCTATGATGCACATTAACAGGAAGCTCAAATAAGAAGCAGAGACATGACTTGAACCCAGCCACTCCAATATGGGATGCCTCAATCCCAAGCAGTATCTTTACAGGTAAGCCACATGTCCACCCCTTTTTTCACTTTTTAATATGTTTGAAATCAGGGTGCATGCAACAATCAAGTTATTTCACAGTTTAATTAGCAGTGATTTTTCTTTACAAATTACAAGAAAATAATGATGTTATCTTAAAATCCATGGTACCTCATATGTAAAAAGGATACGCTAGTATTATCTCCATCCCATGGCTGAGGAAACTGAGGCTTAAAGAATCTGAGTGAGTTGCCCCAGGTCACACAGGCCAGGAGACGGCACAGCACACATGAAACCACAGGTTTTCCCAACTACACAGCTGATGCTGGGAACTGGTACACGGTGAGGCTCTCCTCCAGAAAAACAGTTCTCCATCTGGCCCTCAGCATCCGTTAGGAGCCTGTCCACACTGGGAATGCTGGCATTAGAAAGATGAGCAGGTAGCTTTTTTTTTTTTTTTTGACAGGCAGAGTGGACAGTGAGAGAGAGAGACAGAGAGAAAGGTCTTCCTTTTGCCGTTGGTTCACCCTCCAATGGCCGCCGCAGCCAGCGTGCTGTGGCCAGCGCACCACGCTGATCCGATGGCAGGAGCCAGATGCTTCTCCTGGTCTCCCATGGGGTGCAGGGCCCAAGGACTTGGGCCATCCTCCACTGCACTCCCTGGCCACAGCACAGAGCTGGCCTGGAAGAGGGGCAACTGGGACAGAATCCGGTGCCCCGACTGGGACTAGAACCCAGTGTGCCGGTGCTGCAAGGCGGAGGATTAGCCTGTTGAGCCACGGCGCTGGCCTGAGCAGGTAGCTTTTGATGTGACTGACTAGGGACTTGGATATCTGAGCAGTTCACCAGATTCATGCATTTTTCGTGGGCCCTACAGCAACAGCATCTTTAAGCCTGGGCTTTCTTCTCAGGACCACTTCTTATTTTCACAAAGGACTTTTTCTTTAGCAAAAGCTCTCAGCACGAACCAGTTTTAGACTGGGTGAGTACTATTTAAAGCAACATTTTAGTGTGTCAGACAGACGCTAAGTGGTCCCCGATGAGCCTCACCTCCACTATTCACAAACCTGTGTAATGCCCTTCCCATTAGTGTGGGCAGGGCCTGTGACTTGCTTGTAAGCAGAAGGATATGAAAGGGGATGGAACAGCTCTTGTCTTGATTGCTAAGGAATAGGGTTTTTTTTTTTTTCTTTAACCATGCAAATTGTTGAACTCTTAGTACAGAGTTGGTCTTCTGTGTATAAAGTTAATTGAAAATGGATCTTAGTGGGGAATGGGACTGGGAATGGGATAGGGAGGAGGAGAAAAGGTGGGAGAGTGGGTGGGAAAGCAGGTATGGTGGGAAGAATAACTATATTCCTAAAGATGTACTTACGAAATGCATGAAGTTTGTATTCCTTAAATAAAAGGTTTCTTTGGGGGGGGGAATAAATATATAAATAAATAATTTTTAAAAAGGTGCTGGAATGTCACATTTGTGATTAGGCTACAAAAGACAGTGGCTTCTGTTTTGCCAGTGGACTCTCCATCTTGTTGGCTTGGATGAAAGCAAGTTGCCAAGATACTGAGGGTGGCCTCTGGCCGACAGCCAGCTGGAAATGGAGGTACTCAGAGCCCACAGCTGCAAAAAGAAGCCAGTCCTTCCAACGACCACACAGGTGAGCTCGGGAGAGAATCCATCCCCAACGGAGCTTCCAGATAAAATCCCAGTCCTGGATGACAGCTTCAGGGGACAGATCCGAGGCACAGTTAAGCCAAGCCAGATTCCTGACTCACAGGCAGTATACGTTACTAAATGTGTTGCTTTAAGCCACGAAGTTTGTAGTAATTGGTTACACAATAATAGGTAATACACTTGTGCTATGATTTGAATGCCTGGGTTCCCTTAAAATTCATACGTAGCAACCCAAGATCCAGTGGGACAGTACTCAGGGACAGGGCTTTTCACTGGGGATTGGTGAGAGGGAGCCTTCATGAATGGGCTTAGTTCCCTCAGGCCCCTCTGCCCTTCTGTTCTTCCACCTTGCAAGGACACAGCAACAGGTGCCATCCTGGAAGCAGAAGGCAGCCTTCAGCAGACCCCCAGTGTCAGTGCCTCGGTCTTGGTCTTCCCAGCCTGGGAACTGCAGAAATCAATTCGTTATGAAAGGACTGAGACTTGGTTCAAAGATAAACTTCTCTGTGTCATGGACCTTTCTGGAGCTCTTAAGCAGCTGATACTGAACATTCTCATTGTGAATTTCATCTCTTGGTGAGATCATAAAACTAAAAGTCTCCTGAGAGCTTGCTATGGGTCAGGTAAATTCCAGTATGTATTAATGAAACTATGGCCACTTAGGCAAAGATTCATTAGTACAGCTAATGATAAGAAATATTAAATGATAACTTAATTTTTAAAAAGTTAATGGACTTTTACTATTACCTTGTCCAACTACTGTTCTTCCCTTGCTTTTGGTAAATGAATCCTTTCCTTCCAGAATTGTGTCCTCCCCTAACATCAGTCATATCGTTCCAGGGGGCCTTTATCTCACCTGAGCCACTTCTTTGGTGACAGTGATTGACCCAAGCTTGGGCATTTCACCCACGCTGAGCCAGTGAGCACCATTTCCTAGGATTTTGTTTTAATGTGGAGCAGGAGAGAGTAGTGAACTCTGAGTTCCACAGTAGTGAGGGTCAAGCATGGACTCTCAATGGCCACGTTCCCTGCTATATCCAGGCAGCCAGTCTCCAAAAGATCATGGTATGGACACTCAGGAAGAGAGACCAAGGGACAGACAACCTGCTTCCTTCCTGTGGCTGCGGGCAGTCCCTGGAGTCCAGATGCACCCCTGCCCTTTCTCAGGGTCATAGAAGCTTTGCTATACATTCCCTTTAGGACCCATGAGTATGAATTTAGCCTCAGTTACTGTCAATCAAAGAGATTCAGCACAAAATTTCCTAATTTTTCTTACTGATATTTTAAAATATTTGGGTCTCTCACATTTGCTTAAAAACAATTGTTCGATTATTGAATAAAACTATACCCAGCTGATTGTTGTATCACAGAATGATAAAGTTGGGGGGGCATTAGGCTTAATCCAGTCTGGTTCTCTCATTTGAAAATAAGGACACTGCACCACAGCAAGGTTAAGCTACTTTTCAAGTTCAAATCCATGCAAGAAGTTCCTGAGATTTGACCCTCTATATCCATTCCACTGAGTGCTGTCTGTCATAAGGTCCTAGGAATTTAGAGGCTTGAAGAATTTGATCTTTGTTTAAAAGATCCCTCATAAATCTGTCATCTTTCAGAGACATGTAATTAACTTGGTTAATTAATAATTAATAAGAACATTTATTTGACTTCACCTACCCATAAAAGATGTTTATTGTTCATTATTAATTCTAATTACATGGAGAAACATATGATCACCAGTGGCAAAGTTATTTAAATAAAAGGAACTCTATTTTTTTTAATCTATACTATAGTTTAGTTTGACTTTGACCTCTGGACTGTGTTATAAAAATCAAAACTTATGTAATCAATAACATTGAATCATGCTTCTATTCAAGGATGACTTTTAATCATAAAATCAATAATGCAATATGGAAATATAGAAAACTAGAAAGAAAAACCATCATTCATGTTTTGTGTCTGAAATTGGTATGAGCAATTATATAATTCTTAGAGTAGTTTATGTAAACTTATTAATATTGAGAAGCTAAAATCCAACATCCCAAAGAAACAGTCCTTACTACTCCAGGAATTCTCTTATAACTAAGCTTACACATAAATTCTCTCACTCGCCTCTACTCAGCCTTTTTTGCTGCTTTCAAAATTATGCTCTCTTTGAAATCTTCTAGACCCAGGGCCATTAGACCAGATTCCTAGCGGTCCCTCTGCTTACGGCACACATTTTAAGATTACCTAGGTCTACTAATCACCTTGAGCTTGAAAAGAAACATAACTGGCTTCCCTGCGGGTTTCTTGGACAGTTTAGCTTACTTGAGATCTCTATAGCAACCCCAACACACAGATATCTTTGGAAAAAATAAACCTTGCCAAAGCAAGCAGGGATTGTGGCCCAAGGGCACATGTGTTGCAACACAAGCTTGGAGTGTAGAATATAGAGCAGCTGCAGTATAGAGTGAGGAAAAAATATCATCTAAGAGACAGTTTTCAGAAACATTCAACAAGATTGAAAACAAGCAGTGGGCAAGTGTGATTACTCAAGATGTTAGAAGTGAAGCTTTAATGCTAAGAAACAAGCCAACAGTGCAAAATCAACTAGAGATATCTTTCATGCTTCCTTAAAATATAAAGCTTTATATGGTTCACCCTTTTAAGTACATCCCCTGCAAATAAATCACACTCAGCAAGAAATAACACAATTAAACAGGAAAAATTAGCCTGTATCCACAGTGAGTTGGACACCAGTAGAACACTGTAATTCACAACTTTTTTGTTTCATGCGTACACAAAAAGCTTTGTATTCACCAACAATTAACCATGTTCCTTTTTATTTTTATTTTCTAGGTGGAGGCCATGGTTTGCTCTGAGCCAACTACTGATTCTCATTGGATCTCTTGTACCAGTAAAACACTTTTCTCAGAAAAGGACTAGGGAGCAAGTATAAATGGACTACCCAAGGCTGGCATCAGAAAATAAAGGCATTTAGAATCACACATGGTCTAAGCCCATGTTGTGATATGTTGAAGTCAGCTCCTACTGGCTTATGAAGGCAACTGTTAACATCTCTTCACAACTCCATGCTCACACATGCCAAGCTAGGAGCTCGAAATTGGCCCCTGGGAGAGAAATCAGCAAATGACACACGCGGGGGCTTCCTTTTCCTTCTGGAGAGCTACTTGATAGCTGCTAAAGATATATGAGAAGATGTATCAGCATACCACTGGCTCTATCCATTCATCCAGCCAACTACAAATATTCACTGAAACCTAATATGTGCTAGCTAGATCTGTGGTAGGCCCTGAGAATACACAAATAATCTGTGCCACAAAACAGCCCACAGTTTAGTTCGCCAAACAAGTGGACCAGTAAAAACCCTAGCAAATGATTAACATTCACAGCTGAATTAGATGGTCCATAAAGATGCTAGCATTTTGCGAGATTCTAAAGAACTCTATTAATGAAGTGGAACCTATGAAAACTGTACCGGTTCTTTTTGGAGAGATTGAAGCCTTATTGTTGAAACCTGTCATTTGGTGATTCTGCAGAGGCTCACTCACTCAGCTATTTTTAAATCAAAACTTTTTATTTTCAGATAATTGTAGATTCACATTAAGTTGTAAGAAATACTACAAAGAGATTCCACGTATCATTTATGCCGTTTCTCCCAATGGCGACATCTTGTAAAACTATAGTACAATACCACAGTCTGGATACTGACACTGATTCAGTCAAGAGGGACCATTTCCTTCCCGAGAATCCTCCATGTTGGCACAGTAGTCACACTGAACTCCCACTCCCTCTCCTCCTTAACTCCTGGCAATCACTAAGCTATCCCCTATCTCTGTAGTTTTGTTTTCACAAAAGTATAGAAACAGAATCACACATTGTGCAACAGTTGAGAATTGGCACTTTCTCTTTCAGTGTAATCCAATGACAATTCCTGTTCCTCTATGGCATGGATGCCCCACAGATGGTTTACCCATTCATCTACTGGAAAACATCTGGTCTGTTTCCGGATTTTTGTTATTAAAAATAAAACTTCTGGAGACATTCATGTACAGGTTTTAGTGTAAATGTAAGTCTTCATTTCTATGGAATAAACACCTAGGAGTAGAATTACTGGTTCATATAGTAATTGCATGTTCAGGTTTAAAAATGTTTTACTTATTTGAAAGATAGAGAGATGAGATAGATCTCCCACTTCGAGTTAATACCCTAAATGTCCACAATAGTTGGGGACAGACTAGGTCAAAGGCAGAGCCAGGAATTCAATCTGGGTTTCCCATGTGGATGGAAAGGACCGAAGTACTTGAGCCTTGACCTGCTGCCTCCCAGGATGGGCATTAGTAGGAAGCTGAAATCGGAAAAGGAGCTGGGACTTGAACCTGGGCACTCTGATATCAGATGTGACTGTTCCAATGGCAACTTAACTACTAGGTCAAATAACTGGCTCTGTTTCTATTTTAGCCATTTAATAGCTATGTAGTGATCTTTCATTATGTTTTAACTTGCATTTTCCCAATGGCATTGAATCTTTTCATGTGCTTGTTTGCCATCTATGTATCTTCCATGGTTAATTGTCTATTCAAGTTTATTGCCCATTTTCTAAATGAATTATGATTTTTTTTACTACTGAGATTTGAGAAACTTTATATAAATATCCTGTGGAAATATGTTTCCTGAAATGAGGTTTGCAAATATTTTCTTTCTCTCATTCTGTACCTTCTCTTTCCATCCTCTTAACAGGGTCTTTTATAAAGTTTAAAATTAGGGGAAAAAATTAAATTATTTTTTATCTGAGAGAGAGAGAGAGAAAGAGAACTGAGCTCCCACTACTCAAATGCCTACAAAGCCTGGGACTGGGCTGGGGCCCAGAATCAAGTGTCAGGAAGGCCACCCAGGTCTCCCACAGGAGTGGCAAGAACCCAATTACACGAGCACTCACTGTTGCTTCCCAGGGTCTGCCCTGGTGAGGAACTGGAGTCAAAAGTCAGAGTCAGGAACTGAACTCAGCCACTCCAATATGGAAATGTAGGAATCTTACTACTAGGCTAAATGCCTGCTCCAAGTTTTAAATTTTAATAAAGTTACAACTTTTCTTTCTATGGGCCATGTTTTTAGTGTCAATTCTGAAATCTTTTTGCCTAGTTCTAAATCTGAAAGCTTTTTTCTTAGTTTTGATTTTAGTTTTTATAAAGCTGTAAGATTTACACCAGGGGTTATTTTTTTTTTTTAACCTATGGATCCCATGGCTCCACCCCATTTGTTATAAAAGGTTATCTTTTATCCATTTAATAATTTTTACACCTCTGTCAAAAAACAGACTTATTTTTGGCCCATTTATGTATCTATGTATTTATGTATGTGGCTAGTACCCCACAGATAACACACAATCTGGATTACTGTCCCCAAAATTTATTCTTCCCACTTTATTCTTCTTTTCCAAAATTGTTTCAGCTACCCTACTTTATCTTTCCATACACATTTTAGAATAATCTTGCGTGTAACTAAAATATCTTCCTGGAATTTTGTCAGGAATTGCATTAAATCTGTATATCAATTTGGGAGAACTATGTAAGTTACTACTATGTAAGTCTTCATTTTTTTTTTTTAAGGATTTATTTTATTTACTTGAAAGTCAGAGTTACAGAGAGAGAGGTAGAGCCAGAGAGAGACAGAGATGTCTCCCATCTGCTGGTTCATTCCCCAAATGGCCGCAACGTCCAGAGCTGAGCTGATCTGAAGCTAGGAACCAGGAACTTCTTCTGGGTCTCCAATGCGGGTGCAGGGACCCAAGGACTTGGGCCATCTTCCACTGCTTTCCCAGGCCATAGCAGAGAGCTGGATTGGAAGTGGAGCAGCCAGGACTTGAACGGGCACCCATATGAGATGCTGGCACTGCAGGCAGTGGCTTTACCTGCTATACCACAGTGCTGGTCCCAGTATGTAAGTCTTCTAATCCTTGAACATGGCATGTCTCTCCATTTGCTTAGATCTTTGACTTCTTTCACCCACTTTGTAGCTTTTAGTATATAAGTCCCATATAAGTTTTAATTGATTGACACCCAGATTTATCTTTTTTCTCCTTCGAGTGACTGTGATATTGGTTTGTTAATTCCAGTGTTCTTTACTAGTACATGGAAGAACAACTGAGTTTTTAAGTTTACATATGTTTACCTTGTATCCTGTGACCTTGCTTCACTCACTGATTATTTCTATTTTGTTTGGGTAGATTGTTTGGAATATTCTACAGAGACAATTAAATCTACTGGAATTAAAGACTTGTGTGTGTGTGTGTATGTGTGTATCTTTAGACCATCTTCTTGACTTACTGCACTGGCTAAGTGAAAGCATTCAACTTAACCACCATGAAATAGAATGCTGTTTGCCAGGTTCAGGAAGTTCCTTCTATTCATATTTCTATTTTTTCTCAGAGTTTTGAATTGGGATTAGATTTTGTCAAACTTTATATGATTTTTCTTCATTAGCCTGTAAATACAGTAGTTAAGTGACTGATTCTCAAATATGGGATTAGCCCTTATCCACAGCATGAACCTCACTTGGTCATGGTGAACCATTAATTTTATGTATCATTGAATTCTATTTGCTATTACGTTGTTAAGGATTCTTGAATCTATATTCACGAGGGATATTTCTCTACACTTTTATTTTTGGGTATTTCTCTGGTGTTCATATCAGGTTAACATTAGCTTCATAAAATGAATCAGGAATTGTTCTTTAAGATTTTATTTCCTGGAAGACCTACATAAATGGGTTTGCCAATTTTACTGACCCTTTCAAAGAACTAGATATTTGCTTTATTAATTTTCTTTTTCCTATTTTTTGTTTTCAATTTCATTTATTTATACTCTGTATTACTTCTTTCCTTCTGTTTGCTTTGGGTTTACTTTGTTCTTATATTGGATTTATTTTGCTTTGGGCACCTAAGTGGGAGCTCTAATTACTGATGTGAGACTTTTTCTCTTTTCTAATATAAGCACTTAATGCAATAAATTTCATTCTCAGGACTGCATTAGCTGTGTCCTACAAATTTGATGTTATACTTTCATTTTCATTTGACATATTGCATTTTCAAATTTCCCTCGAAACTTTCTCTTTGATCCATAAGTTATCTATAGAGGTGTGTATATAATTTCCACGTGTTTGGATATTTTCCTGTTATCATTTCTAATTTAATTTCATTATGATTAAAAACATATTGTATATATTTTAATTATTTTAAATCTGTTGAGGCTTGTTTCAAGACACAGACTACAATCTTGTTTGTTTCACTGTATTCTACTTCACAGTTTTTTTGTTCTTGCCTTCCTGTAGGTTAAGCACTTTAGAAAATCCTGTTTTTATATAGCCACAGTGTTTTTGAGTACATCTCTTTGTATAGCTTTTTTAATGGTTGCTCTAGATATTTTATGTACATATCTTATGGCCTACCAGTGTCATCGTTTTCAAGGTCAAGTGACACAGAGAAATCTCACCTCTCTTTACATGCTTGTTTCCTCTCCCATTTTAACTGTTTTGAATATTTCTTCTATATGCATTTACAACTACATCAGGCATTGTTATGTTTTTTGTTTCAACCTTCAAATACAATTTAGCAAACTCAGGAGGAGAAGGATAGACTATTGTGTTTACACATATTTTTGTTTACAGTGTTCTTTCTTCTTTCTGAAATTCCAAGGCCTCTATTTTGATTAACAGAATGTCTTTTATCCATTACATTTGGGCAGGTTTACTGGCGACACCTTCTTTCAGTTTATCTTCATCTGAGAATGTCTTCACCTGCATTTCATTTCTTAAGGGTATTTTTTCTCTGAGTATGCATTCTGGATTGACAGCTCTTTTCTTTCAGCACATGAAAAATATTTTGCTATTTCTGTTTTTCCCTTTTTTTTTTTTTTTTGCCTCCACAGTTTCTCAGTAGAGACTACCTATTATTTCATTTGCTTCAAGCATGTTCACAGTTGTTCACTTAAGCCATGGCTGTGTCAGATAATTTAGCCACCTGTCATTTTGATGTTGGCTTGTGTTACCTTTTTTTTCATTTAGTTTCAGATTTTTTTTTTTTTTTTTGGTCTTATGAGTGATTTTGAATTGAAATCCAGACAGTCTTCTCTTATGGGACTCTGGATGCTACTCAAAAAATTTTTTAAGCTGGTGTTATCTGATGTGCCTCTGCAAAGGAGGGGCAAAGGAGTAGTGCCTCGGCACTGCACGGTGGAGGCAGCAGTCCCCGCGACTGGCGCTCCTCCTCCCTGCTGGTGGGTATGAGCGTCCCAGTGCCCCAGCTGGGTCCCACTGATACCATGGGGCAAGGGGTCACCACTGCCCAGAGGGGATGAAAACCTAACCCTCCCTGGGCCTCTCTGCAACCTCCCGAAGAGAAGAGTTGGTGTTTCCTTACAGCTTTACAAGGCTGGACATCTGGGCTCCCCATTCGTCCTTTGTTGACATGAGCGTGAGTGGGCCCATTTTTTTTTCCCTGTGGTGTTCTGCTGAAATGCCACAGTCATTGTTTAAAGGTTTTCTGCTAAGATGCCACTTTTCTGGTTTTCGGCTGAGAAAAAGTAGGCATCATTGGAGGTTTTTTTTTGTTTTGTTTTGTTTTTTGTATGGAATTGGCAATTCCATTGTGTTTCTTGGCTCCAAGTCTCTGATACAAAAAACAAAATGAAAACCCAGGGAACTTATCACTTCCCACTGCGTTGGAGCTCAGGGCCTGAGGTTTCCAACTAGTCTGTCATCTTCTCCCCACCTTTTGCCCTGATGTTTATTTATATACAATGTCCAGTTTTTAGTTTTACTTTTAGGAGAAGGGAAAAGGATGTCTATCCAATTTTGTGAAAGTGGAAAACTCCCACTCTGCTATTTTCTAAAAAGGTTTAATCATTTACTCGGAAGGTGGAGTGACAGCCACAGAGAGACAGACAGACAGAGGCTGGTTTATCGCCTTTGCAAATGCCTGCAAGAGTGAAGTCTGGGTCAGGCTGAAGCCAGGATCCAGGAACTCTGTCTGGGTCTCCCACTGGGTGGCAGGAACTCAAGTACTTGGGCCATCATCTGCTACTTCCTAGGCACATTGGCAGGGAGCTGGATCAGAAGTGGAGCAGCCAGGACATGAATTGGGGCCCATATGGGATCGCAGAGTCGCAGATGCTCCGCCACAACACTAGCCCAAGGTCCTGGCTTTGATGCTTGAGAGTAGTAAGATCCCTTGTCAAGTAAAATCCAGAAAAGGATATACCAGCTGGTCTTTAAAGAGGGAGAAATTCTGAAGATCTCTGTATATTTTGGTCACATTTTTTTCTGATTCCTTCCTTTTATTTCATCCTGTCATTCATTATCAAAGTCCTGGTAATTATCTTTTTAATTTTTTTAAAAGCTTTATTTATTTATTTGAAAGACAGAGTTACAGAAAGGCAGTGGCAGAGAGAGAAGTCTTCCATCCGCTGGTTCATTCTCCAGATGGCTGCAACAGCTGGAGTTGTGCCAATCTGAAGCCAGGAGCCAGGAGCTTCTTCCAGGTCTCTCACGTGGGTGCAGGAGCCCAAGACTTGAGCCATCTTCTACCGCTTTCCTAGGCCATGTCAGAGAGCTGGATTGGAAGTGGAACAACCAGGACTTGAACTGGCACCCATATGGGATGCCAGCACTGCAGGCTGTGGCTTTACTCGCTTCGTCACAGTGACGGCCCCCTGATAATTATGTTTTATTTGCTCCACCATCAGCAACCAACGCTGAAACCATTCCCCAAAACTGCCACTTCAAGCATATTTACTGTCATGTTTGACGTTCGGCCAGTTGGATTGTCTGAAGTACCCCTTTCCATGCCATTGGCCTGCCTCTCAACTTAGGGATTTAAACAAAAGTCACTGGATCCCAGTGGATCAGTTGATATTCTTGCTGTAATTATGGAACACCAAATATCTTTTAAAAATGCAATTTAGCTTAGATAAACTTCAAAGAATTTATTGATAATACATGTAAATAAGATGATGGTTTTGTGATTTGTTACATTCTTTATTTACATGACAAATTCCTTTAAGTGAAAAATATTAATATTCCCATGGGACATACACTTAGCACAGCAGCTGAGATGTCACTTGGGACACCTGTACCACATACTGGTGTGCCTATATTTGAGTCCAGACTCCACTTGCTCTCAATTCTAACCTCTTTCTCATGCACATCCTGGGAGGCAGAAGACAATGGCTCAAGTACGTGGGTCCCCAACACCTATGTAGGGGACAAGGACTCAGTATCCAGCTTTGACCCAGCCAGTCCCAGCTTTTGTGGGCATTTGGGGAGTAACCAGTGGATAGGAGCTCTCTGTATTTCAAATAAGAAGAAAGAATTTTAACATTTCCAGTTATAGTTAGATAAAAACATGGATGTCAGTGGTTGACGGATCCACCAGTCTACCTTTGCTATATTTAAAATGATAGCATCATAGAAGCCCTGCAAAGTGCTTGAAGGGAAAATAAACTATTAAGATATTTTGAGCAAATTATTTTTCAGTATATATAGAGTAGGCTTCTGGAGTTGTACAGTCTGAACTCAGATGGAGCCAAATCTAAGGTAAAAATTTTAGTACAGGGAGGGGCACTGTGGCACAGCAGTTCACGCCACTACTTCTAATGCTGGCATCCCATATGAGCACCAGCTTAAGTCCTGGCTAATCTACTTCCAATCCAGCTCCCACTAATGTGTCTGGGAAAGCAGCAGATGATGGCTTAAGCCCCTGCCACCCACCTGGGAGATCTCAATGGAGTTCTAGGATCCTGGCATTAGTAGGGACCAGCTCTGGCCATTGAGGAGTGAGCTGCCAATGGAAGATATTTCTCTCTTTCTAAGTCTGCCTTATAAATAAAAATATACATACATCTTTAAAAATTTAGTACAAGTAATCATCACTTAAGTTAAATATCCCAAATAAACCATTTGATGAAAATGTTTTTCTTTGGTTTGCTTCTTTATTTACTCAGGGTGTAATAAAGAGGACATTATACTGCAAAAGCAATAATAAAATGCAGTTGCTTGAATACTTATCTTTCTGGACAATTCTAGAGTGAAATGGAAAGTAACGAAAATTGGCTTAATTCCTACATAAATATTGCCTTAGATGGGAAACTACTTTGAATTAATTTTCTCCCTTGGAGGGAAGAAAATACATTACAAAACATAAGAATTTGGGTAGGATCAATGAATATATATTTCTTAATGATAAAGAGCAGCTCATAAAGTTGGTTTTAAAATCTGTATCATTTGTACTAAGCACATAAGCTTTTCAGCTGTTTTAACTTCATATTTCAAAATATTTTTCTACGCACTTTCATCATCACCATCATCACTTTTAATAGCTACAGGATAGTTCTTTGGGCGTTCTACCATAATTCTCTAAATGGCCCATTACTGCTAAAATATTTACGTCACCTACAATGTTGCACTGTTATAAATAATAGGACTGCAAGTTTTTTGCGTGTAGTTTTCACCCGACTACTATTTGGGATTATTGACTTAAACTAGAGTCTCCGGGGTGGAGTCTTATGATTCATCACAAACTACTACATCCCTTCCTCACATTGCTGTATGGGTTTGCACTGCTGCTAACAGCACAGGACAGGGACTCCTCTGTACCCTCCAGCAAGTCACACTTATTAAAAAAAATAAAGTGACTTTAGAGCTGAAATATCCATTGTTGAATTTCTAATGACTTACTTAGAAATTCTTCATTAGCTTTATTTCTTTGGTGAATTGCCTGTTGTTGACCTTTGCCACTTATTCTCTGGGATTTGGGGATTCTTAAAAATCAATTTGAATGAATTCTTTGTAATACTAAAATTATTAACCTGTAAATTGCTTTCCAAATCAGTCTTTTAATACTTGTTAATGTAATAAAGTTATAATTTTAAGTAGCTGAATTTTCATTGTGAGTTTTTCAAGTTACTTTAGGTTTGGATCTCATTCACCATAATTCTGCACTTCTTAATAAATACATATATTTATATAAAATATTCAGCCATCCCACTCCTGGGAGTTCACCCAAACAAAAAAAATAAGCATATGAAAGAGTTATCTGTATCCTCATGTTCAGTGCAGCACAATTCATAATAGCTAAGATATGGAATCAACCCAGATGTCCATCAATTGTCAACTGGATAAAGAAATTATGGTATATATACACTATGGAGTACTATTCAGCTGTAAAAAAAAAAAAAGATGAAATCCTGCTTTTTTTTTTTTTTTTGCAAAAAGATGGGCAGAATTAGAAACGGTTATACTAAGTGAGGTGAGCCAAAAGACCAATATCATATGTTTTCCCTGATCCAAAGTAACTAACAGAGTCCTTGAAATGTAATATATTAGAGTGAAACAGACATTTTGAGTTTCAATGATTCCGTATAGCCCTTGTCTTTTCCATTGAGGAACACTGTTTTGCTTGTTTATTTTCTTCATAGTATTTGTTGAACTTTTTACTAAGTGTAGGGTTAGCTATATGATCATTAAATAAACTCAAAATAGATCTTTGTAAAAATTAAGAGTGGGATTGTGAGAGAGAGAGTAGGAGGATGGGATGGAGCATGGGTGGGGGGGAGTGGGGGGGAGTATCACTATGTTCCTAAATCTGTATATATGAAATACATGAAACGTGTATAGCTGAAATAAAATTTTAAAATACCAAAAATAAATATATTTATATAAAATATAAATATTTATATATACATATAGTTCAGCATTTGTTTTGAGAGGAAGGACAATGTTGATTTTTCTTTGAAAATTACTAAGAATTTATCCCAATATAGTTTCGTGAATAAACCTGCCTTTTCCTATTGATTTATCATGAGGGAAAATGTTGGTTATGCCAGGGTCTTTGGCTGGCTGTCTCGGTCCACTGACCCCTACTTAGCCTTCTGTCATTACTGTATGAATAACTGCATTAAGACAGAACACATCTACAGTCAACATCGCTTGTTGAAGGAATAAATGTGTCTTCACCTCCCCCACAGCCCTTATCTCTCCATCTTCCCCTCTCTCCTTTCATAGCATGACATTTCAAAAATGTCTAGGCTCTTTGTCTTAAAAAATGCTTTTAAATTTGGTGTGCCTGATAGTTTCCTCATTTGTGTATCATTCTTAACAAGTTCTAGAATCCTTAAAAAATCCCTGTCTCACCTCTTTCTCTTCTCATTTGTACCTGAAATTCCAAAATTTTGTTCAATATTTCATTATATAAATAAATATCTTAACTATGATTAAAAATTCTCATTTGAGAATTTCTTGAAATTCTATTTTCTTACTAGTTATAAGCTAGAGTCACTATGTAACCAGAGGACAACTGCTTTATTTTTAATGGTCTTAATGCCAGAACTCCATACTAGTCTCCCTATTTCTATTAATTTCTCATAATTTTGTTAATTTTTCAAGGTATATAACAAAAATAGATGAATATAATAATTTTATCTTCTTTTCACACCATTTATACATATTATCTTACTGATGTTAATATAATGTTCAGAAGTAATATTAAATTTGATAATGATAGTGACCACTCAGTTCACCAATTTTAAAGACACTGGGATAAGACTCTTCTAAAAGAATTCCAAACCAATAAGTATAATTACTTAATCACATGAGATTTTGATTCACAACTCTTATTTGATAGAATAATTCTTGCATTTTTGGTTTTTTTAAGTTCAATTTGTGTTGCAGTTCATATATCTATATATTACATATCAGCCCAAACCTAGCACTTTATTTTTGAAATAATTTTTTAAATAAAAAGAATACATGAACTAAGAAAATAGAAAAACACTTAAAATTATTTTGTGTCCATAAATAGAAGTATAGAGCTGCAGACAATGTTTAAATTATAATTAAGCGAGGGCTGCTCATAAAACAGAGCTGGGCCATCTCTCCCTCCACCCATCCCACTTCCTGCTTCTGCAGTCAGCCTCACTGTCCCATCAGCCCACACAAACCACTTTACTTCTCTTCCCTCAGAAATGCCATGCACAAGCAAAAGCAGTCTTTTCCGTTGTACAAGCTGCAACTCAGAGTCACTACAGACAGCTCATTACTCGAGGCATGAGTGCTTCCATGAAAGTTCTCCTTCCACAATCTGACACTCTTTCCTTGGTATCCTGGGGAAATCTGCTTTCTCCCCTTAATTGCGAGTTAAAAAGCAAGACTGGTAACCATAAGACTGTACTTAGAGAAACGAAGTGAGATAAGACTTACTATAGCTCTAGTTGCTTGGACCTTTAAAGTCACTGAAAAAAGTTCAACTTTCCTGCAGCATCTCACAGATAACCCATTTACAATCTCATTCTTTATATTCCTTTGATTAAACATGTTCTTGCTTTCACTGTCAGCATTAAGGAAAATAAGGTCGCAACTGAATGTTTTTTGTTTTATTTTGCTGTGTTGTAATCAGTGGTACTAACTTGGCTTCAGCTTGAACTATTAGAAGAGTCAGGTGGGGCTGGCGCTGTGGCACAGCAGGTTAATGCCCTGGCCTGAAGTGCCGGCATCCCATATGGGCGCCAGTTTGAGACCTGGCTGCTCCACTTCCTATCCAGCTCTCTGCTATGGCCTGGGAAATCAGTAGAAGATGGCCCAAGTCATTGGGCCCCTGCACCCACATGGGAGACCCGAAGAGGCTCCTGGTTTTAGATCGGCGCAGCTTTCTCTCTCTCTTTGCCTCTTCTCTCTCTGTGTAACTCTTTCAAATAAATAAATCTTTTTAAAGAAAGAGAGAGAGAGAGAGAGGGAGGGAGCGAGGGAGGGTGCACCTTAATTAATCTGTTCTAACACAGATTAGGAGAGTAGATGAGGATGAGGGGGCCAAGTGAAGAAAGCTGAGGTTTAGGAAACCCCCAGAGTGAAAGCAGCACCTGTGGGGTTAGGATGGATAATCCTCTCACAGAGACCAACACAAAGGCCAGTGGCAGTTCTAAGTAATGCAATGGTGGGCAGGGGCATTCCCTGGGAATGATGTGTGCACAACTCATTTCCTGTGGTCATAACAGAGTGGTACACACAGACTACAGGAGTAACTAGAAAAATGCCGCTAAGATTGCTCAGGGATCAATGACTGACTGGGTCATCCCCACCAATTTTGGGGCTAACCCACCTGGGTTTAATGCTGGATCTCTTTTTGTGGGCTGTTTGATCTTAGTCCCTCTTCAGTGCTTTGGGTTCTTCATTCAGGAAATAACAGTAACAAGTCTCCCAGATTGCAAAGAGTCAATTAATTAATACATAATCTAAAGCATGTGGAACTGTGCTTGGCGTATAGTAACTGTTATAAAGGCATTAGTTATTATCATTAAAATCATTATAATGACACACTTTACCCATCAGAGGCCCCATGTTGGCTAAATGAGGAACCTCACATACCAGAGACAGAGGCACAAACTTGACCTCCTCCAAAGGAAGCCGCCATGGGAGTGTCCCTAACATCCAGACAGCTTCAACTGTCAGCTAACAGACTTCCCAAACCTACACAGAGAGAGACTTGGAGAGAAAGATAGCACTATCTGCTTGATTCTTTGAGGGCAGGATGCAGACAACCGCAACAAGTCAAAGACAAACAAATGGTATCCACTGAAACTATTTTTATTGCCCATGTATCACACTTGGGCCACATGATGGATTAAATTGACTTTTTCTTTTATTATTACCCTTTTAACTTAACAACTTTGCTCCCAAACAAATGATTTTATTTTTATTTTGCTTCCAAAATAAGCAGGGAAAATATATTTATCAATTGGGGATTTTAGGTTTGGCCAGCAGAAATTTCAGTTTCTAAAAGCTACCTATACATGGAATTGTTCAGTAAGATACCATGGAAGTTCTCCAAAGAACAAAACCCTTCGAGGGGGGCTAGCAAGACCAACAGCAAAGCCCACTACCAGATTAAGCAGGTCTCTACAACTGGAGCCGCTATAGCAAGATATGCTAATCTGGTGATGCAACCCAACCATGTTTCTGAGCTCCATATCCACAGTAACATCTCTGAAGTTTGTTCAAAATATCAACACCTGGACCTGATGTTTTGAAAAAATACATTGTAAATCTTCTTTAGAGTCATTTTCCTCAACTTGGCATAGTATTTTTTTTAAAGATTTATTTATTTATTTGACAGGTAGAGCTACAGACAGTGAAAGAGAGAGACAGAGAGAAAGGTCATCCTTCCGTTGGTTCTCTCCCCAAATGGCCACTGCAGCTGGTGCTGCGCTAATCCGAAGCCAGGAGCCAGGTGCTTCTTCCTGGTCTCCGATGTGGGTGCAGGGGCCCAAGCACTTGGGCCATCTTCCACTGCCCTCCCGGGCCACAGCAGAGAGCTGGATTGGAAGAGGAGCAACTGGGAATAGAACCCGGCACCCATATGGGATGCCAGCACTGCAGGCAGAGGATTGACCAACGGAGCCACAGCACTGGCCCCTTGGCATAGTATTGTAAAGAGTACCCACCTTTGAAGCCTCTCCATTCCCAGGGTCTGCCATAGCTGGCCACCTCCAGCTATGTGTGTGTCCTCTAACTGGAACCTGCAGCCCCACGCAGGTTTTCAGATAATAAACCATGGAGCAAGTGCACATCTTCTAGGGCTATTTTTAGTGGGACTTAGCACATTCTTCTTTATGAATATTACTGTAGTCAAAAAAGAAATCTATAACTTGTTAAGCTGGCTCACTGTTCCTTCTCTTCCCCTATTGCTTGTTCTTATCCATGGATATCACTAAAATTAAAATCTTCACTTGTTGGTAACTTCAGGGTAATTTCTTATCTGGCTATAATCTAGTTTATTCAATAGTAATCACTAAAAAATGAAAATCCTATTTAGCCACCACTGCCCATTTGAAAAGACAGAGAATCAAAAAGAACATAACAACTGAATTTCTATCATCCAGAAAAGAAGAGGAAATTTGACTTATGTTTGTTCTTGCTGAAGACGTAGCACACCTACCGGAGTTGAGAAGCATGGGGTTGGAAGATAAAAACAGACTACTCTTCTAGTCTTGGGTTTGAATTTTATTTATTTATTTATTTATTTTGACAGGCAGAGTGGACAGTGAGAGAGACAGAGAGAAAGGTCTTCCTTTGCCGTTGGATCACCCTCCAATGGCCGTCTCGGCCGGCGCACCGTGCTGATCCGATGGCAAGAGCCAGGTGTTTATCCTGGTCTCCCATGGGGTGCAGGGCCCAAGCACTTGGGCCATCCTCCACTGCACTCCCGGGGCACAACAGAGAGCTGGCCTGGAAGAGGGGCAACCGGGACAGAATCCGGCAACCCGACCAGGACTAGAACCTGGTATGCCGGTGCCGCAAGGCAGAGGGTTAGCCTAGTGAGCCGCGGCGCCAGCCCATGGGTTTGAATTTGATGACTTACATTTCCTAAGTATTTACTTATCACCTACTTACAGGAGTCCTTGTATTAGTCATTAGCAAATAGAGATAAGACAGTAACAGGTAATTACTGCATGGTTTATTGTATATCAAGTACTTTACATGCATTATCTCATCTGATCCTCACAAAAAGGAAACAGCTGTTACTGTCACCCTCATGGAGGATGGAAGAATACTGTTAGGAGAGGTTGAATACCCTGTCCAAGGATATGTGCTGGTTACTAACCAGAACTTTGCAGCAGTCAGATTCAGATCCCTTGGTCATAACCACTATTCAGCGATGTCTCTCACAGCCTCTCACTGAGGATGCTGAGAACCTACAGACTTGATAATTCCAGTTAGGGCCTTAGGTACAACGTGGTAAACACCGCCCAAAGGGGCAGGAAGCGCAAAGACTCGTATTCAGAGCGAAGGAACAGCAAAGCTCTCACGGAGAGGCAGAGCCTCAAATGGGTTTTGAAAGATGTTTGGGTCACGGGTGACTCCAGGACAAACATTGTGTGGTAAGGATGGAGGGACAGGGGCTGGCACTGTGGCGTAGTAGAGAAAGCTGCTGTCTGCAACACCAGCATCCCATGTGGGTGCTGGTTCGAGTCCTGGCTCTACTTCCAATCCAGCTCCCTGCTAACGTGCCTGGGAAAGCAGCAGAGGATGGCTCAAGGCCTTGGACCCCTGCGCTCATGTGGGAAAACTGGAAGAAGCTCCAGGCTCCTGGCTTTGGCCTAGCCCAGCCCTGGCCGTTGCAGCCATTTGGGGAGTGAACCAGTAGAGGGAAGGTCTCTGTCTGTCTCTCCTTGTCTCTCTGTAACTCTTTCAGATAAATAAATCTAAAAGAAAAAAAAAAATGCAGGGACAGCCAGCCTTGCAGGAGGAAGGCAGTACAAGTGGGTCCAAGGAGAAGGCAGGCACCGGGAGGGTAATCCTAAGTAACACAGTGTGGTTGAGGTAGGCAGGTAGGAGGAAGAGATGGGAAAACAGGGTGGCAACATCATTGCAGAGTGCCACATTCCAGGCTTAAGCACAGATTCTGGATTTTCAGAGTGGAACCATCAGGAAGTTCTAAGTTAAAGGGTTTCTATGGCAAGATAAGAGCAGAATAACGCTGAGAGGCCTGGAGAAGAGACGGAATCAAGACTGGTTATAGAGGCGAGAGAATAACAGTGGCATCTTAGTGAGTTAAATGGTGTTTCCCCAAGTGATGTGTCCATGTTGCAACCTCCAAAGCCTGTGAACGCAATCTAATTTGGAAAAGAGGTCTTTGCAGGTGTGATGAAGTTAAGACTCTCGAGATCATTTTGTATTATCTGTGTGGGTCCTATATCCAACAACAAATACCCTTTGGAGAGCAAGGTCGAGGGAGATTCGAGACAAGGAGAAGGCACAGAGAAGAGGAGGTGACCAGATCACCAAGGCAGAGACTGCAGTAGCACAGTCACCTGTCAAGGAATGCCAACCACCACCACAAGCTGGGAGAAGCAGATCCTCTCCCTGGGCCCATGGAGTGAGAGTGGGCCTGCGGAATTTCAGATGCCAGGCCTCCATAATCGTCAGAGAACACTGCAGTTCAAGTCAGCCAACATCCCATAATCTATTACAGCAGTCCTCAGAAAGTAATGCAGATCTCCGTGCCCTTGTCTCCCAAAGACAGAAACGTCTGGAAGAGCTCTGATTTGGGAAGAAGTGACTGGAAACCGATCTGTATAAAGTTTGTTGAAAAACTATAACACAGAGGATGAAAAGACAGTAAGCTGGGCAGGAAAGGCAGGACAGAATCTTGTCCTCCTCTATATCCTTGGTCTTGTGTCATGAACTGAAAGCACGTGCACACAGCTCTGGGGATTCCCATCTCCAGAGACTCTCATTCACTGGATCTGAGGTCTCAGGAAACCATAATTTCAAAAGCTTCCCAGGTGAGAATGACGCAGGTCTTTCCAGGCGATCCTTCAGGTGTATTTCACTGGAAGGCAGAGTGTCAGAGAAAGAGGGAAAGAGAAAGGTAAGGGAAAGAGATATTTCATCTACGAGTTCATTTCCCAAATGGCTGCAACAGCTAAGGTTTGACTAGCCTGAAGCCAGGGTCCAGGAACCCCATCAGGGTTTGCTGCATGGGGGATGAGCTCAAGTACTTGAACCCTCAACTGCTGCCTCCCAGGTGCATTAGTAAGGAGAGGAAGCAGAGTAGTTGGACTTCAAACTGGTGCCCAAATATGGGATGCCAATGTCATAGGTGGCAGCTCAACCTACACGCCACAGTACCGACCATCAGGAGTTCCTTTAAAGCAGAGGTTGGCAAACTTTTCCCAAAAAGGCCAAATAGTAAATATTTTAGGTGGTATATGCCATAATGTCTCTATTCTTGATATTCAACCCTGCTATTGTAGTGCAAAAGCAGCCATTGATGACCCATAAACAAACGATGGTGGTTGTATTCTTGTAACATTTTATTTAAGCAGGCTGAATTCGAACTTCGTGACATTTTCAAGTGTCATGAAATATTACCCTTCTTTTGGTTCCTTTCCCCCAACCATGTAATGATATACAAAAACAGGTGGTGAGCAGATTTGGTGCATGGGCCATAGTTTGCCAACCCTGGCTTTAACATGCTGCAATTTGCAAATTGCTACTTTAAATGTTAGAGCTGAGATTTTCAAGCTGGTGGCATGCCATGAACCAGCAGGACAGAAGGAAGCAGAAGAACATCTAGGCACGAGAATCATCCCCAGCACGCCTGCTAGCAGCGCCTTCTACAACAGCAGCCAGGAACGCATCCCCGGCTTATGGAAGGGTGTCGCTCATGGGAACAGGGTCCTTCAGGCATGCAGTAGACTTAAAAATAAACTCAGAGGGCCACTGTGTTGGAGGAGTGACAGCAAATGCGGTTTTTAGACTGCAGACTAGACAAAGTCTCGTCTCCTCTAATTTAATTCCATCCCTTTTTCTGCCACTAACAAATGTCTGGAGAATGCAAGGGAGAAGGTGCACCGATAGCGATGCCTGCAAATTCACTCTAATTTATAAGAATACGTCCTCTCTAAATTTCAGTTTGGCCAAAGCAATTAGTAGTAAATCACTTTTGATATATTTCATGATGCTGGACTGTGCCCTCCCGCCAAAAACATCAGGGAACTAAGAGAACGGATGTTGCCTTCTCTGTTCCTGAACAATCATCCTGGCTCTCTCCTCTCTGTACCTCTAGCTTTTGAGGTGCCTGGCTGGGATGTATCTATTTGAAGGCTCCTCTTACAAGGCTGCTCAGCATAAGCGAGTAGAAATAACAGAAATCTGTGACACAACCGATACTCAATACGTTCTCAACAAGCTGGAACTCTGGGCTCAAAATAACAAGATGAAATTTAAGTAGGACAAATGGAATTGTCTGCATTTACACCGAAAGAGATCCAATTACAAAAGCACAAGTTGGAGGAGAGAAGGCTTTCGGAGCAGCTGCGTGATGCGGCAGTTCACAGGAGGAAGGCCTCGGGGATGTTTTTAACTAGAGTCTCAACATGAGCCAGTAACACAGGGTTGCTGAAGTACTTAATATAATTCCGCCTGCATTAATGCAATTATAGTGTCCAGATGAATACAAGTACCCACTGCACTCTGAAATAATCAGATGATATCTAGAGTTCTTTAGCAGTCTGGGCACTGCTGCAAAAGGAACATTAAAATAAAATAGTCAAAAAGGTATTTAGTCATGACAGTATACCTAGGAGGGGAGCAGCACCAGGCTCAGAAATGCCCCCCAGATAGGAGCATTAAGAATACCTGAAGGAGCAACAGTGTCAAAGGATCCTTCTGAGGAAGTACTTAGAAATTCTTGATAACGAGGGGCAGGCACTGCGGTGCAGCTGGTTAAGCCGCCACTCGCCATGCCTGCATCCTCTGTTGGAGTGACCTGGATGGGGTCCAGCCTCTGCTTCTGATTGGCTTCCTGTCAATGTGCACCCTGGGAGGCTGCACATGATGGCTCAAGTACTTAGATACCTGCCACACATGTGGGAGATCCAGGTTGAGCCCAGTTCCAGCTGTTGCAGAAATATGGAAGATAAGTTATTATGATGGGTCTTCAAAAAGTTCATGAAAAAATTATTAATGGACTTAAAAAAATTTTCACACCAAAGTAAACTTTAAAATTTTTGAAATTCATTCATTTGAGAAGCAGAGAGACAGACAGAACACCCCTCAGCTAGTTTACTCCCTAAATGGTTGTAATGGCCAGAACTGGACTGGGCCCAAGTTTGGAGCCTGGAACTGAATCTAAGACTCCCACATCAGGGGCAGGGACCAAATAACTATAGCTGTCGTTACTCTAAGGTCTACACTGGCAGAAAGCTGGAGTCAGGAGCTAGAGCCAGGTACCAAACAGGTAATCTCATGTGGAATGCAGGGGTCTTAACCGTTAGGCTAAAGCATACACCTGTGTTTATCTTTTAATTCCATTTTCCACAAACATTTTGAAGTTCCCTTGTATGTAAAAAATAACTTAATATTTAAAACAAATAGACCAGTCTCTAAAAGTCGTAAACTCCATAAAAGCAACAGGTTTTCTCAGACTGGATTGCTACCGGCTTGCCTTGGATGTGGTGGAGATTCTTGTATTGGCTCATAGACTGGAGCTGCCAATAACCAGGACTCATAAAGCAAATCTTAACCTAGAGTCAGAGTTAATTTTAACAAATGGTCTTACATGCTGAAGCCATATGCTGCTGGTTTACTATCAAAAAAGAATAAATGAGGGGCCGGCACTGTGGCACAATGGATTAATGCTCTGGCCTGAGGCACCAGCATCCCATATAGGTGCTGGTTCTAGTCCCAGCTGCTCCTCTTCTGATCCAGCTCTCTGCTATGGCCTGGGAAAGCAGTGGAGGATGGCCCAGGTCTTTGGGTCCCTGCCCCTGTGTGGGAGACCTGAAGAAGTTCCTGGCTCCTGGCTTCAGCTTGGCACAGCTCTGGCTGTTGTGGCCAACTGGGTAGTGAACCAGTGGATGGAAGACCTCTCTCTCTCTGTCTGCCTCTCTTCTCTCTGTGTAACTCTGACTTTTAAATAGATAAATAAATAAATCTTTAAAAAATGAATGAGACTGCTTATTATTATGCAAAGAGAACAACTTTTAATTTGACTCCACTCGCTGTTAGACATGGTAGTTAAAATACACTACAGATCAGAAGCAGCTTGTTTCTACTGAGTAAGTGTGACTAAAGGAGAGGTGGAGAGTATACACTTGAATCGCTAAGAGGATGGCAAATATTTTCACCACTGCAATCGCCTCATGCAGAGAAAAGACTTCAAGAACAATTTTACATCTGTACTCTGCATGCTGGTTCATCTGATGGAAGCTCCTGGGACAGCATCCAAGGAAACCAGGCAAGACGAACACCTTTTTCAGAAATGTGGCCAGATTCTGTCTTCACTTCCCTGTTTCCTCAAAAATTATGCACAGGGAAGCACAATGTGCACATGCTCATCCACACTCATTCACTCCTATACTCTTTTCCCTAAAGAAACCTTTCATTTAATGAGTACAAATTTCATAAGTACAACTTTAGGAATATAGTGATTCTTCCCACCATACCCTCCCTCTTATCCCTACTTCCCACCCGACTCCCTCCTCCCCTCCCATTCCCAGCCCCATTCTCCATTAAGATTCATTTTCAATTAACTTTATACACAGAAGACCAACTCTATACTAAGTAAAGATTTCAACAATTTGACCCCTATCCTGTTAGCTCTAAGTGAGAAAGATCTAATCAGACCACCAACATGTCACCAGCAGGCCAGGCATCCATTCTCACTCAGGAGAGCACAAACACACAACTCCATGGTAGACAGAAGAGCAAGCTTCCTAAGCTAAGCTTTTGGCAAACATAACCATGGCATCTCACGGAGGTTAAGTGCATTTTAAACATGTGCTTCTGGTCTTTAAAAATATGCAGAATGAAATCATCAGATTTTTAAATAAATGGAAAATTTATATTTTAACTGAGTTAATGAGAATGGCTGACACCTTTAATTTTCTGCTTTTTTTTTTTTTTTTTTACTTAACAGGCAAATGTTTACTGCCTCGTGTTCATCCCTGCCCAACATGTATTTTCTGATGACAATGACCATGGCTCACTTCCAGTTCCCTTCCTCTTATTTCCGGGATTGTGGTACAAAATTAAGTTTCAGCTTCTAATTGGAGCTTACAATGGAAAAAGCCTAACAAGCACTACCAGTAAACTCTAAGAAGAAAAATAACTTATAAAGGAATTGACTTTTTAAAAATTTATCTTCTATAAAGATTTTTTAAAAAATATTTATTTACTTGAAAGGCAAAGTTATGGAAAGACAGAGAGACACACAGAGAGATCTTCCAACCACTGGTTCACTCCCTAAATGGCCACCAGAGTCTGGACTGTGGCAGTGGCCAAGGAACTTGGGCCATCCTCCCCTCTTTCCCAAGCCAACAACAGGGAGCTGGTGTCACAAGCGGTGGCATAATCCAATACACCTCAATGCGACTCTTAAAGATCTTAATTACAGTAAATTTTCCATCTAAAAGTGCCCCCTCAGATGGGAGGAGGGAACAGTTTCTTTGCCATATTTGTAGCAGGGTCCTATTTTCCCATATTAACGGGATTTCAAGAATATTTGCAAATTTCAAAAGCAAAACACCAGGCAGCATGAATTTATGACACATTGCATTTTTATTAATAAAATTCTTTGCATGATAGTCAGACTTTTGTGCAATATGCAGTGACATAATAAAAAAAGTGTTGGAACAATTAAAAAAGGAAAATGAATAAAGTAAAACTTCACTCGTTTCAACCAAACTCATTTATAATTTATAAGAATCTAGCAAATGCTAGTCTTGGGTTAATAAATCTTTTCAGAATAAAAAATTCACAACTTTTTGTAAAGAAAAATTTAAATAATCAACGAGACAGAAAGGCAGATACTACCAGCTACTGATTCTCTACCCAGTCTCCCTTTTTCTCATAGTAACAGAATGTTCATTTGGACTGCAATATTCCCAGCTAAAACCTTAACATTCCTTAGGCTGCAGAAGTAACCAACAGATATAGTTCTGGCTAATGAGATGCTATGGGAAGACCGAGGGTGGGAATTCCTACAACATGGTTTAAAAGAGCAAACTAACACTTCGACTTTCATAAGTACAACAACTTTACCTTTCTGTGCCTGGACAAAAAAAATATGATGTTGAAAGCCCTAAAAGGATCTGAGGTCCCTGAGGATCACAGTCACCCTGAAGGAAGGCAGAGGAAGAAGTCACAAAGTCACAAGGAGCCCAGTGCTTTCTCTAAGGTTCTTATGACTCAAATGGGCGATAAAGGTAATTTGTTTAAGCCGCCCTTCAGTATGTTACTAAGCCAACTCTGTCTGATAAAAAAATGTTGAGCACCCTTAAGGATTTCTTTTCCCAGAAACTTTTAAAGAATACAAACTTTATGCATTTCATAAATACAACTTTAGGAATATAGTGATTCATCCCAACCTAGCCACTCTCCCATCCCCACTCCCACCCTTCTTGCTCCTCCCTCTTCTATTCCCGTTCTTATTTAATACAAAAATCTATTTTCAATTAACTTTACACACATATGGTTAACTCTATGCTAAGTACAGAGTTCAACAAATTGTATGAAAAAAATGTTCATCAACAGTGGAGACAAGGGATGTCAAAGTCACTGCATCTCAAACTGCTAATTTCACTTCTAAAGACTACCTTCTAGGTGTTCTATTAGTTATCACAGACCACAGAGAAAAAAATGGTATTTGTCCTTTCGGGACTAGCTTATTTCACTAAGTATGATATTTTTCAGTTTGATCCATTTTGTTGCAAATGATAGGATTTCATTTTACTTCTAGCACTGTGTAGTGTTCCATGGTATACATATTCCACAATTTTTTTTTTTTTTTTGACAGGCAGAGTGGACAGTGAGAGAGAGAGAGAGAGACAAGAGAGAAAAGTCTTCCTTTTGCCATTGGTTCACCCTCCAATGGCCGCCGCAGCTGGTGTGCTGCAGTCGGCGCACCGCGCTGATCTGAAGCCAGGAGCCAGATGCTTCTCCTGGTCTCCCATGCAGGTGCAGGGCCCAAGCACTTGGGCCATCCTCCACTGCACTCCTGGGTCACAGCAGAGAGCTGGCCTAGAAGAGGGGCAACCGGGACAGAATCTGGTGCCCTGACTGGGACTAGAACCCAGTGTGCCGGCACCGCAGGCGGAGGATTAGCCTATTGAGCCGTTGCACCGGCCAACCCAACAATTTCTTTATCCAGTCTTCAGTTGATGGATATTTGGGTTGATTCCATATCTTAGCTATTGTGAATTGAGCTGCAATAAACATGAAGGTACAGATAACTCTTTCACATGCAGGATTCATTTCCCTTGGGTAAATCCCCAGGAGTGGGATGGCTGGGTCATATGGTATGTCTATATTCAGATTTCTGAGGTAGCTCCATACTGTCTTCCATGATGGCTTTACTACTTTACATTCCCACCAACAGTGGATTAGGGTACATTTTTCCACACATCTTTGCTAGCATTTGTTGTTTGTTGATTTCTGTATGAAAGCCATTCTAACTGGGATGAGGTGAAACCTCACTGTGGTTACGACTTGCATTTCCTGATGGCTAGTGATCCTGAGGATTTTTTCGTGTGTCTGTTAGCCATTGGGATTTCTCTTTTGAAAAATGCCTGTTTAAGTCTTTTGCCCTCTTTTTTTTTTTTTTTTTGACAGGCAGAGTGGACAGTGAGAGAGAGAGACAGAGAGAAAGGTCTTCCTTTGCCGTTGGTTCACCCTCCAATGGCTGCCACGGACAGCGCGCTGCGGCCAGCGCACTGCGCTCATCCGATGGCAGGAGCCAGGTACTAGGTGCTTCTCCTGGTCTCCCATGGGGTGCAGGGCCCAAGCACTTGGGCCATCCTCCACTGCACTCCTGGGCCACAGCAGAGGGCTGGCCTGGAAGAGGGGCAACCGGGACAGAATCCGGCGCCCCGACCGGGACTAGAACCCGGTGTGCCGGTGCCGCAAGGCGGAGGATTAGCCTGTTGAGCCACGGCGCCGGCCTTTTGCCCTCTTCTTAACTGAGTTGTTGTCGAGTTTCATGAGATCTTTATAGATTCTGGTTATTAATGCTTTATCAATTGCATTCTATTAGTTGCCTCTTCACTTTGCTGAGTAACTTCTCAATTTGATGTAATCCCATTTGAGAATTATGGCTTTGTTTGCTGTGACTATCGGGTATTTTCCAAGAATTCTTTGCCTATACCGATGTCTTGAAGTGTTTCCTCAATGTTCTCTAATAATTTGATGCTATCGGGTCATAGATTTAGGTCTCTGATCCATTTTGAGTGGATTTGTATGTCAGGTGTGGAAATCCAGTTTTCCCAGTACCACTAATGCAGAGACTGTCCTTGCTCCAGGGACTGGTCCTGCAGCAGTGACCCTCACCAGGGAATCAGGGAGCCCCAAGCATGTGGAGCCACCCACAGTGACTGCCCAAAGTCCCAGCCACACCTTGAGCCCTCACACACATCCACAGTATTTTCACAGTCCTGGCACACAAGGCTCCCACAATCATGAGCCTCCCCTCCTCCAGGTCTCCCAGCCAGATTCAGGAGTCTCCTCTCAGCTGGTTGCTGGGTGCAACCAGCCATGAGCTGGCACAGGTATTATCTATGTCCAAAATGGTGCCACCCTCTCTCAACTAGTTAGATGACCCCAGTGCTGCGTGGTTGGGAGAGAGAAACATGCCCCCCTCTTTTCTTCCTCTAGGTTGGCAGGTACACTGTCCCCACAGGGCTCCAAGCCAGATTCACTCCAGGCTCTTCCTGCAGCTTTATCGTCAATGGCTTGGCCTGCTGCAGTCCAGTCTTACCTTACCCCTAAACCAGTGCTGAGGCTCCCGACTGCTGGGCTCCTGAATTGTGCACATCCACACCCTCCACATAGGTCTACAGTGTCCTCAAATTTGTGTGCAGTTTTACTGCTGTTTTCTCCCTAACTCTTCCCTAAGACTGACTCTCTCCATTTTTTTTAAACTATCTTAACCTAGACTGGAGCAAAAAACTCCATTCTGCCATCTTGAAAACTCCAAGGATTATCAAAATATTCACTTAAAAATAAGTGACATACTAATCATGATCTATTATTTAAAGCAAATCTCCTAAGGACAACTACTTTGAAACAGTGTTGTCTGTGTTTGAATAAATATGTGCTCTTGAAAATACTTCATAGTTTCCAATAAAAATATTTTAAAATTAAAATTGTCATTACATGGGTAATAACATGTTACAGCATTGCAAAGTGTTATAATAAAAAGGATTTCATATATAGTGTTAATGTCAATTAGGTTGCCTCTTTGATGACCAATGCTAACACCCAGTGAACCATAAGTAAACACACTCCAGAAACAGTTTATGTAAGGAAGAGACTAGAATGACCCTGCAAAAGAAGAAATCTTATTTCCAGTGCTGATTTTACACTGAGGACATGATTAAAAACTGGCAGCATGTTCTGAGGATCCACACAGAGTGGACGCCAACACACATTGCTGAGGGTATCAGCATGATTAGTGAGTGCTGGTGGTAGAAGAGCCGTCTACTTATTTCAGTTACGACTATAAACTGATATTTCCTCAAAGGTAAAATATACCTGAAGTGAGGTCGAGCAACACCAAGAACACTATAAAGATCATAAATAGTAGCTAAAAATAACATGATGTTCAGCTTCAACAATAAGTAACACCATGAAGTGTCCTCAAAGCTTCTGCCATCATTTCAAATTATTTTGTCTGTCCGATGGGGGCATGGATTATTAGACTCAATACAACTATCCTGACAAAACAGTCACGAAGAGTAAATCTTCCTGGATATCTGTGTTAAAATCAAGTGAGCAGAGATTTATAAACAAGGACACACTTCAGAGTGGTCAGACAGCAAAGGCAAATGCCAGGCAAAAACACTCATCGTGGAACCGTGTGGAGCTGGGTCTCAACAGCACACCGCCTGTGTGCCAAGTCATCCACAAGCTGCTGTTCTCACTTCTCAAGGTGCCTCAGTAGTACCCAGGGAGTATTTAGAAAAAAAGGCAAAGATGCTTCAGGCCTGCCCAAGAGTTTAGGTTTCTAAACCATTACACAATCAGGCCTAGCTAAAATATTATTTAAAAACACTTCCGGTGATTTTAACGTGCAGTTAGGTTGACACTCCCTGGGTTAGAGACAGGAGCTGAGCCCTGACTTGGAGCATGAGATGGACAGGCCATAGATAGGTACAAAAAACAGAAGGAGTATCCCAGAAAGGGAAATACAAGGGGATAAGGGAAGAATGACTAAGGGGCCACCTGTGATGCCAGCATCCCACCCATGCAGCGATTCTAGTCCTGGCTGCACTATTCTAACTCCACTCCCGGCTGATGTTAAGATGTTGGGTAAGATGCCCACATACCACACCAGAGTGCCTGGGTGCAATTCCCCACTCTAATTCCTGACTCCAGCTTCCTGCCAATAGACTCTGGGAGGCAGTGGTGATGGCTCAAGAAATTGGGTTCCTGCCACCCATGTGGGAGGCCTGGATTCAGTTCCTGGCTCTCAGCTTTGGCCCTCACGGGGCGAGGGCTGCTGTCATGGTCATTTGGAGAGTGAACCAGTGCATGGGGAGTTCATTTTCTGCCTTTCAAAAAACAAACCAAAAAAGATGCAGTCATTTGGCAGAGACAGGAAGGGAAAAAGGAACAACACACCAAAGCCTAGAAGTCGATGTAACGTTGGGTTAGTAAATGCTTGATATCTTACAGCTCAACAAGAGTCAAAAAGGATTGTTCTGCCTGATGCATTCGGGTAAAATGAAATTAAGATGGGAGTATGCAATGTAAAAGAATATTTCTCATGTGAAATCATTAGAGTTTCTTGCATTTAGATGCCGAAGAGGATAATTAGCAAGAACTTGGTGCTCACAGTTTGTGCTTGGGAGAGGAGTGTGTGGAAGGGTGAAGTAGAATAACAGTGGTCACTCACCAGCACTGCCCTGTCCCTGGAGATCTGTATGTAGGAATAAACAGTGAAACTGCACTAAAAAAAGGAAAGAGAAGTCAACCTGTAATCAAAGCAGCTGAGAAATGCAGGCCCACAGTGACGAATCATCAGAACACACTGTCCCACATGCAGGATATGCCTGGAACCTTGCGGCTCTCCCAGGGGCATTCTTAGTGGGGAGATGGCTGAATCCCAGCCAATGGGGACCCCGTTCTTCTCAGCAGACTGATGCACTGGAGAACATGACTCACTGAGCTCCCTTCTTCCAAGTCACTCCTACTTACACTGCTACCCTCGCTTGTTTTATGTGGGCAGTCAGCTGAGGCTTCCCGGGACATGACCAGTCTCCTGCCTACGGTCACCTGGGCTGAAAGAATGATGGCAGCATTATAGCCAGGGAGCAAGGCATAGATAAGATGTTGCATGGCAGGATGAAGGGCAAGGAAGTGGTAAGTTCAGCTAGACACAGCTGGAGATGTTCCCAGAGCCACATCTGCATGTGGCTGGAACTATGGAGGGAGAGGTCAGGCTGGACTTGAATCTTGGGAATCGGCTCTCGATGAGAGTGCATGACCCTTCAGAGAGGGCAAGCTCACTGCTGGTCTACAAACATTTGCTGAGTGCCTGGAGAAGGAAAACCAGAAGGCTGAAGGCAGAGCCCTAAGGGCACATCTCATGGAGGGGTGGAAGAAGAGTAAAGAAAAGAGACGAATAGAAGGGGTTCCTAGGTAGGCCCACTAGAGGGTTTGGTACAATGAAGGCAAAGATTCAAGGTGACCTCACTTTGATCTGCTAGGCTGATAACAATTTTAAACAGAAAGGGAAGAGCTGATCAGTTTCTTTGGATTGGTAAGAGTGCAAACTTGAACTTCTGGAAAGTAATTTTCAATAGACTTCAAAACATCTAAAAAGTGTGCCTACATTTTAATCAGGGATCTTCTCTGGTATATGCACTGGAAATGTGTAAGAGTATATACAAGACTTGGGGCCAGTGCCGTGGCTCACTTGGTTAATTCTCTGCCTGCAGTGCTGGCAACCCAAATGGGTTCCGGGTTATAGTCCCAGTTGCTCCTCTTCTAGTCCAGCTCTCTGCTGTGGCTGGGGAAGGCAGTGGAGGACGGCCCAGGTGCTTTGGCCCCTGCACCCGCATGGGAGACCAGGAAGAAGCACCTGGCTCCTGGCTTTGGATTGGTGCAGCTCCGGGTGGAACGGCCATTTTGGGGGTGAACCAACGGAGGGAAGACCTTTCTCTCTGTCTCTCTCTCTCACTGTCTAACTCTGTCAAATTAAAAAAAAAAAGATTATATACAAGATTTAACCACAAGATGGTTAATGTGTGTGGCACACTCTAACACAACCCTGCAGGTCCCTTTCCTGCTATCTGAATCCTCTGCCTTTGAGTAGGGGCTGGCCTAGGACTTGCTTCTTCCAGAGAGAATGTAGCAAAGGTGACGATGGGCTGTCCCTTCTTTGGTTAGGCTGCAGGAGACTGTGGCTTCTACTACAGTTAGCAGATGCTCTCCCCAGCACAGCAAATGTAGGAGATCCTTTCAACACATCAGTAAGTAAGGAGGGCTCCTCTTGCTGGCTTTGCAGAAGCAAGTTAGCATGCTGGGGAGGAACTGAGAGCCACCTAGAAACTAGGGTTTTCTGTCCACAGCCCTGGAGGAAGTGAAATCTGTGACAATCACATCAGCTTAGAAGTATATGGGCCCCGGCTGAGCCTTCGGGTGAGACGCCAGCCCTGACCAACACCTTAACTGCATATTTGCGAGAGACTCTTAAGCGCAGATCCAGCAAAGCCATGCTCAGATTCCTGACCACAGACCCTGGCATGTGTTGCTGCAATCTAGGAGGTTTTGAAATAATTGGTTACATAGCAATTGATAACCAATTCAGTTAGCTATGGTGCTATGTGTTATAATGAATAAGGAAAAACACAAAAACAAGATATGTCTACTAGGGTATTTGTTGAATTAAAAAATGGTGCACATACACATGACATAATGCAATTCACTCATTAAAATTATGCTCCAGGTGAATGTAGATAAATATTCATGAAATATATCCACAATATATTAATTACAATGTGCTTAAATGCTTAAATATTATGTAGCATACCACCTATTAGTTGGAATAAAGATGCTTTTATATATGCAAATGTAAATAAATGAGTAGAATAATAAATATCAAGTTAAAATAGTACTTACTGCCAAATGACTGGTTTACCTTTTTTTTGTTGTATTTTCTTTCTGTTGCTTATCTATACTTACAGAATGCTTGAAATGATTATAATAAAAACACAATTAAATGCATAAGAAGAAAAGAAAACAAAAAAGGGGATGACCAATAATATGGGTCACAAAACATTAATGAGGCTTCATTCATTTTTTTTAATTGATTGTTTTCTATGTGCTGGATGAAAACTAGGAAGTTACTCTACTTGGTTTGGCAAGGAGCAAGCTACTAGTCATCTAAGACAGTGCAGTGTCACCCCTTCAGTGCTGACAAAGGGCAAGCAGTTTGTTCCTCCTGGCTGCCCTGGGTGATCTCTAATATAAATAGGGAAAGGGAAACCATCAAACAATGTGGCAAACACATCACAATAAGGGTTGCATATGGAGAGGAATCATTGCATAGACAATGTCTTAGTCCATTCTTTCTGTTGCTAATAACACAAGAACACACACTGGGTGACTTTCTAAACAGAAGAGGTTCATACAACTCAGAGTCTTAGAGGCGCAGAGCCCCCCATCTGGGGAGGGCCTTCTCGCGGGCAGAGTGCCAAGGCATTACGTGGCCAGAGGCAGGGACTGTGCATGTGTGCGTCTCTCCTGGTCTCCTCTGTCCTATAAAGCCACCAGGAGTCAATCACCGGGTTCCTCCCTGATGACCTAATCTATTCCTACTCACCTCCCTAAGGTGAGCATCACAGATCAAGTTTCCACCTTCCTACTACCTCACAATGGGGATCATATTTCACCACATTAACCTCTGGGGACACCTGAACCACATCTAAAACATAGCAGACAACAGTGAAATTTACACTTGATTCACATTTAAAAATTGGCATTAATTGCTACCTTTGAGAGGTAACAACATTACAAAACTGGGAAGGTCTAGACAATTAAAATACAAATAAACTAAAAGTACAAATACCATAGAAGAGGAGTTTGAAGGACATTTTAACATTTTCTGGTTGAATTCTGACTTTTTTGTCAGATGATCTGTTTCTTTTTTTCTTTTACCTTTTAAAATGTTTATTTTTGTTGATATCATGTACCTGAAAGCAGAATGGCAGAGAGAAGCTGAGACAGAGAGACAAAGAGAGATCTTCTATCCTCTGGTTCACTCCTCAAATGCCAAATCAGGCTGGGCCTGATCAAAGCCAGGAGTCTGCAATTCTGTTAGGTCTCCTATGTGGGTGATAGGGTCCCAAGCACTGGAGTCCTCATCTACTGCCCTCCAGGATGCATGAGCAGGGAAATGGATTTTGAATGGAACTAGCCAGGACTTGAAGCAGCACTCCTATATGGGATGTGGGTGCCCCAAGTGGTGGCTTAACCCATTGCACCACAATGCCTAGCCCCAATCAGTTTCTTAATACTAGTAATTTCAAGGCAAAAACTCGAGCTTCTTCAATTCAATTGGCTTTATGAAGAAATACCCCAATATAGAATCATTTGTAGTCTGATTTTTGAATGACGATTATGTAAAAAAAAAAATTAGGTCAAACTGATCAAACTGTTGTTCATCTTATAGCTCAAGACAATCACCCAACATAAAGACTCTGCAGAAGACAGCTCAACTCTTTTGAGCAGCAAGATATCACACTGGAGGAAAACTAAAAAGTTATTTCAATTTCCCAACATGTCTAACTTATCCCCAGGGGAAAAGCTATGCACCATGGAATGAAAGCTTCTAGATGGAGATCAAACAGTAAAACTGCCAAGGTCTTTTCAAACAAATGCACAGTTAATTACAGATTCTGTTTCTGTTTGGACACACACAAAGCTGTGCCTGGGAACAAACCAACAAGTGGCTATGTAATTAGCCATTTTCAAAAAGTGTGCCACTGTTAATATGTAAAACGATGCAACTGCAACTAAGCTTGAGGCTCAGGGTTGGAGAGAACCTTTAAGATGACTGTTTTCTCTGTCCAAGTCCCTATGGTGCCATGAGTAGGATTCCAAGGAACGTTTTCATGTATATCTATGGTGCATGAAACATTCCGGGGGGCAGAAGTGCAGTGGGGAAATGATAACTGAGAACATCAGTGTGCAGACGAGAAAAATGAGTGACAGAGCTTACTCCCTGAATGCAGCTAGGATCCAGCTGTTTGGGAGTCTCCCCCTGCTACGCCCCACCCCCATACACACACAGCTTATATAAGCAGCAGCAGGGAGATTCAGTGCGGTCAGACAAGGAGCCCAAGCACCTACAAATGAAGAGGCTATGCAAATGAATGACCAGGGGGTCCTGAATGGAATCTTTTGCTTTTTAAAAATACTGTTTGCCCCACTTTAATGGCATGGAATAAAAACAGCATTATAACTTGTAATTTTGAGGTATAAAATATGAAACATAAAACAAGGGGTTATAAATCAGCTGGAGACCAATTAAAATACTTAGACTGTCATTCAAAAACATTCCACAGAATGTAATAAAATGAGTGGGTGGCTGGTTCTATTTTAATAACCAAAGCCTGCAGGAAGATTTTATTTTTTCAAACTATCAGCCAAATATATCCAGAACTAACTGGAACATTGAAAATACAATTTTTACATTATGCTAAGCAAAAAAAAAAAAATGAAACAAAATGCTTCAAAAGACTCCAGTTGAATAGTATTCTGATTCACAGGCTCAACTGAGTTCAAACAGTTTATCTTCAGTGCTCTATGATACTGATAAATAGTATTTGTGCAGGTAGTGTAATAATCAAATTAGGTTCAACGGTTATCTCACCATTTTATGATAAATATAAATGTTCTCAGTGAGGATTCACTGGCATTGACAGGAGTTTTTCATTGGGCAGGACTGTTTTGCACAGCCAGACCTGTTCAAACGCTTCTTGTGGGCAGAAGGGGATCTACTTGGAATCACTCATTGAAAACAACTGATTTTGAGTGCTCTGTGTTTTTAAATGTAACTGTTTGCTTCATGCAAAGACTAACCCTTATCTAAAAAACAAAACTGGAAATTACTGTTAACATTCTAAACTGTAGGATTCTACTGGATAATTTAAATAAAAAGTTACAAGGAATAATTATAATCTTGTCTAAGTTGAAGTATTAAATGATAAAATGTTTTAAAATTGAATTTGGTTTAAATTTTTAGACGTGATCCCTTAAGTAAATGCTGACTTTTTAAATAAGGAAATACTAGACTGATGGATCCTAATGCTTTGTGATTACCCATGTAGAAGGGATTTTAAGAACTTGACTGATACAAATGTCTAAAATATCTGTAAAATCATAACAGAATGGAGGACTTGTCAATGGAGGTTACACTAAGAGTGGGGTAGAAGGATCTATTTCTTGTGATTTTTTTAAAAGATTCTTTTATTTATTTGAAAAGGCAGTGTTAACAGAGGGAGAGAGAGACAGAGAGAGAATCTTCCATCCACTGGTTCACTCCCTAAATTATAAGATCCCCCAGATACTAAAAACTTTAGGAACTAACATGAGGTTTGCTAACATTTTATGCTGTTCACAATACAACATTAAAAACAACTTATCAGTTATCACCGTGATTTCTAACACAAAAATGCAGCACTGCCCATCATGCTGAAAGCTTCCCCATGGATAGGGGGAAGTGAGGGGGCTGCACTGTGCCATTTGATTTTTCTATTAATGCCTTGTTTCTAATCACCATTGCAGTCACCGCTATGGTGATCATTGAGATTTATATCTCTTCCTTTTAAAATGCTATTGGGATATAACTAAAAATAATATAAAACTGTAAAAATTAAATTTCTTACCCCTGAAGCACACAAAGCCTTGGTTTATAAAACTTAACCTTTCATCAACAGGTCAGTTAGTTGCCTGCTGTGGAAGTTTCCAGCTTAGGGACCCACCTTGCCACTAAAACAGTCATCCCAAGCGTCTCCCTAACACATGTGACTTGTGGTGCTGCATATCTGGGGAGCATGGAGAACAAACTGGAGTGAAGAAATTGCTGTTCTCTGATAAGACACAGCACACTCAAGCCCACAGACTGGAACCCACACCAACTCATCTGACAAGTCTTTGGCCACTATAGCCATCAACTACCTTATGGTTTCTGGAATAGTAGGAAACACATTATTGCTCTAACATCTCCTTTTCAGTAACAGGAAATTCTACTTGGGAGAATTTCACTCAACAGAGAGATGGAGAAAGTCCTTGAGAGTCAAGGAATGAACATAAGAACTCGTATCATCTTTCTGACTGTAGGATGTTTGTTTTTTATTTTCTCACTAATTTGCTCATAGTATTCCAGAAAGTACCAGAAAAACAAAGATAAATTGTTTAGCATTCCACCCACTAAATTAGGTATCAAATTTCCTAAATATTGATCTGAATTCTGATTTTGGTCAACAGAGGCCTCATATGGTCAAACTGACATGAAATTATGCCGATTTTGTTTTGTTTTGTTTTGTTTTTGACAAGCAGAGTTAGAGAGAGAGAGAGAGAGAGAGAGAGAGAGAGAGAGAGAGAGAGAGAAAGGTCTTCCTTCCGTTGGTTCCCCCCACAAATGGCCACTATGGCCGGTACCCTGGGCCAATCCGAAGCCAGGAGCCAGGTGCTTCCTCCTGGTCTCCCATGCGGGTGCAGCGCCCAAGTATTTGGGCCATCCTCCACTGCCTTCCCCGGGCCACAGCAGAGAGCTGGACTGGAAGAGGAGCAACCAGGACAGAATCCGGCGCCCCAACTGGGACTAGAACCTGGGGTTCCGGCGCTGCAGGCAGAGGATTAGCCAAGTGAACCGCGGCGCCAGCCTGATTTTCATTTTTAATCTTTAATTTTTAACTGTCTTCCTTTAACTCAAGATTCACACTCAGCCCCTGTGGATCTGCAGACAGCAACACACCACACTGGTTGCAAGGATCACCCCCTAAGCTGCCACCTGCTGGTGCCTCCCACCTTTGATCCTTTGCCATTACAGTGTCATCTTCAAACCGCACTGCTGTGTTCTGACTGCAAAAACAAGTGTACTTCTCAGTGGAAAAATACCACATTGCAGCCTGGTGAAGCAGGTGGTGTGTTTCATAGGATGGAACAGAAAGTAGCATCTCTTCCTCTGAACGAGAAGGAACACTATTAGCACATCAGCACATCAAGTCGTGCACGATGAATTTTAAGTGCTGCCTCACGAATGGAAATGTGGTAAAATCTGAAAAATCAGCTTTTAGGAAGTGCTTAAGTCCGTTGTTCAATCCCAAACTCTTAGCTTTTTCCTAAACCAATTTTCTCATCTTTCAAATAAGGACGATGCAGCAGATGACTTTCAAGATGCTCATGCCTGCTTCTGTTCTGTGAGATCTGAAACCTGGCTCCTGCAGCGGCATGACAACCATGACGGCAACAGGCAACAAGGCCTGCGCTTTTTATTTATATGGATAATTAGAATTAATACAATTATTTCCCTGAAGCAACAAACATATTTGGATATCACAGTTGCTTCTGTAGACCCAGAAAATCTGCATTTTTCAGTTCTTCCCTTGAAAGAAGTTTCCCCCTCCCCCAATTTAGGCTGGCTCCTGGGAAGCTAACTAGGCCCAAATGGAGTCGCAATAATATGGAGACAAAAGTCTGGGACCACGAATAGAAGCCACCCCAGCCACGGACACATCCTGCCAAAGCAGAGACCACCTGATGCTGCCCAGGTCTGAGGAAGAAAGCTGACACCACACGGAGTAGCATCCATTCTGGCAGCAGCCTCCCCCAGGGTGGCACTTCTAGATGTGAGCACTGTGATTCAGGGTCATGCTCCCTCAGGCTGATACCAAGCACACACAAGGCAATCTCTTCTCACTTCTGCAGTTTTCCCACACACTGTTGGAGTCACTGAAGCAGAAACTCTGGTTTTGCTACGTATTCAAGGACAACTTAGAAGCTGGTGCGGCTTCACCATTGAGATCAAAGGAAGTCAACAGTAGACTCACTAAGCTCAACTAGGCATGGTTCCACAGGAAATGCAAGCACCACCATTCCCAGATGGTAACGTCTTCTATCCATAAACAGGGCAACAGAAGGAGTGACTCCATATAGAAAATTCCGACTTGAAACAGCACGCACATCAGTGAAAAGGTATGGAAAGCCGTCCCTTCCTTGGATGCTGGCTTGGCCTCTTGCTTGTCCAGAGGGGCAGGAGAAAGCCCTGCCTCTGGCTGCCACGTGCAGGCAGATGCAGTGGCTCATGACTAAGTGCAGTCTGCCTTGAGGTGACGAACGAGGCAGGAAGACCTCACAGCTGAGTCTAAGTGCTGAGAACCCACATAATCAGATTCCTACAGAAACCCATCCAGTAAAGAGTGCTTTTTAACTAACAAAGAAAGAGCTTACTGAAGTCTATAGAATAAGCCTCAGCACACAACTGCTGCTTCTACATGGGCCTCCAATAAGCACATCTGACAAAAAAATAATTAACAAATAGATAATGAAACAACATTTAAAGCAGAAAATGTGGACAAAAAATGTGATAGGTTAGCTTGTGACTATATTAGCTCTGCTTAATGTGTTTATTTGCGTAGAAAAATAGTTGAAATGTATAAAAATAAAGGTGCTCATATATCGTAAACCACTGTCTGATGTATTGGTAAGACAAGATGACCTATCTTTTTATATTACTGTGGTTATAAAAATATTGACAATATAGTAATGTTAACACTTTGTAAACATTAAGTTGAATATTTTAAAAATCACAAAATGAGCTTTTACTTCCCTTGTTTCTTGAAATGATACTCATCCCAAATGATCTACAACTGAAGGTAGAGAGCTTTTTTTTTAAGTTGTGAGTTTCATTTTATTTTGTTTAAACTGCCTACAAAAACGGGGGGGGGGGGGGCACAGTTGTTAATGAAAGGTGAGGATGGATTTGAGGTTTAACATATCCATGGTGAATCACAAAAAAGACATCCCTTCCAGGTCTCAATGCTCCCCTTCAACTCCAAATGTTAGTTTTCAAGTTGTAGTATTACCTGGAGATACGTGGAAAATATGATCCCACTGTTAGGAATAAATCAAAAAGGAAACTTGTTAGCCAAACCTATGGGAGAAGACAAGTCTTAAACACAGTTTTCAAAGTGTGTGTGAGATGCTCTCTATCATAGTTTAGAGGCACAACAAAGGCTAAAGGCTGTGCTCCCCACACCCCACCCACCACCCTCTTTGTAAATGCTGCACAGCTGTCTGGCACTTTCCGCGATAGCTTGGTATGATCATTAACACAGCCTGCTTTTGTGAAATTACACTGCAAGTGCAATGAATTGAGATGATCCTTTGAAAACCACGTAGTTAATGTATTTGCCAACTGTGTTTAGAGAGAAGAGCTCCACCACGAACAGTTCACAGTTACCAGTATTTAAGACTCAGTTTTGTGTTGTATTCATTAGCTTTGAAGAACTCAGGACAGTCTGAACATATCCAAGTAACACTAAATATCAGTGTTATCCTGGTATAATCAATCCCAACAAGCAAAAATACATGTATTTACCATGATTTGATGTAACGTCATATTCTGCAGATGAAGGCCACACTTTCCTTTTTCAAAAAAAAAAAAATGTGCTAGCATATTAGAGGTTGAAAGTAGCAGATGACCTTTTAAGATGCTATTCTTAGAAAGGGGCAGTAAAAGTAGGCAAGTCCATCACAGGATGGATACTATTTTGGGAGTTGATTTAGGAAAGCTCAGTTCCTGAGCTCCATCGAAGAAGTGGACGGTTGCTAAATCCAGTTAAGACAGATAGCGAGTGAGGGAGCAGTCAGAATCTTTTCATCACTTAGGGATTAAGCTACACACGTGAACTCTGCCCTCAGGAAAAGCCAATATATCAACATCAGGATGCAGACAGGGGGTTATTTATTTTGAAACAAAGTATGTTAAAATAGCAAGCACTTCTAATGCATTTATGTACCCTATGATTAGACTAGTAAGTTGTCCACTCAGTGCTTGCATGTAGCACGCTGGTCTTTGCTGAAGCTGTATTGTTGACAGCATCTTAATTCAACAAGCACGTAACCAAAACCCTGGTTTTCCTCTGCCCTTATCTACTTTCTTCCGACTCCTGATTTACTTAATTTTTTTTTTCCAATTGGGCATCATTAACAATTTTTCCCATCCAGAGCCTGCAACCAAATTTCTGGAGTCATTCTGACCCTGGCACCCTGATGAAGCACACCACTTTCTCTACTCCCACCATTTCATTCTGCACTTGGTGCGCTGCAACCCTCGGCCCTGACGCCTTTGCACTGCTTAAACATTTCACCATGATCGCACTCAGATTTCTTTTTTTTATTTTTTTATTTTTATTTTTTAACTTTTATTTAGAATATAAATTTCCAAGGTACAACTTATGGATTACAATGGCTTCCCTCCTATACTCAGATTTCTAACTCTGCCTCTGAATGACTGTTCTGCTTCCATGTCCAATCTCGTATACACTTCCTCCTTACCTCCCCATCCCCACGGGACTCCAGTAACCTTCTGAAATGTCAATCTGATGGGGTCACCTGAAGAGCTCTCCTCCATACAGCACAGGTAAAAGACAAATTCCAAATGTATTCTAGGCTAAGCCTAAGCCCATAGTCTTTATTTTTATTATTTTTTTTTATTTTTGACAGGCAGAGTGGACAGTTGAGAGAGAGAGAGACAGAGAGAAAGGTCTTCCTTTTGCCATTGGTTCACCCTCCAATGGCTGCCGTGGCCAGCAACACTGCAGCCAGCGCACAGCGCTAATCCGATGGCTGGAGCCAGGTGCTTCTCCTGGTCTCCCATGGGGTGCAGGGCCCAAGCACTTGGGCCATCCTCTACTGCACTCCCAGGCCACAGCAGAGAGCTGGCCTGGAAGAGGGGCAACCGGGACAAGAATCCGGTGTGCCAGCGCTGCAAGGCGGAGGATTAGCCTGTTGAACCACGGAGCCGGCCAAACCCATATTCTCCCACCCAGAACTCTTATAGGATGGGGGAAATAAGTTAATATTTAAAACAAGAATCAGTAGCTGTTTAAGCCAGTAACAATATAAACCCTTTGTACCTAAGAATCTTTTTTGACATATTTGTTGCCTTTCCTAGTTTGTAAGTAGAAAATACTAATCAACTATTTTCTTACTACCATACATTTAGAAGAAGCATAAGCAAATGCATTAGGTGTGATAAGTGTGATCCCAGCCTGAGGTTCAGTGCAGGTTCACTGACACGTCTGAACTGTTCTCACGGCCTGCGACTGTCAAAGCATCACGAGACCTGAAGCTCTCTGAACCTCTGGAAGCTGCTTCCATGGGGTGGAAGAACAGGACTCGGACAAACCCACTTAAGCTTTCTTTGATTGAGACAGAATTAAAACATCTTCACAGTAATTATAATTCTACAAAACATCAGTGATGTTTAGGGGACACACAGGAATCATGCTGTAGATTTCCCGCTAAAGGTATTTGGGTCCCACTCTTCCAACTAAATAATCCCTGACCTACAGCACTGAGAGCCCTCCCTCCCTCCTTGCCGCAGGACGCTCTCTGCAGCTCCAGCAAGCATTTAGAAGAAACACCGCCATGCCCAGGTCTAGGGCAACATGACTGTCTTAGGGATAAATGATAAGTTGGGCTAAAATACAAATTTGACCAGTACTTTTTTTTAAAAAAAGATATATTTATTTATTTGAAAGGAAGAATTACAGAGAGGAAGAAGTAAAGAGAGAGAGAAAGGTCTTCCATTCGCTGGTTCACTTTCCAAATGGCCACAATGGCAAGAGCTGGGCCAATCCGAAGCCAGGAGCCAGGAACTTCCTCTGGATCTCCCACTTGGGTCAGGGGCCCAAGGACTTGGGCCATCTTCTACTGCTTTTCCAGGCCACAGCCGAGAGGGGGTTCGGAAGTGGAACAGCCGGGACTCAAACTGGTGCCCATGTGGGATGCTGGCACCACAGAAAGCGGCTTCACCCAGTATGCCACAGTGCCGGTCCCCTGACCAATACTTTATTCTGAAGCTACATTGTCCATTACAGTGGTCACCAGCCACATGTAGCTATCAATTACATGCAATGTGCATATTCCGCATTATATGTGCTGTAAGGGTAAAATATACTGGATTTTAAAGACTTATATGCAAAAAAGAATGTAGACTGTCTCATTAATAACTTTTATATTGATCGTAAGTTGAAATAATGATATTGGGATATGCTATGCTAAATAATAACATAATAGTAATATTATTTTACCAGTTTCTTTTTCCTGTTTTTTTTAAGATTTTATTTATTTACTTATTTGAGAGGTAGAGTTACTGACAGTGAGAGAGAGAAACAGAGAGAAAGGTCTTCCTTCCGTTGGTTCACCCCACAAATGGCCGCTACGGCTAAAACTATGCTGATCTTAAGCCAGGAGCCAGGTGCTTCCTCCTGGACTCCCACGCGGGTGCAGGCGTCGGAGCACTTGGGCCATCCTCTACTGCCCTCCTGGGCCACAGCAGAGAGCTGGACTGGAAAAGGAGCAGCCGAGACTAGAACCCAGTGCCCATATGGGATGCCAGTGCCACAGGTGGAGGATTAACCTAGTGAGCCACAGCACTGGCCCCATCTTTTTCCTGTTTTTAATGTAACCTTTATAACATGTATAATTCCCTAAGTAGCTCGTATTAAATTTCTACTGTAAAGTTCTGCTCAAATGTAATTCTTTTTAAATAAACAAATGAGCAATGTGTTGTTTAATTATGAAAGCAGACTACAGAATCAATGCTGATGGGTTAGCTCAGGAGTGGGAAGTAGTGAGGATTTGATTATTTCTACTACCAGTTTAAATTTTGAACAGGTGTAGGGAGATAAAAACACGTCATATCAAACATAAATGTGGGGCCGGCACTCTGGTGTAGTGGGTTAAAGCCCTGGCTTGCAGCAGCAACATCCCATAGGGGGCGCCAGTTTGAGTCCTGGCTGCTCCACTTCCAATCCAGCTCTCTGTTATGGTCTGGGAAAGCAGCAGAAGATGGCCCAAATTCTTGGGCCCTTGCACCTGCCTGGGAGACCTGGAAGAAGTTCCTGGCTCCTGGCTTTGGATGAGCTCAGCTCTGGCCGTTGCAGTCATCTGGGGAGTGAACCTGTGGACAGAACCAGTGGACAGAGGCTCTGCCTCTCTCTGTAGCTCCTTGAAATAAATAAATCTTTTTTTTAAAAAAATCTAAATGCACACCAGTTAGAGGTAAACTGCTAACCATTCCAGAACATCCCTACATGTCCAATCCAGTCCACCTAACCACAGTACTCCTGGCCCACCTGATGTTTCTGTTGTTAAATTTTCTCCACATCACTGCCAGAGATGATTTACATGGAAAGGCATTTACTAATTATCCAAGGGCTCTTTGGAAGTGAAGCCTGCAAATGCCTCAACTTCACAACTTCAGAGTTTTACTTCCTAACTACCCACAGATCCAAAGAACATGTCCTTCATTAACAGAAAAGTTACATAAATTATTGTTTTTTCAAAATTCATATTAATGGCTAAAATTCTAAATTCACAATGCAGTTCTAAATAGGTGGCACATTCTAATCTGGCATCAGTGTGCCCAATAAAAAAGGTATATATTAAACAATTATTAGAAATTAATTTTAAATGTCATATTTAAAGTCAACACAGATAAGCATGTAACATTCTCTTTTAAATACATATATGGGTGATGGTTTAAGTGGTTGGGTCCTTGCCACCTTTGTGGGAAACCTGAACTGAGTTTCCAGCTACTGACTCCCGTCCTAGCCCAGCCTGGCCATTTTGGTAGCAAACCAGTAGATGGGAAGATCCCTATGTATCTCTCTGTCACTTAAATAATAACACACACACCTGCATACACATTTCATAAGCCCAGTTTTGTGTCGCCTAACACAAAATTTCTTGAGTTACAATCAAGAAAATAAAGAAACATCAATCAGTGTTATCAGTGCTAGCAAAGGGAAGAGAACAGTGACTTAGAAAAATTCTGTCTTACCTTGTTGACCTCCTTCACATTTTTACAGAGTGCTGGAAGAGTGCAGAGGCGGCATGTGCGCATCTGAATTACAGACATCCATCTAGAGGCACTTGGCAGGAGGACAGAACTCCTCGTACAAACAGCAAATAGAAATTCCATCATTCCACGTAATACAGTTTTTCCCCAGAGTTAGAAGGGAGACAAGAACTGCCCTCCACTTTCATGGTGAGTTCTGGTCTCACGGGTGATTGAACAGACGTGACTGAATAATTGTGTGTCTCCACCTAACCTTGATTTACTTGTTGACTTTAGAATCTAAGTCCCAGCAAAGTGGGGGCTTGATTGTGTCGTGACAGCAGCATGTATTTCACTGAGCCACACGACCACCCTTCTCTTCTAGAGACATTCTTTTGGCTACTGGGTAGCAAACTGACTACAGCAAGAAAGCAGTGCCAACAACTACTTGCTGCCCTGGATTACTGACATGATGGAGAGGAACAGATCTGGATAAATCTTCCCTGGAAAAGATGTAGCTACTTTATGGAGACTGTGTCTGTTCATATGGAGAGTCTACAAATTATATAATATTCTTCAACGTCATTAGGTATGTTTGTATTTCCCTCCCAATATTTTCACAAAAAAAAGTTCTAAAATTTAAATGCTTTCTTTTTTCAAAAGACATGTTTAAAAATGTTAAAATGACTTTTTTCCATAGTTTTATATTGGAGACCTGGAAAGTTTTTAATGCATTTAAACATTTGCTCTAAGAACTGCAAGGCTTCTGGAGACTCAGAAATAAAAGATACCAATTTTGGCTGGCACCACAGCTCAATAGGCTAATCCTCTGCCTGCAGCACTGGTACTCCAGGTTCTAGTCCCGGTTGGGGCACTGGATTCTGTCTTGGTTGCCCCTCTTCCAGGCCAGCTCTCTGCTGTGGCCTGGGAGTGCAGGGGAGGATGGCCCAAGTGCTTGGGCCCTGCACCCCATGGGAGACCAGGAGAAGCACCTGGCTCCTGGCTTCAGATCAGTGTGGTGTGCCAGCCGCGGTGGCCATTGGGGGGGTGAACCAATGGAAAAGGAAGACCTTTCTCTCTGTCTCTCTCTCACTGTCCACTCTGCCTGTCAAAAAAAAAAAAAGATAACAATTTTGCCATATATCACTTAACTCCTAATGTGACACGGCTCCTATAAATAATAGACTGTAAGTAAAAGACAAAGAGGAAAATACAGACACCACCACTGAAACTGGTAGACAAATTAGTTCACACTTTTCCACTGTACACATAAGATATGGCTTGTGGCTCAGTCACTTCCTAACTTTGAACTCAATGGTTAACAGGGTTCTAAAAAATTCTTTTAAACTACAGTCATGTGATGCATGATGATAAAGTCAATGGCAAACCACGTATACAGCGATGGTCCCATTAAGATTATGACAGAGCTGAAAAACCCCTTTTGCCCAGTGATGCTGTGCCATCTAAATGTCCTTGTTGGAGCACAGGCATTACTCACACACTGGAGGTGATGCTGGTGAAAACAAACCCACTGCCCTGCCAGTTGTATGAAAAGATTGCACACCCCAGGTCAGGTACTTGGCATAGGAATCAAGACATCACTAGGACCCCTCCCCCCATCCCATCCTGGAGTGCCTGGGTTGGAGTCTCAGCTCCACTTCCAATTTTAGCTTCCAACTGAAGCAGGAAGTGATGGCTCAAGTACCTGGGTCCCTGCCACCCACATAGGGGACTTGGATTTAGTTCTTGGCTCCTGGCTTGCCCAGCTGTTGCAGTCATTGAGAAGTAAAGCAGCACATAGAGATGTCTCTCTCTTTCTCATTGTGTGTGTCTCTCTTTGGCTTTCTAATAAATAAATAAAATTTTTAAAAAATACATAGCACATATAATTATGTATATTACACACTTGGTAATTACAAATCACTATTATACTGTAGTTTTTATTGTTATATTAGAGTATATTCCCACCATTAACAGCATGCCAGCAGCTTCACACATACCATGTCTACCATGTCTATGATTTGTATCAAGAGGCCATTTTGGGTGACTGGTTTGGGTAGGTTCACTCTGTGATGTCAGCACAATGAAAAAATCCCTATCATTGCATTTCTCACAATACTTGTCATTAAGTGATGTGTGACTGTATATGATTTCCAGAATGGCATCCTATAAAGGAGATGATGATTCCATTTTATGTAGTGAGGGATAAATATGACATCACTGTATTTTAAAATCCTGAAATACAAACAGTACCATATGGTTTGTATCTTTCCAACTGCAAACTAACACTCTGTAGTATTCTAATAAACTGCTGTTGGGTCTAGGAATATTTTCGGCCAAATTTTTCTTTTTTCCTTATTATAACTGGCTTGCTAATAGATTTCTTTAGCTTTAGTGTTATAATTAGAAGACAGTTACTGCTTTGCATAATCAAATTGTAATTGCTATTTGGGTGACGTCCAACCAATTTAAGCATCAGTACCTCAAAAAAAATAATGTCTGGCAAAAACAGGAGAACAAATGACATGCTCTAATGATCTAGGTTACCTAACAACGTTTGCCTAATTGCTGAATTTTTTTTTGGAGGCTGCATAGTCAGTGATATTACAATTATCAATGTATTATAAGTCATCACACTTCTAAATGACAATAAAGTAAGGTTTTCCAATAAACAATAATGGTGGAATAAGGAAAAATCAAGTTGGGTAAAAAACTTGTGTAGCTGTCTCATTTGTTCCATGTGTGCTCCTGGTTAAGTCATCTAACACATCTGAGCCTGTGTACTCATTGGTAAAATAAGAATAATGACATCTAACTATCAAAGACATTTGGCAATTTTTTAGATACCTACTGGCTGGATTTGCTTCCTGTGTCTAAAGAATTTCCTAACACATATCTCTGTCACTTTAGAAGCCGTACGCCCAGGTGCAGGTCCTTGTTCCATAAAGTGGATGAACATGATCATGTTTCAAGCCACCAGGTCTCCCCTGGTCCATTTCCTGACCTGGTCCTCCAGCCTTCCTAACATGCAGGAGCCATGTGATCATTTTTCAAAAATCCCATCCATTGTGAAATCAGCCAGAGATATCTCCTACGACTTATAACAACAAAGCCTCAGTTCTGCTTCAAAAATATATTCCTGATCTGCCCACTTCTCTTCATCTCAACTGTCCAAACCACCATGACACCTTGTCCGTACCAACAGCAGTGGCTTCTTGATGGCCTCTCTGCATCCATTCTAGTCATGAAGCCCCTTCCACATGTAATAGCCAAAGGGATATTTCACCAATAGAAATGAACTCACGTCCTTCTCGACCATAAAATCCTTTGCATTGACTTAAAAACATCATTTAAATGTTTAACAGTCTCCATATCACCTACCATGTTTGGACTCCTGCCCACCTTTCCAATCTTATTTTTTTTAAAGATTTTTATTTATTTATTTGAGAGGCAGAATTACAGACAGAGGGAGGGAGGGACAGAGACAGGTCTTTCATCTGCTGGTTCACTCCCTAGATGGCCGCAATGGTGGGAGCTGGGCCAATCTGACGTCAGGAGCCAGGAGCTTCCTCTGGGTCTCCCATGCAGGTGCAGGGGCCCAAGGACTTGGGCCATGCTCTACTGCTTTCCAAGGCCATAGTAGAGAGCTGGATAACAAGTGGAATGGCCTGGACTTTAACCAGCACCCAAATGAGATTCAGGCGCCACAGGCAGAAGCTTAGCCGGCTGTGCCACAACTTTGGTCCTTCCAATCTCAAAAGTTCATCAACAGATGAGTGGATAAGAAAAATAAATAAAATGTAGGATATCCATGGAATGAATGAATTAAGGGCTGATGTATGAGGCAACATGAATGAAGCCTGAAAGTACATGTCCTTATATTCTGGGTTTATATCCCTAACGTCTATTTCCTGGCTCTCCATAGGGATCAATGAAGCTAACATTTCCCCCTAGAGATACTTAAAAGACAACATATTTATAATCAGTGAATTCCTCATTCCCAATTTACAATCTCTTTTGGGAAGACTGTTTTATCTTTTATAGATGGGCATTATTAATTAATAAGTGGTGAAACCTTTACAAAGAGAATCAGTCCTCTAGAGACTGCTGTCTCCTTTGTCAGCATTTAGTACTTGTAACCTCTGACCCAAATTGCTGCTCCCCAGTGATCCCACAAGTGGGGAAGAATTTTTCTCTCTGCTAATGACAGGCTTTTGGTTCCAATAGGAAACGCTGCTTACTAACATGCCCTTTGACATGATCCACTCTTTTTTTTTTTTTTTTTTTTGATAGGCGGAGTTAGACAGTGAGAGAGAAAAAGAGACAGAGAGAAAGGTCTTCCTTTCCCGTTGGTTCACCCACCACAGCCGGTGTGCTGCACAGATCCCAAGCCAGGAGCCAGGTGCTTCCTCCTGGTCTCCCATGGGGTGCAGGGCCCAAGCACTTGGGCCATCCTCCACTACCTTCCCCAGGCCACAGCAGAGAGCTGGCCTGGAAGAGGGGCAACCAAGACAGAATCCAGTGCCCCAACCGGGACTAGAACCTGGTGTGCTGGCGCTGGAGACGGAGGATTAGCCAAGTGAGCCATGGTGCTGGCCAGACATGATCCATTCTTCATTTAGTTTTCTTCACTGAAGAGCAGGAAGTATCTTGAGGAAAATTTTAAGCACCCCAATTCTATAATGTCCTCACCCCATCTCAAACACTTCCGTGCCCAAAACACTTTCTTCCTGAGAGCGGTGAAGTCCAGGAGTAGGAAGACTCCCCTGAAGTAAGATTTGTACCACCCAACACCAAGGCAACACAAAAGAGACACAGTTTGTGTTATTTCCTCTCACCAATCAAAAGAACTGAGACCCTGGAGCCGGCCATTTTTGGCCTGTTAAATGATGACAGTTCCACTTGGGTTGCACGGATAGCCCCGGCTGCCAGAGCCAGGAAGACTGGGCCATGCCTCAAGCCCTCAAGCCCTCAAGCCTGCACAGCACAGCCCACTTAAAAATCACTTACTAATTATGGCAAAAAGGCAAAGAGACACAAACAGGCCTTCCGTCCACTGGTCCACTTCTCTAACGCCCACAATGACTGGAACTGGAACAGGCTGAAGTTGAGAGCTGACAACTCAATCCAGGTCTCCCATGCGGGTGGCAGGGACCCAACTACTTTGCCATTTCCTATTGCCTCCCGGGGTGCACATTAGCAGGAAGGTGGGATTCAGAGCAGAGCCAACACTTGAAATCAAGCCATCTGATATGGCATGTGAGCATCCCGACCAGTGTTTCAAACACCTGCACCAGCATAGCCCCCATAACGTATAAAGATGGGGTGCGGAGAAGGGAGGCAGCAGTGAGAATATGCCTCCCAGACTCCAACAAAACAGAGCTCCCTGTTCAAGGGTACAACCACTGGGCTCTGTGACCATCTGCTGCACACCAGGGCCACAGTTCCCACGGGCTGCTCCGAGCACAGAGACCGCAGCAGGCACTGTGGCCGGGCTCCCGATGGCCTTGCAAGGCTATCTGTGGCACTTCCACCTGAGCTTCTCCCCATCCAGATGGGCTCAGACTTGATCTGACTTGCATTTCCCTCCTGCCCTGGCTCCCCTCCCATCCCTTTCTCCCACAGGCCTCTCCTAATGAAACCCTTGCATGTTTAATCCTGTCTTCGTATCTGCTCAGACCAGCCTAACACACCTAGATTAATAACTTACTTAAACATGTATTTCCCTGAAGCTAGCAACTTTTAAATGAGTCCTCAGAAAATGAATCAATAGCGATTTTATATAGACATCAGACTTAAGAGTTCCCCCTCCATTTCATTGCTACACCATAGTGCCAGCCCCTGTTGGTATCTGTTCCATATGAGTCCCTGCACCCGTGCGAGAGATCCAGAAAAACCTCCTGACTCCTGGCTTTGGATTGGCCCACTTCTGGCCATTGCAGCCATTAGGGGAGTGAGCCAGTGGATAGAAGACCCTGCTGCTCCCCCCACTCCCCTGTGCAACTCTGTCTTTCAAACAAATAAATAAGTCTTAAAAAAAAAAAAAAAAGACACTGGCCGGCACTGTGGCTCATTAGGCTAATCCTCCGCCTAGAACCCTGGGTTACAGTCCTGGTTGGGGTGCTGGATTCTGTCCCGGTTGCTCCTCTTCCAGTCCAGCTCTCTGCTGTGGCCCGGGAAGGCAGTGGAGGATGGCCCAAGTGCTTGGGTCCTGCACCCGCATGAGAGACCAGGAGGAAGCACCTGGCTCCTGGCTTCGGATCAGCGCAATGCGCCGGCCGTGGCAGCCATTTGCGGGGGTAAACCAACGGAAGGAAGATCTTTCTCTCTGTCTCTCTCTAACTCTGCCTGTCAAAAAAAAAAAAAAGACACCAACAAAACACACAGATTTTAAATAGATGCATTCACCTGCAACCTGACTTACAAATTCATCCCTTATAATGACATTAGGAAGTGTTGTGTGAAATTAGCTACTTATGTCTCTGTCTCTGATTCAACTACAAGCTCTTAGAGGGTTGGCATGCTAATTCATCTTTTTTTTTTTTTTTTTTGACAGGCAGAGTGGACAGTGAGAGAGAGAGAGACAGAGAGAAAGGTCTTCCTTTGCCGTTGGTTCACCCCCCAATGGCCGCTGCGGCCATGCTTCTCCTGGTCTCCCATGTGGGTGCAGGGCCCAAGCACTTGGGCCATCCTCCACTGCACTCCTGGGCCATAGCAGAGAGCTGGACTGGAAGAGGAGCAACCAGGACAGAATCCGGTGCTGGGATGAGAACCCAGGGTGCTGGCGCCGCAGGTGGAGGATTAGCCTATTGATCCGCGGCACCGGCCTGTCTCATTCATCTTTAACAGTGCTGGATTTATAGCAGGTGCTCAATGAATGTCTGTATAAGATGCAATCAATGATGCTCATCTACAGTCACACACAGAGATTCACCAAGGGAGGCGTTTCCAGACCTTTCTTGCCAATTACTTGAGTGTTATAACTCCCTGCTGATGTCTCCATTAACAGTGTTTCCCCATTATCTTTTTTTTTAAAGATTTATTTATTCATTTGGAAGTCAGAGTTACAGAGAGGGAGAGGTAGAGAGAGAGATCTTCCATCTGCTAGTTCACTCTCCTATTGGCCAAAATGGCTGGAGCTGTGCCAAAAAATAAAATATACCTATTAGTTTCATTACACAAAGCATACAGAAAGTAAAGTTCAAAAAAAGTCTTAGATCTTATGGGAATAAGAAAGAGAGAAAGTGAGAAACATTGTAGGGAACTTATTTTAAACTGTTAAGGAGTTCTCCCGAGGGACACCTTACTGGCCTAGGATAGTTACTCTGCTTCTGTAAGAACTGGCCCAAACATACTATCTGAATTTAGGAGAACAAGTTACAATAATCATGTATGTATATAAATACATCTATAGATTATATAATATATACATATAGTATATATTTTACATAGAATTCCATATACCAGTGAATTTCACTATATTGTAGATTTACTCAAACTTCATTATTTTTACACTGCTAACAGATATAACTATATTCTTCTTTAATTAAAAAAAGAGAGAGAAAGAAAGGTATAGGTATTGGCCTACTAGGTAAAGACACTACTTAGGTTATTGGTGTATGGGAGTGGCTGGGTTCCATTCCCAGCTCTGGCTCCTGATTCTAGCTTCCTGCTAATGCAGATAAGGCACAGAGATGGCCCAAGCGACTGGGTTCCTGTCATCCATGTGAGACCTGGATTGAGTTTCTGCTCCCAGCTTTAGCATCTGTCCAGGCCCAGGCCGTGGAAGGCATTTTGGGAGTGAACCAGGGGATGGGATCTCTGTCTTCTCCCCTCCCCACCCTGCCCAATAAACAAACTAACAAACAAAAAGAAAATTCCTGGGGCTGGTGCTGTGGCATATCGGGTAAAGCCGCTACCTGCAGTGCCAGCATCCCATATGGGTGCCGGCTCGAGACCTGGCTGCTCCACTTCCGATCCAGCTCTCTGCTATGGCCTGGGAAAGCAGTAGAAGATGGCCCAAGTCCTTGGCCCATGCACCTGCATGGGAGAACCAGAAGAAACTCCTGGCTCCTGGCTTCTTGGGACTGGCACAGCACCAGCCATTACGGCCAATTAGGGAGTGAACCAGTGGATGGAAGACCCCCCCCCTCCTTCTCTCTCTGTGTAACTCTGACTTTCAAATAAATAAATAAATATTTTTAAAAAAAGAAAATTCCTGTATCTTCCTATTGTTTCAAGTAAAGGATTTTATTAACGAGGAAATACTGATCTACTTAGATAACAGTGTCAGGGCTGACGTTTATTAAATAACATAACAGTAAATGGAAACAAAACAGAACGAGTTCGAGAGTTAGATCAGTATACTCAGGGTTGGTGCTGTGGCGCAGTGGGTTAATGCCCTGGCCTGAAGCACCAGCATCCCCTATGGGCGCCGGTTCGAGACCCAGCTGCTCCACTTCCAATCCTGCTTTCTGCTATGGCCTGGGAAAGCAGCAGAAGTCTTATGTATTTCACCTAATAGATTAGTATCTGCAGTATACCTTGTCATTAGAGAATGTTTGCTGTACATTACCGGATTTAAAAATCTAATCACACCCTCCTCCTTTGGTTTAAGAACCTCACAAAAACATTGGCCTGTCTCGTGTACTTCAAAGTACATTTTGTGAATCTGAGGAGGAAATATAGTGTACACACCAAGGCAGGAAAGCCAGGGAACATTTTCCTTCCTCCCCTTTTCACTGTGTTCCCCAGAAGCTACCGCAAGTGGGGTGAAATTACAAAATAAAGATTTACCTCAACGTATGGCAATTTGAAACGACTAATTTCACATCCCTTAACACACAATCGTCTAATGAATATTTAGCACAAGTCCTATGGAACTGCAAGTTAGCACTAAGGGGAGTCTAATTTTTGCCCTACAGGCTAGGAAAGGAAATAAAAGCATAGCTCTTCATATTTCAAACTGTTAACATGCTATTATTCCTATGAGTCAACCAAATAACAGATATGAGTTGAGATGCTGAGCAGGTTCAAGTGTGATAAAACATTTCACAAGGAAGCCACAGAAAAAGGTTTAATCCTAAGTAATTTACCATGTGCTCTTTATGAGAAAATTAGTAAAGCAAATAATTCCAAGTAGTTAGAAGTAATCAATATTTGAAAAATTTAACTTAAAGTTTAAAGAAAACAAAGAGATCTACAATTTTACACAGTCTGACACACTTAGTAGCAGGACAAAATAACACGTCTCGAAGATACTTCTGACTTATTGTAGAAAGAAATGAAATTTTAATCACCAAAAGTGAACAGGTGGAAGAGGAGAACTGATTCCTTTTCCAAAGACACTGTTTTCCTAGTTAGCTGTCAGAAATAACTTGAACAAATGCACCGCTCCTCAAACAATTGCTTATAAAGTTTCATTATACATTATTTTTGGCAACAAAATGTGAAATGTGTAAGTATTAAAAATCAGCAACTGTGTGCCGCAGCATTTCCTTTCTTTCCTTCATCTGGCAAATATTTACTGGGCCCCTAGAACCTCGTAAGGCACAGTCCTCAGCTAGAGAGAGGGCAGTAACAAGAGGGCCTGGAATCCCTACCCACTGTAGAGATTACTGCCTAGGAGAGAAAAATGAAAAGCCAATAAAGTAAGCAAAGGATGGAACGTGCGCACGGCACGACTGTTCCACTGTCATTCTACCAAATACTGCCCTTTGTCTCCATGCTACTAGATGTGAGTTAAATAAACTTATTATGTGACAAAGTTATTTTTAAACTTGAGATAAACTCTCTGGGTCAAGCTGTAAGGTACAACTGCCTTTAAATGTTTACCACGATAAAAACCAGGGATCAACACACTTTTTTATATATAGGTTTTGCGGGCCCCTAATAGTCTGTGCTGGGTATTTTTCATTTTTATTTAATCCTTTGAGAATGCAAAGCCATTCTTAGCTCACAGGCTACACAATAACAGGCCAGGGATTGAATGTGGACTACAGGCAAGTTTGTCAACCCCTGACCAAAAGACCTGAATATGTTAGCTTTTAAGTGGCCAATCATTCATGTTTTCCATCTGTGTGTTTTTTTTTTTTTTTTTTTTTTGGCATTTACTCTTTTGCTCTTTATTACTCATTTACCAAAGTCTAATAAAACATTCTTTTCTGGAGCTGCAGTGTGTGATGACAACAGTCTCAAAGTCAATTCTGAAGACCAGGGCCACCTGCTCTATTTCACACAACAACAGAAAAACACTGCTGGCAGAAACCATTCCTAAGTCTACACAGGGAAGAGATACACAGCAGAGATTGTGTATGCTCACCGCTCACCGCTCACTGCCCACCGCCTGGGGCAGACACAGAAAAGATCTCAGGTTCCCTTACCTTGCTGGAGGAACATCAATATTAGAAGAAACGACTTTTCGTTTCTGCTCAAGGAGACAGATGGAGCGAGTGTTTTCTTTTTCGTGGTCAAGGATCCGATTGGCTTTTTTGGTGTCTGCTGTTTTCACATCTTCCTCCATGGCCAAGGGGAACAGGTGTTGGTGAGGCATCTTTTTACTACAGTCACGTTTTAAGTCCTCTGATTGAAATGTGAAGGTCATTTCCCGCTTAATGCTCCCCACCTGTGAAATGAAACGCAGACATTCTTACAGAACGCATCAGCTTTGCACGACTACCACAGAAGCCGCGAGGAGAGACTACAGACTGCCCTTTCTGTTCATCTTGAGGGTTCTACAGATTAAATGGGAAAACGCAACACAGAAAGAAACAAAGACTACAGTGCAATATACAGCTGATGCACCTGTGATGGTGCAAAGAGGCATGACAAACACAAGAAGCGTCCTTAAGGCAGACAAACACATGAAGACTTGAAAGCATAAACTTCACAAAAAAATTTTTTTAATTTAAAATATCATTGCTATGTATAATTAAGAAAACTTAAGTAAACTCGTAAATATTTCAGCTTGATTATCATGCTTAACAGAAGAGAGCTAATACCTAAAATCAAACTTTATTCTTGATTATTAATACTGATTGAACTGCACACTGCAGTTTATGAAAAATCATTTTTTTTGCTCTGTAGCTACAGCAGTTAAGTGCTTGATAAAAGTCCCTCCTAAAGCCAAATGTTAAGGAAGTCAGACTAATTTTTCTTATCCTTCTTAACTAAATGCAATGGTGATGAAGATAGAATCCTGCTATTCAGGAATGTGATAACTGAAGGAGGACAGTGGCGTGAAGGAAAGGTGTGGACCACGTGACTGGTATCGTATATGAGGTCTGCAATGAGCTGAAGTCCTATGTGCACAGCACAGAGTCTGACTGCCCATCCCTGGGGCCTCACTCAGCAGTGAGCGCACCTCCAAATATGCACCCCCAAAAGGCATTTCACAGGCCCAGAAGGTAGTCCATCCCCTCCGTGGAGTCTCTGTGGAGCTGACTACGGAGTCAGTAAATCCTCACTCACTCGCCTGAACAGAAGAGACCCTTGCTGGCTTCTTTTGTAATTGTAAGCAGAGAAAAAGCACAATGATGTCGGTCAAATAGATTCAGCTGTACGGATTCTACAGTCACGCGTGTGTGGCATTTTCAGAACAGAGAACACGTGTATTTGATTACAGCAGAGACTGGCACAATCTCATCCCAGTGAGTAGAAATTCTCCAAATGACAGCTCAAACAGGAGAGGGCTGGAGTCACAGAACCTGCCCAGCCCAGAGCCTGCCAGTGCCCAGCGATGACTCGGGCCTCAGAATCCATCCACTTGCCTGGCGGCATCTTTCACATGAGCGCACAGTGAGCGCTCTAGACGGAGCTCCATTCTCCATTCTCTCATCAGCCTGTCCAGTCAGGGCTGAGAGCAGCTCATCTCCCCACAGCGTTCCTGTCAGCCCCAGATCCAGCTCCACCTCCACAGGACAACAGCCAGCCACCAGTACTTGTAACTCAGTCAGAAGTCACCACACTTCTTAGACTGCGTTAATGAAATAAAAAGCCAAAAAAAACACGTGTCTGCTTTTAATGTTAACTGGGTGGTTCTTCCCATGTATTTGAAATGTGGAGAGACAGAGAAATACAGAAGCAGACAGTGATCTTCCATCTACTGGTTCATTCCCCAGTCACCCATGATAGCTAGGAGTGGGGCAGGCTGAAGCCAGGAGCCCAGAACTCGGTCCGGGTCTCACACCTGGGTGGCAGGAACCCAAGTACTTGAGCCATCCATCCATCCACCTGCCACCTCCCAGGATGTGCATCAGTAGGAAGCTGGAATCAGAAACAGAGCTGAACTCAAACCCAGGCATTTTACTCTGGGATGTGAGCATTCCCCAAGCAGCACCCCAGACGTCACACCACAGGCCTGCCCCTGTTAACTATTTTAATAACATCATATAATAGAAGAGTAAAAAATACTTAAGACTTCCAGAAGATGCAATCAAAGTCCTATAAAAATTTGCTTAACAAATCGACAAATGTAATTGCAAATATTTGAAATGTCCATTAGTATTTGTCATTTTGGGAATTTTTTTCTGCCAAGAGAGACAGCGGTGAGCGGGAGATGCTTTTGGCTTCTGTTCCACCCCATTCTTAATTTGTTACAACAGCAATAATCTAAATAAACCAGGCGTTAAAGAAGCAAAGACCTTGGATGATCATAAACAGCTTCTTCCTGAGTGTCCAGTATAACATTAATCAAATATGTAAGTAGTCATCAGTATTCATGTAAAACAATTGACATCCATGCTTCCCTTGGGAACATCTGAACTGTTGAAACAAATTTCAAACAAAATGTAAGGGAGGGAACAACATTACAGAAAGTCCAGCTTTTAGGTTAAGAAATTTAGGGTGGGGGGCCGGTGCTGTGGTGCAGCAGGTTAAAGCCCTGGCCTGAAGCGCCGGCATCCCTTATGGGTGCTGGTTCTAGTCCCGGCTGCTCCTCCTCCGTTCCAGCTCTCTGCTATGGCCTGGGAAAGTAGTAGAAGATGGTCCAAGTCTTCGGGCCCCTGCACCCACGTGGGAGACCCGGAAGAAGTTCCTGGCTCCTGATGGGTGCAACTCCAGCCGTTGCAACCTTCTGGGGAGTGAACCAGCAGATGGAAGACCTCTCTCTCTGTCTCTACCTTTCTCTGTAACTCTGTCTTTCAAATAAATAAAATAAATCTTTAAAAAAAAAGAAAAATTTAGGGTGTATAGGCTTGCAGCGCCAGAATCCCATATGGGCGCTGGTTCAAGTCCTGGCTGCTCCTTTTCTGATCCAGCTCTCTGCTACAGCCTGGAAAAGCAGTAGAAGATGACCCAAGTGCCTGGGCCCTGCACCCATGTGGGAGACCTGTAAGAAGCTCCTGGCTCCTGGCTTTGGATTGGCACAGCTCTGGCCGTGTGGCCATTTGGGGAGTGAACCAGCAGATGGAAGACCTCTCTGCCTCTCCATCTCATTGTCTGTAACCCTACCTCTCAAATAAATAAATAAAATCTTAAAAAAAATAAAGAGCATAAGGTAGTCTGCACAGCAAAGGACCTCCTAGGCAAAACTAAGAAAGTTTTGTTTAGATAACACAGAGCCCATTGCCCATAGGCCAGTTCTGAAATACGAAGATATTTCAAAATAATGTGAGAAAAATGATAGGTTTATTAGGGTAAAAAAAAATTTGAAGTGGTATCGATGTGAGCTGTTAAATATCTTTTATCTCATGAAAAAACTTGCATGGGTTTCAAAATTTTTTTGCACCCAAATAGTTTTGTTTTCTAAAAGTTGTCTTTATTATTTACTTTTATTTATTCAATAGGCAGAGAGAAAGAGAGCTTTCATCCACTGATTTATTCTTCAAATGCCTGCAACAACCAGGGTTGGACTAGGCAAGCCGGGACCCAGGAGCTCCATCCAGGTCTCCCACATGGGTAGCAGGGACACAAGCACTTGAGACATTATCTGCCGCCTCCTAGAGTACACATTAGCAGGACACTGGATCAGAAGCAGAGCAGGAGTTGAACTCCTTCTTCTTCTTTCTTTTCTTTTTTCTTTTTTTTTTTTTTTTGACAGGCAGAATGGACAGTGAGAGAGAGAGACAGAGAGAAAGGTCTTCCTTTTTGCTGTTGGTTCACCCTCCAATGGCCACTGTGGCTGGTGCGCTGCGGCAGGTGCACCACGCTGATCCGAAAGCAGGAGCCAGGTGCTTCCTCCTGGTCTCCCATGCAGGTGCAGGGCCCAAGCACTTGGACCATCCTCCACTGCATTCCCGGGCCACAGCAGAGGGCTGGCCTGGAAGAGGGGCAACCGGGACAGAATCTGGTGCCCTGACCCGGACTAGAACCTGGTGTGCCGGCGCTGCAAGGCGGAGGATTAGCCTATTGAGCCGCAGCGCAGGCCCGAACTACTTCTAATACTGGACTAGGGCACCTCCAGCAGCATCTGAAGCACTGTGCCATATACTCCCTAACTTTTTTTTTTTAAAGATGTATTTAGTTATTATTTGAAAGGCAAAGTGACGGCGGGGGCGGGGGGAGGGGGAGGGAGAGAGGGAAAGAGGGAGAGAGGGAGAGAGATGGGAAAGTATCTCCCGTTTGCTGATTCATCCCCCAAATGCGTACAACAGTCGGGGCTGGGCCAGGGTGAAACTAGGAGCCAGGAACTCCATCTGGTTCTTGGGCCTTCCTCCACTGCCTTCCCAGGTGCATCAGCAGGAAGCTGGATCAGAAGTGCAGAGCAGTCTGGACGAGGCACTCCACAAGGGGATGCAGCACCCAAGGGGCAGTGCAACCACTACATCACAACATCTGAAGTTTTTTAACTTCATTTCCCCACAAATGTTTTCAGCTGTGAGGGTATGTGTAGGGCTCTCTTATTAATGAAATGGGATTTGAGTTCTTTCCCATTCCTCTAGAATCAGACCAATGTTTCTGGCTCCCTCCTTCCTGCCTTCTGGGTTACTCTCCCCTCTTCTTTGGCTCTGCTCTCTCTCCCACCACACTGTCAATGAAACATTCTGCATCAATAAGAAACACTACCTTACATTTAACTGTGTTTTCATGGATTCACAAACAGCTATGTGAAAGGAATCTCAGAGACTGTTTGGTATAACTGAAGTATTTCACTTTTCAGTGTTTTTATAGAGTTTAAGTGTATTTTCATTTTAAAATGCTTATTTATTACAACATAAATGTTAAGATTTCAGTTAGCACATGTATGAGAAAAAGCTTTCAATTCTGGCCCCTCCCCTCTGCTCTCGTCCCATTCTGCCTGGCTTGCTACACTCCTGGAGAAAACAGCTTTTTAACCATGAAACCTCAAATTACTTACGATGCATTAACCACCAATCTGCATATAAACAGTTTGGAGTGTTTAAACATGAATGTGGTTATACAAGTAGCACACGGATTATTCTGCAGCCTTTTTCACTTCACCATATATCACAAGCTTCCTTTCCTATGAGTAGCAGACTGACATTTCTTTATTTTGAATAATTCAGCGTCACATTTCATGAGGTGCTATATCACAACAAACTTCCTGACACATAGTGAAGTAACTCCCAATTTTTCAATATTAAAGCAAAAGCATATACCTTTATTTGCTAGCGCTAGCATCTTTGTAGGAGACATTCTGGGGGCTGCAATTGCTGAATAACTTACACTTTCTTCAGTGGGTGAACAAGGCATGGACATCTGTGCAGTGGCCACATCATGTGGTCACTAACTAGGAGAGCAGCAGGATCTATGTGTTAATATCTATTCAGAGATGCATGCGAGTTTCAGATTGCAATGACAGTCATGATTTGACAGGACTTAAAAAGCAGACTAGTATGCCAGGAAGCTGCCTACCTCAGGTAACAGAGGGTGGGACGGGCCAAGGAGGCTCTTTTACCTCTCTTCATAGATAACTAGATATACACGAATATAGACAGATGATTTTTTAACAAAAAAGGTATTTATTTGAGAGAGAGAGAGAAACAGACAGAAAGAGAGAGATTCCCCATTCACTGGTTCACTCCCCAAATACAGTAGCCAGGGCTTGGCCTGGAATCTGGAACTCAATCTGGGTCTCTTACACATGTGGTAGAGACCCAAGTACTTGAGCCATCAATTTCTGCTTCCCAGGGTGCACATTAGCAGGAAACTGGAATTGGGACTGGAAGCGTGACTTCAACCCAGACACTCCAGTGTGGAATTTAGGTGTCCCAAGCAGTGCCTTAACAGCTAAGCCAAAACCCTGCTCCAGACATACAACCTTCAAGTGGTGAGATTATAGGAGATTCTACATTTTATTTTTTTTTAATTTTTTATAACGCTTTTATTTAAAGAATATAAATTTCCAAAATACAGTTTATAGATTACAAGGCTTCCCCCCAATAACTTCCCTCCCATCCGCAACCCTCCCCTTTCCCACTCCTTCTCCCCTTGCTTCACATCAAGATTCATTTTCAATTCTCTTTATATACAGAAGATCAGTTTAGTGTATATTAAGTAAAGATTTCAACAGTTTGCCCTCACACAGCAACACAAAGTGAAAAGTACTGTTGGAGTACTAGTTATAGTATTAATTCACAATGTACAGCACATTAAGGACAGAGATCCTACATGACATATTTTTTTTAAATTGATTAATTTTCTATGCAATTTCCAATTTAACACCAAGATATTTTTTCATTTTTAATTATCTATATACAGAAGATTGATTCAGTATATACTAAGTAAAGATTTCATCAGTTTGCATCCACACAGAAACACAAAGTGTAAAATACTGTTACAGTGCTAGATATAGCATTACTTCACATTGGACAACACATTAAGGACAGATCCCTCATGAGACGTAAGTACACAGTGACTCCTGAAGTTGATTTAACAATTTGACACTCTTGTTTATGGCGTCAGGAATCTCCCTAGGGTCTATTCATGAGTTGCCGAGGCTATGGTAGCCTTTAGGGTTCGCCGACTTTAGTCTTATTCCGACAGGGTCATAGTCAAAGTGGAGGTTCTCTCCTCCCTTCAGAGAAAGGTACCTCCTTCTTTGATGGCCCCATTCGTTCCACTGGGATCTCACTCACAGAGATCTTTCATTTAGGTCTTCTTTTTTTTTCCAGAGTGACTTGGCTTTCCATGCCTAGAATATTCTCATGGGCTCTTGAGCCAGATCTGAAATGCCTTAAGGGCTGATTCTGAGGCCAGAGTGCTATTTAGGACATCTGCCATGCTATGAGTCTGCTGTGTATCCCACTTCCCACGATGGATCGTTCTCTTATAGGAGAATCTTAACTTTTTCAGAAAAACTGAGTTTTTTGTTTATGACATTTATTAAAATAATGAATAAACAGATTGCTTATAAGGTAACTGGCACACTCAAATACTGTTAATATACATTTAAAAAATATATTTTATTCCTTTATTGGAAAGGTTGAGTTGCAGACAGTGAGAGGGAGAGACAGAGACAAAGTCCTTCCCTCTGTTTGTTCACTCCTCAAATGGCCACAACGGCCAGAGCTGAGCCGATCTGAAGCCAGGAGCAGGAGCCAGGAGGTTCCTTCAAGTCTCTCAAGAGGGAGCAGGGGCCCTAACACTTTGGCCATCCTCCACTGCTTTCCCAGACCATAGCTGAGAGCTCGATTGGAAGAGGAGCAGCCAGGACTAGAACATGTGCCCATATGGGATGCCAGCACTGCAGGTGGCAGATCAACCCACTGAGCCACAGTGCCAGGCCCAGTATTATATATATTTTTTAAAGGGTTACTGGGAAAACGCAGTAAAATCTAACTGTGCACAGCTTTATTATCACAATTCTGCATCTTGAGGAACAAACACAGAAAGCACACAAGGATATTCATCATAGAAACGCTTCTACCACCAAACATCAGAAATCACCTAAGTGTCCATCAATAAATTTTGGGCTAAACATGTACAAGGGTACACAAATAAAAACAATGGCAAATTTCTGTATTTACGGACATAGGAAGTCATTTACTATGCGAAGGGTCTCCAAAATTTCACAGAAAATGTGTATTATGAAAAAACTGCATGTGAACTACAAATTTTTTTAGATCCAAACAAACATCTCTTTTTCTTCATAAACTTTTTTTTAAGATTTATTTATTTATATGAGAGGTAGAGTTACAGACAGTGAGAGGGAAAGACAGAGAGAAAGGTCTTCCTTTTGCTGGTTCACTCCCCAGTTTGCTGTAACGGCCTGAGCTGTGCCGATCTGAAGCCAGGAGCCAGGAGCCAGGAGCTTCTTTCTGGTCTCCTATGGGTGCAGGGGCCCAAGGAGTTGGGCCATCTTCTACTGCTTTCCCAGGCCATAGCAGAGAGTTGGATTGGAAGTGGAGCAGCTGGGTTACTGATGCCACAGGTGGAGGATTAACCCACTGCACCACAGTGCCAGCCCCCTTTATAAACTTTTAAAGAATGCTTGCAGTAATTGATTAACAAAAGACAGAAGTGAGTATATGTAATATGATCTCAGAAAAAAAAAACCCTATATAAATGTAAAGAAAGAAGAAATTCTCAAAGGGAATTTTTTTTTTTTTTACAGGCAGAGTTAGACAGTGAGAGACAGACAGATAGAGACAGAGAGAAAGGTCTTCCTCCCATTGGTTCACCCCCCAAGTGGCCACCACAGCCGGGTGCCCTGTGCCTATCCGAAGCCATGAGCCAGGTGCTTCCTCCTGGTCTCCCATGTGGGTGCAGGGCCCAAGCACTTGGGCCATCCTCCACTGCACTCCAGGGCCATAGCAGAGAGCTGGACTGGAAGAGGAACAACCGGGACAGAATCCAGCGCCCCAACCGAGACTAGAACCTGGAGTGCTGGCGCTGCAGGCGGAGGATTAGCCAAGTGAGCTGTAGTGCCGGCCTCAAAGGGGATTCTAAAATGTTAACAATTGGTGGTTTTTTTTTTTTTTGAGGCAGAGTTATAAGCAAACTTTGTAATCTATCTTGTCTGTAATTTTTTCAATATCTATATGTAGCTTGGTGTTTTAAAATGTATGAAGTTATCCTATTGTAAAAATATATATTATTTTACATAATTAAGTGTCTTGTGAACCTTTCATCTATATAACCAATATTTTTCTTCTATTAGCTTACAGTTTTATATATATATAAATAGTATATAAAAGAAAAAGAAATGAAAAAATGAATTACTTAAAATAATTCACCCATTGACACTATGACTTCTATTAACTGTCAGCACCTATTGTACTATAATAGCTACCATAAAATTTCCTCTGCCTACCTAACACAGAAGCCCTCCATACTGTACATTACAGTGTGATTTACTGCAAGGGAATAAAGCTTCCATGTTTAATTGTATGAGAGATTACTAATTACTGAGTTAACAAATAAAACTCAGAATTTCTATTCTAATGAACAGCTTTTGTTTTTCTATAGTACAATAAACAGTGTATTTATAAACATGATCTGCTTGGGAAAAATGCAATTTTTTAACAGGAATCTAATCATTCTATCTAAGTCTTGAATTTCTCTAAATGGTATTCTTTGTAAATTGGATGCAACTTTCTATGATAGGACTGAAGCTCATCAGCCTTTCTCAACACAAAAGCCTCTGGCTTCCACAGGAAGACTAACCACATGTCAGAAAGGAGGATGACTTCTGACATCAGCCCACTTACACGCTTAATCCTTCCCTCTGTCTACACTCAAGTGCTCTGCAAGCTACCTTAATCCTGACACCCTTTCTACTGATTTACAGTAATAAGATGTCAAAAAGCAAATGTCAACACTCTTGGAAATTGTTCTTACTCATCTCAACCCCATCAGATTTGAGAGGCTGGCTCTGGAGATTAATTGGATTTCCAAGAATAACCCGCAGAAAGCCAATCCATTTGCCTTCGGGGGTTTTCTGGATACACAGAAGGTAATACAGAAATTCTAGAAAAATTCAGGCCACAACAAAGCCACTGTTAGAGAGCAGACAATGGAGACAAGCAGGGTCTCCTTGGCTGAGCAACTCTTGAAGACCTTGCCACTCACCAGGAAATCAGTCACACCTGACAAATTTCATCAGTGAAGTTTTTGTATTTCATATTATGTTCCTCACATTAAATTGTTCCTAAATAACTTAATTTCATTACACATGATAATATACATTATTTAGTGACTGACAACAATCAACCACCACACAGAACATGAAATCAAGGCAATGGATATAAAAAGATGTTCCAAACAAGAACCAAAGCTTATATTAATAACAGGAATAAAAAATTCTCTCAATTTCTTCCAAACATAACTGCTAAGGGTCGTGTTCAAAGAAAGATCAGAATCCCGAGTGAACTGATAAAAACTATATCCAAAAATAGTCAACATAATACTATCCCTTTCCTTGGGTTAAATTCGTCAAATTTCATGCTACGTACACAGAAAAATAAGACAGTGAATCTACTCAGTCCTAATTAAAGTTGTAGTGAACCACTTTAAAAACAATTGCTTCCAATTACTACCCCTTTGAGTAAATTGTTCCCTTAGCCCTCTGAAATCAATGATGTGTTTGTTGACTGCTTTTTCCTTAAGTACATTAATTTTCTATACCAAGACAAAGTAATTGACCTATCAAAAGCAGAATGTTTTGGTGGTGGTACTAATGTGGTGAGAAGTAAAATTTAGCACAACAGAAATGAAACCACACAACTGCACTATCTCAACAATCAGTGTTGTTGAGGCTGGGTTTAGTACAGCAAGTTTTAACTTTAATATCTGGGCAATTTAATATTCAACAAAGCATAACTAGGTTTGCTCAATGGCAAATTAGTCAGCAGCACATTTAAGATGGAAAGTTATTGCACAACTCTTTAGTGGAAGGCTACTTGGCTGAAGTTTCAAGACTTCTATTCACATTATGCAAGTGAGAACACACAACTTGGGCATTTTTAAAAAATCATTTCTGAAAAGCTTTGGATATCCATTTCTGTGAGATCCAGTAAGAAATTCAAGCTCAGCTTGAGGAAAAATTTATGTCAGTATGGGTTGGCTTCACTGGACTTAACTTCAGGGTACAAAGCTTTGAATTTACACCTTAGTTAATTAGGTAGTCCATTTGTTTTATAGAAGTCAAAATTTAACTCAACCAATCACATCCAATCCATGCAAAAAATCCTGTGAATGTTGCCACGAGAAAACAACTGGGAAGGAATCATTTCTTACCACTTCACAGTTAGTATCTTGGCCAAGCTGCCACTGACTCTTGCCTGAATGGGTCCGACAGCCTCCTCCCTGGGTTCCTGATCCACCCTTGCCCCTCTTGGCCTCCAGTCCTTTCTCAGTAACAGTCTTTCCGCCTTCAAACCTGGATGATGTACCTCCTTGGACCAGCATCTGCCAAGGGCTTCCCATCTCACTCAGAAAAACAGTCAAGGTCCTGTGGTGACTTCTAAGCCCCATACAGCCCAGCCCCCTGCATTTGCCTTTATCCCTTTCCTGCTTCCTCTCTCTGCTGTCATTTCCACCAATATCCCTTCCGGCACTGACCATACCACAGACACCCCTGCCTCAGGGCCTGGCTGCCCAGTCTTCCTGGACCATTCTTCTTCAAATATCCACACTGCTTCCTCAACCCTCTCAGTCGTGGCTCAGAGATCTCAGTGAAGCCAACCCTGAGCACCCCACCTAAAGCTGCAGTGCTCCCCTTCCGCTCCTCCTCTCCACAGTCCACTCCGTGTTGCTGGTTTATAGTTCCTATCATTTCATTTCAAATGGGCTATTCTTAAAACTTTTATATTTATGGTCTAGACTGTTCCACCAGAATATTAGCTCTTCGAGGATAATGGGCTTTTTCTTCCCTTTGGTTACTGATGTATTCCCTAGACTAGACTAGAGTTTCTCTTCTATTTCTATTCTATTCCACTCGTGTGGAATAAGAGCACTTCCCAGCAATTATGTGTTATATGGCAGCATGTCCACATAAAATTCGAAAGAGAATGGATGCCAGGTTCCTAGCGGCAAAGTATGGGGTCACAGAATCCCTCAGTCTCAAAGCCATGTTCTAAATAGTGAATTATGCTGTAATTTGGAGGAAGAAATAGGTGAACAAGTACACATCTTAATCCTATCCTTATCAAAGTTTTCAGTTTTAGTTCATGAAAGAATTTATCTGCTGCAATGCAATCCTTATTCTATAATAAAATCTACAGAGAAGATAGGGTTTATTTTTAAATTATGGGATTCTGAATCTTCCTTCTACAAATACCACCACAGTAATTCAGAACAACCCTATAGAAAGGTAGTGAAACCATTTAAGAACCAAATCACGGTTAATATTCCACAAATTTCAAAATTTGACTCATGTATACTCTCTGAAATAAATAACTAAAGGAAATATAAAGATAATTAATGCCACCTTCATTTCTTCTATATTTAGTTGTAGTGACTTTTATACAGGTGGAATTCAGGCTATACTCCAAGATTTTTCACTTTTAGTTTTTAAATGATTTACTTGAAAGGCAGAGTTACAGAGACAGATGGAGAGATGGGGAAAGAGAGAGAGATCCTCCATTTGCTGGTTCATTCCCCAAATGGCCACAACAGCCAGGGTTGAAACAGGCTGAAGCCAAGAGCCTCTTCTGGGTCTCCTCACTTGGACCATCTTCCTCTACTTTTCCAGGCACATTAGCAAGGAGCTGGATAGGAAGTAGGGTGGCTGGGACTCGAACCAGTGCCCCTATGGGATACCGGCATTGCAGGCAGCAGGTTAACTTCCTGTGCCAAAACATGACCCCCTCCCTTTTTAAAAATCTACTTATTTTCATTTTATTTGAAAGGTGAAGAGAGGCAGAGAAAGATTCCCCACCCAGATACCTACAACAGTCATGGCTGGACCAGGATGAATCTAGAAGCCCAGAACTCAATCTAGGTCTCCCACAAGCGTGGTGAGGATTCAACTAGTTGAGCCATCACCTGCTGCCTGTGCATTAGCAGAAAGCTGAGATTGGAAGCAAAGGTGACACTCCAACCCAGGCACTGTGATACAGGATGTGCGCATTCCAAGTGGCATTCTGTTGCATCAAACACCTGCCCCTGAGTCTTTCCTGAAGAAGTGCAGGCAGCTGCTTTCCTGGGGTACAGTACAGACTGTCTCTGCTGATGCCAGTGACAGCTACACGGCCTTGCTGACTGTGAGTGCCACTGCCAGCACAGGGGTACTGAGCACAGGGCAGCTGTATCTCTGCCTGTGCCCTTTGCAGGTTGTCCCAAAGGAGTCCAAGTGTCATTTCACTCAAATTCCATCCAACGCCATCATAGTGAACCAGGGGGCTTTTTCTCAGGAGTCAAGCAACTTCACAGGGCCTTTTCTGAGCCCAGGCCCATCTCTCCCCAACCTCTTTCTTTCTATATGTGAGAGTCTGAGCTCCCCTGTTGTCACCTGGCCTGAAAAGTTTGCATTAACACACACAGCAGGAGAGAGGAGATTCATGGGCACTGAGGCAGTGGAGGAGAGTTCATTTCTTAATGGGCTAAACAGTTACTTGCAGCCCACCTGGGCATTAAACCACTTTCTTTTTTCATTTGACAGAGTTATAGACAGTGAGAGAGATAGACAGACAGAAAGGTCTTCCTTCCATTTGTTCACTCCCCAAATGGCCGCCATGGCCAGTGCTGTGCTGATCCGAAGCCAGGAGCCAGGTGCTTCCTCCTGGTCTCCCATGCAGGTGCAGGGGCCCAAGTACCTGGACCATCCTCCACTGCACACCTGGGCCACAGCAGAGAGCTGGACTGGAAGAGGAGCAACCCCAGGACTAGAACCCGGCACCCATATGGGATACCAGCACCACAAGCCAAGGATCAACCAAGTAAGCCATACCATCGGCTCCCTAAACAACTTTTATAACATAGCTTCTCTGCCCAGACCACAGCTATTTGACACAGGGGAACATGTAGTTCTGATCCTTCTGGTATGTGTAAATAAAAGTCTAAATCAGCTCCTGAAAAAAAATATTGCCCGATTTCGCTGGGTACAGACAGGTACCACTGAACCCTTTCTTTTAGACTATGATCTGAGAGACTCCAAACTGATGTCAGCAAGTAGCGGTGGTGCCCAGTGACAGAGCACAGACAGGTAAGCAAGAGGACAGGCCAGGCCACAGCACAGCAGCGGAAATGAGGGAAGAGGAGGGAGGAAGAAGAGGAGGAGTGGGAGAAGAAGCAAAAGGACAAAGAGGAGGAGAAGCAGAAAGGGGAGAGGCAGCAGGAGCACAAGGAAAAGCAGGAGGGAAGCAGCGGGAACTTCACAGGAGGAGGGGGCTGGGAACCCACCTTGGGAGGAACAGGAAGTGGAGGTGGGTGGGCCAAGGCTGGACCCACCTGCAGCAGGAAGAGCTGCGCTCCAGTGAGGGCCTGGCTGCAGGCTGTTTCCCTCCCTGGAGGCTTGATCTCCCACCTCCTAATCGTGATCTCCATCCCCCTTCCTCACCTCACTTCATTTTTTTTTTCTTTTCAACACGAGATGGTTTCCACTTTTAACAACAGAAAGAGCTGGATTTTACTAACCCAGTGGCTTTAATTCCTTTGGCAACAAGAACCAGGACAGAACTCTTCAACTTCATCAGTGGTTCCCATAGTCTCACACAACATCTTTAACTGTTCACAGCAGCTCTGAAGCAGACTTTAAGTAAAAAAGAATACTGGTTGCTGAGGGTTCTTCCATCAAAATGTATTTCATTTAAAATATAATTTATCATTCCTCTGGGCAGTAAACAACAAGTGAAATTAAGAACTAAAGTCAAAAACTAATGAATTCACATTTTAGCTTGGATGGTGCTCTTAATTCATAGGCAGCTAATTGTTTTTACCAGCTGCACAGATGATTAAATAAAATCTGCTAATCAATGCAGCTAGGGTGCACTCAAGAAAGTAAGCAATATGTGTCAGATTAAATTTGTATAGCTGTTTACCATAGATGTAATTCTTCATAAAAAAGATCTTACTGATATATGAGAATAGATAGACATCTCCTACTTTAACATGAGATTTTCAGAAGGGAGATGGCTCAAAACAAGAACCTGGGCAGACATTTAGCCAGCAGTTAAGACTCTCACATCCGGGGGAGGAGGAGAGATTTAAAAAAAAAAAAAAGACTTTCACATCCCACATTAGAGTACCCAAATTCAAATCCCGCCTCCACTCCTGACCCCAGCTTCCTGCTAATGCAGACCCTGGGAGACAGTGGTGATGGCTCAAGTGATTGGGTTCCTGTCATCCACACAGGAAAACTGGATTGAATTCCTGGTTCATGGCTGTAGCCTTGGCTGAAAGGGTACTTGGGGAGTGAACCAGAAGATAGGGGGGCACAATCTATTTTTTTTTTTAGAAAACTTCTATTTAATAAATATGAATTTCCAAAGTACAACTTTTGGATTATAGTGGTTTTCCTTCCCATAACCACCCTCCCACCTGCAAACCATCCCATCTCCTACTCTCTTTCCCATCCCATTCTTAAGATTCATTCAATTATATTTATGTACAGAAGATCAACTTAGTATATACTAAGTAAAGATTTCAACAGATTGCACTCACACAGACACACAAAGTATAAAGTACTGTTTGAATACTAGTTTTACTGTTAATTCACACAGAACAACACAACACATTAAGGACAGAGATCCTACATGGGGAGTAAGTGCACAGTAACTCCTGTTGTTGATTTAACAACTGATACTCTTATTTATGACGTCAGTAATCACCTGAGGCTTCTGTCATGAGCTGCCAAAGCTATGAAAGCCTCTTGAATTCACAAACTCCAACCCTATTTAGACAAGGCCACAGTCAAAGTGGAGTTCTCTCCTCCCTTCAGAGAAAGGTACTTCCTTCTTTGATGGCCCATTCTTTCCACTGGGATCTCACTCACAGAGATCTTTCATTTAGGTCATTTTTTGCCATAGTGTCTTGGCTTTCCATGCCTGAGAAACTCTCATGGTCTTTTTAGCGAGATCCGAATGCCTTAAGGGCTGATTCTGAGGCCAGAGTGCTGTTTAGGGAGTTTGCCATTCTATGAGTCTGCTGTGTATCCGGGAGTGCTCGTTTCTTTCTTTGTCTGTCTGTATCTCTCTCTCTCTCTCTCCCTCTCTTCCTGCCTCTGCTTCTCAAATAAATAAATTTTTTTTTAATAACTGAGCTAACCCATGATAGATGAGTGTAGAAAGACCTTTTGATAACAATATTTGCTCAAAAGAATCTTCACTTTTGCCTTCTTACATGTAGACTTTGGGCTGTGAAGTCAGCCTTAACAAATAAGTAAGTTGTGTGTGTGTGTGTGTGTGTGTGTGTGTTTACCTCCTGAGGTCCTGTTACTCTGTTAGAGCCTTGATCGACACAATATAGAACTCAGGACAAAGCATTTATTTATGCTTCACTCATTTTTTCTGCCAGTGCTCCAGAAACTACCTAGAGGCAGAAAACAAGTTGTGCTCAACTCCATATTCTAGGCAAATTTATACATTGATACCCAGAAAAATATTTGGTCCTTCATAAATGCTTATTTAATGACTGTAATTAAGTGAAGGTACAACAATAGGGCCAACCTGTAAGAGCTGAAAGGAAGATCTGCAAAATCAGGACATAGAAGTGATTTCTATCTCATATTCACAACACTCTAAAGTGCACAGGGGACAAAATGACAATCATAATAGGAGCATTGTAACACTTGTCATAGCTATAGTTATTAAGCCCTTACTAAGTATAAAATGCTCCATTAAAATCTGCATCACACGAACTACCAAGGATTTGTAGGCCAGAAGTTGTCCTGTATCCTGGAGCCCAAAGAATATACCATTTTGTACATGCTTCTTATAGAAAACAACTTGTTTCATGGCAGGGAGATGGGAAAGAACTCTCATCCTGTACTGTCTTCTTGAATAGTATCATAATCTCCGTGTAATCTGTTTTCTGTGTTCTTTTTGGATGTATTTAGACTGGAGTGCCTTGTACATAACTTAGCCTAATTATGTGCTTATAATTGTATATGTAAATGTATAATGGTCGGTGGATTGCAAAGAAATAGTATTTTGGTTGTCACCAAAACCTTACCTGATGGTGGTCCTGTCTGGCCTTGAGCATAAACTTAGCAGCCAGTCAGTAACAGGACTCAAAAAAAAAAAATCTGCATCACACCTATTATTTAACTCCAATCCTATAAAATCCAAAGAGCAAGATCTTGTCACCCAAACTTCATAGATAAAGAAACTAAGCAGAGGGAAATCACATGACCTGAGGTGACCCAAGGTCTCGGAGCTCTGTGCCATTGCTGCTCTCTCCCTTTCTATTTATTTTTTATTTTTGTGTTTTCTTTTTATATTAAAGATTTATTTATTTATTTGAAAGTATGAATTAGAGAGAGAGAGAGAGAGAGAGAGAGAGAGAGAGAGAGAATATCTTCCAATCTGCTGGTTCACTCCCCAGATGGCTGTAACAGCCAGGGCTGGGTGAGGCTGAAGCCAATAGCCAGGAGCTTCATTTGGGTCTCCCACTCCAAGGCAGAGGCCCAAACACTTGGGCCATCCTCTGCTTCTTTCCCAGACACATCAGCAGGAAGCTGGATCAGAAATGGAGCAGCTGAGACACATCAGCACCCATATGGGATGCTGGCATTACTAGCTATGCCACAGTGCTGGCCCCTGCTGCTATCTCCCTCTCCACTAGGCATCTCCCCCTGGCAATCACACAAGCACTTATATTTCCTACTTTTACAAAACATTTTTTTCACCCTTGGACCCCTTCAACTACTGCCTCCTGCCCTATTCCTGTCACAATTCAGTTATCCATAGAGTTCTCTACCCCATCTCTTTATTTCCTGACTTTCTATTTATTCTTCACCTTAATGTAACTGACTCTTGCTCCCATGGAAACAACATGTTTACTCTAGGGTAACAAGTGAACTGTACATCACCCAGGGTAAGAAGCACTTTCCAAAGCCCCTTCTCCACTGTGTTACGTACACTGAGCCCCTCTGAAGCATCTTCTTCTTCTGGCTTTGATAGCACTCTCAGTCCCAATCATTACCTGCAGGCAACAGAAATCTCTAGGCAGTTCAAGCATAATGAGGATTACTATAGTACTGCAATCACCTAGGAGACTGGGGATACCAGCTGGGAAGTTCAATAGGACAAATGCACAGATCCAGGAGAAAAGCCCAAGCACCTCACAATTCCGAACTAGCAGAAAGTATCACACGGCACTGGCTCCCACCATCAAGTCCCATGGAGACGGACTGAAAGCCACAACTTCCAGAACAGAGGCCCCCAGCACACCAGGACACTCTGCCACTGTGTTTGCCAGATCTCTTTGGCAGATGGACATTCCTTTAATGTCTAACTGTACCTCTTGTCTCATATAGGTACTGTGCTTTGGCAGAATCGAAGTCACATGCAGAATTCTAGTTGCAAGGTCTTCTGGTAAATTCTGGCCACACAGCCCAGGAAATAACACACAGAAGGAGATGGCAGAGGTGAGGATGTGCTCACTGTGGCACACCTTGCTTGCCTCACTGTTCCAGCACTTCTTCCACAGTAACAGTAATCATCCTCAAATCAACGGGATTCCACATTTGGGTCTCCCTCACACACAAGCCCACAAGCTACAAAACACACCCACCAGGTATTTACCTTCTCACCTGCTAACATCCTGCTTTCATCCTCTACTCAAAACAAGCTCTCCTTTGGCTGGTGCTAAGATGTGCCTGGGGCTGTTTACCACTGTGTATAACACAGAAGAAATTATTTTCTACCAATATTTCTCATCCATTTGGCCTTTGGACTGAGTCACGTAAGTTTTTTGTTTTGTTTTTTAAAGATTTATCCATTTATTTGAAAGAGTTACAAAGAGAGAGAAGGAGAGGCAGAGAGAAATAGTCTTCCATCATTCACTGGTTCACTCCCCAGTTGGCCGCAACAGCTGGAGCTGTGCTTACCTGATGCCAGGAACCAGGAGCTTCTTCCAGCTCTCCCACTTGGGTGCAGGAGCCCAAAGACTTGGACCAACCTCTACTGCTTTCCCAGGCCAGAGCAGAGAGCTGGATCGGAAGTGGAGCAGCCAGGACTTGAACTAGTCCCCATATGGGATGCCGGCACTGCAGGCTGTGGCTTTACCCATTATGTCACAGTGCCAGCTCCAAGAGTTTTTTAAAATCAAGAGCTTTATTCCTAATTTGTTATGATGCCAAAACACATGTTGAAATTAAATTGCCACTGTGAGAATATCTGGTGGAACCTTTACGAAGTGATGTCAGAGAGCGCCACCCTCAGGAATGAATCAAAGCATTATCTCAGGAGTGGCTCTGTTTTGTAAGGGAGCTCTCCCTCACTGCTGTTTTCCCAGGCAACAGGGAACTGGATTAGAGGTGAAGCAGACAAGACTCAAACCAGCAGGCACATGGGATGCCAGCACTTCGGGCAGCAGCTTTATCCGCTATGCCACGGCACAGGCCCCAGGGAATTAATTTCTTTACTTTATCAATTATCCAGTCTTTGCTACCTTGTTACAGTAGCAGGAAATAGACTATGAATACATTCTAAGGTGGTGCTATTCAACTTAGGACTTTCCAAGACAGAATTTCCTGGATGTGGGATTTTACAGAATGTTTCACAGACTCCCTATACTAACATCCTCCTTACAGACACAGCCACGTGGCTCTGAGAGCCCCAGTGTAAGAAACAAGACTTGGCTACCAGCCAAGGAGTACTGCTCCTAAGACCCTACTCAGAGCAAACGATTCGTAGGTGTTTCTGTACATCAAAGGCCACCCATTCCGTTTTTTAAAAGTTGAAGAGTTTGTTCGTGTATTTGCTATCTGAAGGATAGGGCACACATAAGCTACAAGTTGCTCCTTAGCTTCAAAAGGCAATGAAGTATCTGCAGCTAGAATCGTGCACATTCCTCTAGGAAAACAGCAGACAAGTGACAGACACCATATAAACACCTTCTGTATCTCTGTGCAACGCATAAAATTTTTAAATATATGTTAATATGTTAATTCTCAACTAAAACACCTCTTAATTTTCTTATTTAAAGTTCATTTCCAAGGAACTCTGTATAAAAGAGATTGTATGAAAGATTTCAAAGAAGACGAAAATTCTGAAGCGTGAATATTTATGCCAACCCACACACATACCAGTCTCCTTTCTCCTGGAGATAATAAGAAACAAAGATATTTTAGCAGATCTTTGAAAAGAGAGTTTGCTTGAGAAGAAGTCATTCATTCAACAAATGTTTTCCTTGGGCAAGCAGCATAGGCACAGGCATGAGAGTGGTAGGTGTGTAGGGGTGTGTCTGTGTGTGTGTGTGTGTGTGTGTGTTTCACTGGAAGTCCCTCTAACTGTGCAGCTTGTGGGACCATAGAAAGGAGGGCATATCTGGAAAAAATCGCACAAACATGGGTAATAGTCCAACTGCAACAAGTGCTGTGATGGGAAGGTACACAGAGAGGGGAAAAGTCAGAGAAGTTGGAAAGGCAACTCTGAGGAAGGATCCCACCAGCTCGGCTGCTCTAACAGCAAACACCACAGCCCAGGGGGCTGGAAACCACAGGGAGGCCTTCCTCACACTTCTGGAGGCTGAGAAGTTTAAGATCATGACACCAGCCGGTCCAGTGACCAGTGAGGCTCCTCTCTGGGTCACACACGGCCACTTTTCACTGTGTCCAGCTCTCTCACGTCTCTGTCTGCTCTTTCTTAACTGAACTGATCACACTCTGGCCTTTTTTTTTTCCCCTTAATTTCTTAAAAATTAGTTAGTTAAAAAGCAGAGTGACAGAGAGAACGGTAGAGAGAGAAAGAGAGAAAGGGAGAGAAACAGAGATCTTTTATCCTCTGGTTCTCTCCTCAATTGCCTGGAATAACCAGGGCTGGACCAGACTGAAGCGAGAGTCCAGAACTCCATTCTGGTCTCCTACACAGATGGCAGGGAATCAAGTACCTTAGTCATCGTCTGCTGCCCTTCCAGGTGCATTACCAGAAAGCTGATCAGAAGCAGAGCTAGGACTTGAACAGGCACTATATGGGACGCAAGTGTCCCAAGTGGTAGGCTTAGCACTCTGAGTTTCTTTTATAAGGATGCAATTAGAGACTTACTCAAAGGCGCCACCTCCTAAAACTATCACGTTAGATGTCAACATAGGAGCTCTAGGGGAACATAAACAGTCAGTCTATTGCCCTTCCCACGCAGCGATGGGCAGAGCAGTTGGGTTTATCATCCCATTTAGGACAGCAGGGATCCCACTAGTGTTTAAAGATTTGAAGGAGCAAGAGCTATTTTGTTTTCACTTTTTCCATCTTACTTCATGTCTGCAGTTTTTCGATGTACAAAGTCTGCCTCTGGGGGCAGGCATATATTTGGTGCAGCTGTTAAGGTGCTCCCCAGGGAACCCTAAACCCCAGGATTGCCTGGGTTTGAGTTCTGGCTCTGCTTCTGATCCCAGCTTCCTAATAACCCACACCTTGGGAAGGAGCAGGTGATGGATCAGGCACTTGGATTCCTGTCACTCATGTAGAAGACCAGGACTGAGGTCTAGGCTCCCAGCTGCCGCCTGGCCCAGTCCCTGCTATTGTGAGCATTTGGGGGGTGAACCCACAGACTGAAGACATCTTTCAGTCTTTGTTTCTGTCTCTGTCCCTGTGTCTCTCTCTGCATTTTAAACTAAATATATATATACACACATAAATAAATTTAAAAATCTGCCTCTAAAATAAATATGCTATTAAAGTTTAAATGGGCTCTTTCTATTGTCTTTCTCTGTCTCTCTGCCTATCAAATAAAGAAGAAAGTTTTAAAGAATTGTGGCGGAGATAATCAAGTCTTAGTTTTATAAATGTTTTTGAATGTGGAAACCTGGAAAACTTCTTGATTTCAGTTTCACAAAAATCTGAGCACTTGAGGTGTTTATTTCAGAAGATATACGAATAGAGGCTACAGAGCATCTGGTTTATTCTATCTGCTCCTTACATATTTCCGCTTGCCTCCATCAATTTTCAGCCTTTCAAACAAGGCCATCAAAAAAGATATAGAGCAACACACAGTACTTAGTCATTAACAGTCCTCCAGCACCCAAGCTGCAGCCTTCTGCACTTCAGCAGATCCTGACCCCACAGAGATCCATGCAAACACTGAGTGGCCAGTGGGGACTGTTCAATGTCAAGTCCAATGCAGATCACTGCCGTTCCCTTCCACAGGAGCAGACCTTGTCGCTAAGCATTTTGACAGCTCTCAACAAGTTCTAACATTTTTTTTAAAGTTATGTTTTATTACTTTTAATAATTTGAGGGTAGAGACACACAGAAAGATAGAGATACAGAGAGGGAGAGGGAGAGGGAGAGGGAGAGGGAGAGGGAGAGGGAGAGGGAGAGAGAGAGAGAGAGAGAGAGAGAATTTTAAATGGCTGGTTTACTCTCCAGAAGCCTGCAATGGCCAGGGCTGGGGCGAGAGCTGGATCCAGGAGAGAGGAACACTACCCAGATCTCCTGTATGGACCATAGGAATCCAACTACCTGAGCCATCATGGATGCCTTCCAGGGTCTGCACCAGTAGGAAGGTGAAATCAGGGACTGGAGCCAGGTACCACCTGAGGCACTACACTGCAGGACTCAGGACATTTTTTTTTGGACAGGTAGAGTCATAGACAGTGAGAGAGAGAGAGAGAGACAGAGAGAAAGGTCTTCCTTCCATTGGTTCACCCCCTAAATGGCCGCTACAGCCAGCGCTGCGCCGATCCGAAGCCAGGAGCCAGGTGCTTCCTCCTGGTCTCCCATGCGGGTGCAGGGCCCAAGCACTTGGGCCATCCTCCACTGCCTCCCCCAGACCACAGCAGAGAGCTGGACTGGAAGAGGAGCAACCCGGACAGAATCCTGAGCCCCAACTGGAACTAGAACCTGGGGTGCCAGTGCCACAGGCGGAGGATTAGCCTAGTGAGCCACAGCGCTGGCCCCCTGGGCTCAGGCTTCTTAAAATTTGGGCTAAATGCTTGCTGTAGTTCAGCATTTGATTAAAGAGAATGTTGACATGACCTGTGGTATTCACCTTTTCTTAAACCGACCATAGGGCATTAGCACATTGCAGTATTCTGCATTTCTCTTTTAAGGCTAGAAATACATCCTGTGTTTAGATACAAACTCCACTGCAGAGGAGGTCCTGCCGGCACTGACGAAGGAACAAGCTGTCTTAAGAACAAGGGGTCTTCAGAAAGTTCACGGAAAACATGTATTATGAAAACATTGCATTGGATTTCTTTTTTTTTTTTGCACCAAAATGAAGATATTATTTAACTTAAATTTTCCAAAAACTTTTTAAAGTACCCTCATGTGTACTTCAGTTTTGGAAGATTTTAATAAAAACTGATAAAATAAAAGTGATGGCCATCACCTCTGTTCTACCAAAAACTACTGGACTAACTTCCAGCAATTCTAAATAAAGAATGCATTTTTATTTTCTGTACTGCTGAGTTCTGTGTGTAACATTCAAGATTTTAAAAGGCCACTCCGCCATCTTAGATTGTTATCAGGGAACCATGCAGAGCTGAGTCAGTGTTTTGGTTCTGTGGCTACCTGCGGCATTCAGGGCCATGATGACGTCACTGATGGACTCAACTCATCCACTAAAGACGTGCATACTTCTCAACCAGTGTTTTTTAGCAGTTACTCCTGAGTTTACCTCATGTGTAGTTTCCAGAAGCAACTATTCATAGCCTAAGCAGATACTTTAAAATAGAATGGATATCTTATCTTAGAGAAAAAAAACTAGAAGACATTTATCAAGTAAACAAGCTCTTAAAGAAATTTAAAACATGGGGGCAGCTCTGTAGCGAAGCGGGTAAAACCATTGCCTGCCATGCCGGCATCCCATAAGGGCGCAAGTACAAATCCTAGATGCTCCAATTCTGATCCAGCTCTTGGCTACGTCTGGGGAAGGCAGTGGAAGTTGGCCCAAGTCCTTGGGATCGGCCCAGCTTTGGCTGTTGTGGCCATATGAGGAGTGAACCAGCGGACAGAAGACTCTCTGCCTCTGCCTCTCTGTAACTCTGTCTTTCAAATAAATAAATAAATAAGGGCTGGCGCTGTGCCACAGTGGGTAGAGTCACCGCCTGCAGTGCCAGCATCCCATATCGGTGCCAGTTCAAGTCCTGGTTACTGCACTTCTGATCTAGCTCTCTGCTACGGCCTGGGAAAGCAGTAGAAGATGGCCCAAGTCCTTGGACCCCTGTACCCACGTAAGAGACCCAAAAGAAGCTCCTGGTTCCTGGCTTTGAATCAACACAGTTCTGGCTGTTGCGGACATTTGGGAAGTGAACCAGTGGATGGAAGACACCTCTCTCTGCCTCTCCTTCTATCTCTGTATAACTCTTTCAAATAAATAGATCAATCTTTTAAAAAAAATCCTTTTTAAAAAATAAACATACACACACACACATTCAGGCACACACACCTCTACAAGCTTTAATTCTTTCATTTTTAAGATACTGTTACCAGTTTATATTTTTAAATAAATCAGTATGAGTAGGCATTTGGCCTAAAAGTTAGGACACTGGTTAGGATGCCTGTGTCCCGTCTTAGTGTACTTGGACTAGAGTTCTGGCTTCAGCTCCTGACCCCACCTTCCTGCCACTGTAGACCCTGGCAAGCAGCAGATGTTGACTGTAAGCGACTGGGCTCCTGCACCCACACAGCAGACCTAGAATGAGTTCCTGTCTCACCAGCCTACCCACTGCAGGCATGTGATGCAGGATGAACCAGCAGATGGGAGATATCTCTCTCTCTCTCTCTCTCTCACACACACACACACACACACACACACAAAGTTAATTAAATGAATTAGGACATCTTTGTAGTTTAGTGGGGATAGAGGGAAGAAATATATCACCTAAAGCAAAGCAATATTTGTTCCATGCAAAGCTAAATAAAATGTAAGCCAAGCAGTTAATTTTAGCACTGTCAGAGCTCTCTAAGGAGGTATTTTCTAGGCACATTGTTGAAGTGGTCATGGCTTCTTTAGGTTGAACTAAAGCTTTCCAGAAAAACTTTACCTTGTTTCCATTTGTTCCAGCTTCACTGAACGTAAAGAATAGGGGACCAACATCCTTCAAAAAATTCAAAATACCAGAGCTGATGCTGCGGCATAGCAGGTAATGCCTCCACCTGCAGTGTCCCAGCTGTTTCACTTCCAATCCCACTCTCTGCTATGGCCTGGGAAAGTGGTAGAAGCTGGACCAAGTTCTTGAACCCCTGCACACAGTGGGAGTCCTGGAAGAAGCTCCTGGCTTCTGGCTTCAGATTGACCCAGCTCTGGCTGCTTCGGCCATTTGGGGAGTGAACAAGTGCATGAAAGACCTCTCTTTCTCTCTCTATCTCTGCCTCTGCCTCTCTGTAACTCTGCCTTTCAAATAAATCTTTCACAAAAAAGGGATCAGAGCTGCGGCACAGTGGGCTAAGGCCCCAATGCCGTGCTGCATTCCATACGGGCTCTGGTTCGAGTCCTAGATGCTCCACTTCCAATCCAGCTCTCTGCTATGGCCTGGGAAAGCATTGGAAGATGGCCCAAGTCCTTGGGCCCCTGCACCGGCTTGGGAGACCCAGAAGAAGCTCCTGGCTCTTGGCTTCAGTTCGGCTCAGCTCTGGCTGTTGCAGCCATTTAGGGAGTGAACCAGGGGATGGAAGACCTCTCTCTCTCTGTCTCTACTTCTCCCTGTAGCTCTTTCAAATAAATAAAAATAAAATAAAAAATTCAGAATACCAAATTTCCAGCTCATCAAGATTGCTGCACACAAGATTAACCTGCAAACAAAACCACATTTCTATGTACTCACATATGGAAATTAAAATTTAAAACATAATACCACACACAATCTCTCCAAAGAAAATATTTAGTTATAAATTTAACAAAAATATATACAGGCTCTACATCTTGAAAATTAGAAAACACGAATAAAAGAAATCAAGGATGACCCAAATAAATGGAGAGACATTATGGTGGCACATCAAAAACCTCAGAGTAGTAAACATGCCAACTGCCCTCAAGATGACCTTTAGGTTTCATGCAATTTCTATCAACACTCAGCAAAGCATTTATAGACATAGACACGCTTATTCTAAAATATATATGAAAAGGCACAGGACCTGGAATAGCTAAGACAGTTTTTTAGAAAGAGTAAAGTGTGGGGCTGGCACCACAGCGCAGCAGGTTGAGCCGCCGTCTGCAGTGCTAGCATCTCACATGGGCACTGGTTCGAGTTCCGGCTGCTCCACTTCTGATATGGCTCCCTGCTGATGCTCTGGGAAAGTAGTGGAAGATGACCCAAGTGCTTGGAACCCTGCACCCACATGGGAGGCCCAGAGGAAGCTCTTGGTTCCTGGCTTCAGCCTGGCCCAGCCCCAGCGGTTGCAGCGGGGAATGAACCAGTAGATAGATAGATCTCTCTCTCTTTCTTTCTCTCTCTCTCTCTCTCTCTGTAACTCAGATAAGTTTAAAAAAATTTTTTTTTGTTAAAAATGGAGTAAAGTGACAAGAATCATTAAGGCTTATTATAAGGTTACCATACTCAGGATAGAGTGATATTAGAAGTGACACAGCCACGGAACAGAACAAAGAACTGAGAAGTAGATCCACACAAATACGTTCAACTGATTTCTGTCAGAAGTGGAAAGGCAATTTGAGGAAGGAAAGACTGCTTTCAACAAATGGTGCTGAAGCCCTGAGCATCCACTGGCAAGCTCATGAGCCCCAACTAATCTCACACTTCTCCAAAAAGTAAAAAACAAATTAACAAATTAACTCAGTGCAGCTATGAAAGTAAAACAGTACAGTCACTGAGGAAAAAGATGAGGACAGTTTCTTAAAAACTAAGCATGTTGGGCCAGCGCTGCGGCTCAACAGGCTAATCCTCTCTGCCTGTGGCACCGGCACACCAGGTTCTAGTCCCACTTGGGGTGCTGGATTCTGTCCCGGTTGCCCCTCTTCCTGTCCAGCTCTCTGCTGTGGCCCAGGAGTGCAGTGGAGGACGGCCCAAGTCTTTGGGCCCTGCACCAGCATGGGAGACCAGGAGAAGCAACTGGCTCCTGGCTTCGGATCAGCGCGGTGTGCCGGCCGCAGCGGCCATTGGGGAGTGAACCAACGGTAAAGGAAGACCTTTCTCTCTCTCTCACTGTCCACTCTGCCTGTCAAAAAGAAAAAAGAAAAAAGAAAACTAAACATGCACGTTCCATAAGAACCAGCAACTGTACTCAAGGGTATGTATCTGAGAGAAAACGTGAATTCACACAGAAATGGCTACATAGATGTTCACAGCAGCTTTATTTATGATATCCCCAAACAAGAAATGATCCAAATGCTCTCCAGTTAAACAAACTAGTACATCCACATTATGGAATACTATTCAGAAATAAAAAAGAACGAACTACTGATACATACAACTTAGATGGAACTAAAAGGAATTATGCTGAATGAATAAAGCCAATAATAAAAATTCACATACTGTATTATTCTATTTCTATAATATTGTCAAAATGAGAAAATTACAGAAATGAAGAACAGTAGTGATGGTCAGAGGTTAAGGACACAGATGTAAGAAACAGATGGCTATGACTATGGCATGGTGGTACGGTAGGTGAAGCCACTTCCTGTGATGCGGGCATCCCATATTGCAGTGCTGGCTTGAGTCCCAGTTGCTTGGCCTCTGATCCAGCTCCCTGCAAATGTGCTTGGGAAAGCAGCGGAAGATGGCCCCAGTACTTGGACTCTTGCGGAATGAACCAGTGGATGGAAGATCTGTCTCTGTCTCTATCTCCCTCTCTCGATCTCTTTCCCTCCCTCCCTTTCCTTCTGATTCTTTTTCAAATAAATAAACAACAACAACAAAAGGCCAGGTGAATGATCCTGTGTAACAAGTATTCTGTATCTACAATGGGTGGTGATCACATGAATCTACGCAGGAGATAAAATTACACAAACACACACACACACATACACACACACACACACACACGTACAAGTGGTGAAATCTGAGTAAGATCAGTGATTCTACCGACGTCAATTGTACTAAATTTCTGTGAGGAATTACATTGGAGGAAACTGGATGATGGATGAGTATTATTTCTTTCTTTTTTTTTTTTTTTGTTTTTTGTTTTTTGACAGGCAGAGTGGACAGTGAGAGAGAGAGAGAAAGAGAGAGAGAGAAAGGTCTTCCTTTGCCGTTGGTTCACCCTCCAATGGCTGCCGCGGCTGGTGCACTGCAGCAGGCGCACCGCGCTGATCTGATGGCAGGAGCCAGGTGCTTCTCCTGGTCTCCCATGGGGTGCAGGGCCCAAGCACTTGGACCATCCTCCACTGCACTCCCTGGCCACAGCAGAGAGCTGGCCTGGAAGAGGGGCAACCAGGACAGAATCCGGCACCCCAACCGGGACTAGAACCTGTTGTGCTGGCACCACAAGGTAGAGGATTAGCCTAGTGAGCCACGGCGCCGGTGGATTAGTATTATTTCTTACAACTACAAGTGAATCAATTATATTTAAAATTTTTTTAAAAGCTAAAAAATGGGGCCAGGGCTGTGGCATAGCAGGTAAAACTACCACATGCAGCGCCAGCATCCCATATGGGCACTGATTCAAGTCTGGCTGCTCCATTCCAATCCAACTCCCCAGTAAAGGTCCAGGAAAGCAACAGAAGATGGTCCAAATCCTGCACCCACATGGGAGACCCGGAAGAAGCTCCTGGCTTTGGATCAGTCCAGCTCCAGCGGTTGCAGCCATTTAGAGAGTGAACCAGCAGATGGAAGATCTCACTCTTTCCCTGTCTCTGCAACTCTGCCTTTCAAATAAATAAATCTTTAAGAAAAAAAAAAAGACCTAGTCTAATTACTTCCATTTTACAGGTGAATAAAGAAAAGTACAAATAGTAAGGAATTTTCTCAAGATTACACCATTAACTGAGGGATAGATCAAAATTAAGACTCAGGTCTCGGGCTGGTGCCATGGCTCACTTGGTTAATCCTCTGCCTGGGGCACCAGCATCCCCTATGGGTACTGGGTTCTAGTCCCGGTTGCTCCTCTTCCAGTCCAGCTCTCTGCTGTGGCCTGGTGGGGCAGTGGAGTGCTTGGGTCCCTGCTCCCCGCATAGGAGACCAGGAGGAAGTACCTGGCTCCTGGCTTCGGATCGGTGCAGCGCCGGCCATAGCAGCCATTTGGGGAGTGAACCAAAGGAAGGATGACCTTTCTGTCTGTCTATAATTCTACCTGTCAAATAAATTAAAAAAAAAAAAAGACTCAGGTCTCTGAATTTCCCCCTATTCTATAATCCTTAAAACAAATATAATAAAATAAACAATCATGACTCTTCCATCTCATACTGAGGAAATAAAGAAATAAAGATAACTCAAGAGGCTAGCATTTTAGTTGAAGACACATGAAATAAAGTTAAAGCAGATAAGTGAGTACTAAACTTACGCATCACGTGATTCTGTCTTTATTAAGATCTCAGAGGAGAAGAAGTCAAAGACTTACATTTGTCACACAATTCTACTGCAAAGCCCGAACACATCCAAGGCAAGTAAGCTCATTTATATGGGATAACCCATGAGAAGAGGCCTCTTATCTGGACACACAGATGGGCAGAAGGTGGACCAACAAGGGAAATGGATGGTGAATGGTGACTACATTACACTACTCACTCCCCTGTACCACACACACACACACACATACACCCTTTCTGTAGCAAGCACAGAAAGACAAAACATCCCAGAGCCTTTTCCTCACAAGCACAAATCTAGCCCACCAGAGCAGGACTTTATTTCCTACAGACTCCAGATGTCAATGTATTACTCCTGTAACCTGTGGTTCAAAGGTGAGGACATTGACATAAAACTCAGTTCCACCTTAACAGTGTGAATCGGGCGACCAAATGCTGCAGGACTGGGTTGACTACATGGACAGTGAGTTCCAGGAATAAAGAACACCATTTGCATTCTGGCCTGCGTGGTACATTTTCAGGCTTTTTACCTGGCTCTGAAGATGATGACTTTTTAAGGTCTAAGGACAGAGATGAAAATTTTATGGTCATTTATTTACATTGGAGGGTGGGTTATTACATTTGTAAAGGTTAAATATACACCGAAATATGTTTCTATTAGAATTCAATTTTTCTCTTGCTCATAATAAAATATTTGCTTTCACTGCATAACACGTGATGTGCATAACACGTGGGGTTCCATTAAATTTGTTTTGTATCAGTTTTTCCTGAAATATCATATTTTTTAAAAGATTCATCCATTTACTTGAAAGTCAGAGTTACACACATACACACAGAGAGAGAGAGAGAGAAAGAGAGTGAGAGAGAGAGGCAGAGAGAGGCAGGCAGAGAGAGAGAGGTCTTCCACCTGCTGGTTCACTCCACAATTGGCTGCAACAGCCAGGGCTGCGCTGATCTAAAGTCAGGAGCCAGGAGCCTCCTCCAGGTTTCCCGAGCGGGTGCAGGGGCCCAAGGACCTGAGCCATCTTCCACTGCTTTCCCAGGCCATAGCAGAGAGCTGGATTGGAAGTGGAGCAGCCAGGACTCGAACTGGTGCCCACACGGGATGCCGGCACTGCAGGAAGTGGCTTTACCTGCTACACCACAGCGCCAGCCCCTGAAGTATCATATTGTATGCACATACATGGATAACTTTTTCCTTTTTTAGGATTTCACACAAATTAACTGTAATGTCACTGGGTTTATACACTTATTTATATTAGTTTTTCCTGCACGTACTAGATAAAAATTCACTCCTAATCATTTTATACTATGGCTTGCTTTTAAAAATTAGACTCATTGTTTGTTTAACATCACATACATGGTATGAGATTTAATTCAGCATAAACTTGTCCTTTCTTGTCTGTTGTTACTTTCTCTAACAGAAACTTGGCTGTTTGCTCATTTTCCCATCAGAATGAGAATATCATGATCTTTATTCAGCCTCTATTTCTTTTTATTTATAAAACTCTACTTTAAACTCTAAAGTCATTCGTAATGGGGACAGGGCTGTGGTGCAGCGTGTTAGGCTGCAGCCTGAGGCGCTGGCATCCCATATTATCGCCAGTTCGAGTCCTGGCTGCTCCACTTCTGCTCCAGCTCCCTGTTAATGTGCTTGGGAAAAGCAGCAGAAGATGGCCCAAGTCCTTGGGCCCCTGCATCCACAAGTTCTGGATGAAGCTCCTGGCTCCTGGCTTCAAACTGACCCAGCCTCGCTGTTACGGCCATTTGCAAAGTGAACCAGTGGATGTAAGATCAATCTCTCTCTCTTTCTCTCTCTCTCTCTCTCCCCCCTTCTCTCTGTAACTCTGCCTTCAAGTAAATTTTCAAAAAACCATTCATAATACATGAAGGGGATGAAAAGGACTTCTCCACCCCTGCAAAAAAAAAAAAAAACACTTATGAAGCTGAAATACATCTTAAATGACAGCATGGCACTGGCATGGCAAAGACGGCATAGCTGATGTGATCCTGGCACTAGCACCTGCCCTTACCCCACCATTACCCTGTGCGTCCCGAGGCTTCTTCCTGTTCCTGGGTCCCTGCACTCTTTGGAAGCTTTTTGTCGTTGTTTTGCTTGGCTCTTGCCAACAGTGACATTCACTCTATTTTCTACAATCTCTTTTCCCACTTCTGCTCCATTTATTTCATTTACTCTAAAGCCTTTGTGGACTCCCTTGGAATTAACTTCCCTTTTCGTTCCTACAGAACTCATAAGGCTGTGATGCAAATACTTGTGTATGGGTTTGTTTCCCCTACCTGATCAGAACAGCTTAGGCAGCGATCTTGGAAATGTGCCTGGCACCCAGCAGGCTGGATTCCTGCTCATCCCAGATAGTACACTGCTGAACTGGCTAGGCGCATTGTTTTGGGGACCCAGGAACACATCTGTTCTCATGGTCTATGGAGAAGGCATGGCAACCACAGGGCTAGGACATCAGTTCTTTTTTTCAGCTCACCCAGGCATGGGCCGCCCAGGACTGCCATCTGGAGAGCAAAGCTCCAGGGGGAAATCCATGCTCACACAGGGTCCTGTATGTTAGCAGCCACGCGAGGGATGGGACTTATGCTCTGGTGAGTGACTCTAGATGGCATCCACTGAGACAGCAACAGCTAAGGAAGGAGTCAGCACCGGCAGTCCGGAGGGACCCCTTGAAAAGCACTGCGTGGTAAATGTCCGGCATACTACAGACACCACCACTAGAACAGCTCTCGGGCCCTTACGATCTGGACCTGGAAAAGAAGGGCACGAATGCAGTACGAGGCTTTCCTGACCAGACTCCCAAGACAATGACTAGCAATGAATGAGATTATCCAGGGCTATGCTTCCAGAGTGTCAACCTGTCAGTAAAAGTAATAACACAACAATCCCAGACACGAGTAAGCATGTGCCACATCAACCAATTTCTCAAAAAAAAAAAAAAAGTTTCTGGGGCTGTGGTATAGAGGGTTAAACCTCCATCCACTTGCAGTGCTGGCATTCCATATGGGCGCAGGTTCCAGTCCTGGTTGCTCCACTTCTGATACAACTCCCTGCTAATGGCCTGGGAAAGCAGTGGAATATGACCCAAGTGCCTGGGCTCCAAGACCCACATGGGAGACCCAGAAGAAGCTCCTGGCTCATGGCTTCAGTCTGGCCCAGCCCTAGATGTTGCTGCCATTTGGGGAGTGAACCAAATGAAAGATATTTCTCTCTCTCTCTCTCTCTCTCTCTCTCTCTCTCTCTCTCCCTCCCTCCCTCCCTCCCTCCCTCCCTCTCTTTTTCTCTCTCCCCCACCATGTCTCTGTCTTTCAAATAAATTAATTAAATAAATAAATCTTTAAAAAATGTTTATACCACTTTTGACTAATAAACCTTGATAATAATCGCTGCAAATTTCTCTAAAGTGTATTAATTGTTTTTCTGGGTGGTATAAGGTCATCATTGTAGAAATGTTACTAAACTGTAGCATGGAGCCATAAGTCCTCAGGAACTACCTGCCACCTCAAGAAATGGACCAAAGTGTTATGATGTCTTATTTTGTAGATTTTTAACACATATGTTTCATTTCCTCCACTGACATCAGTTTCACACTTGCTGCCCTTAGTAAAGGATGTACCCTCTTCCCACTGATTCCCAGCTCTTGATACACTGTGGGTCAAGAAAACACAGGCCGGCGCTGTGGCTCAATAGGCTAATCCTCCACCTGTGGCACCGGCACACCAGGTTCTAGTCCCGGTTGCTCCTCTGCCAGGCCAGCTCTCTGCTGTGGCCCGGGAGTGCAGTGAAGGATGGCCCAAGTCCTTGGGCCCTGCGCCCCCATGGGAGACCAGGAGAAGCACCTGGCTCCTGGCTTCGGATCAGCGCGGTGCGCCGGCCATGGCGGCCATTGGAGGGTGAACCAACAGAAAAGGAAGACCTTTCTCTCTGTCCACTCTGCCTGTCAAAAAAAAAGAAAGAAAGAAAACACATAGCAAAGTTTGTCAGAACTGAGGAGCAACAGAGGATATGAAAGGGCTTGGTTTTCTCATTGGATTGAGAACTAGAAACTTAAAAACAATCAGGGCAGGCACTTGGCCTGCACGTTAGGTCACCACTTTGGACGTTGCAATCCCAAACTGGAACACAGCCTGAGTCCCAGTGCCACTCCAGATTCCCACTTCCTGGCGTGGTGCACTCTGGGAAGGCAGCAGGTAATGACTCACACAGTTGGGTTCCTGCTATCCAATATGAGAGACCTGGGTTGAATTCCCAGCTGCCACCTTTAGCCTGGTCCCACCCTGCCACTGCAGGCATTTAAGGAGTGAACCAGTGGATGGGAGCAATCTCTCTGTCCATCTGCACGTGTGTGTGTGTGTGTGTGTGTGTCTCTCAAATAAAATTGATAAAGAAAAAAATTTTAAATAATTTCTGCCTTTGAGCCCTTATGGTGTTTTCACAGTATCTTGCAAACTATAGCACTAAATAAAATCTTTTCTGATTGGAGTTGAGCAGGAATGTGAGCTATGCTGGCTACTCTGCCACTGACAGCCACTTTTGTAGGCCAGCAGGAACAGAGTGTACTAGCAAGGGGCCTCCCTACAAGGAACTTCGTTCTAGTGGTTTGGAAGGCACACTGCAAGAATCTGGGAAGGGAGAGTGAAATTCTAGAGGATTATTAGTATCTTCTTTTTTCGTACCAGGACCTTAAAATGTTCTACAAGTATTGCTTCTATATTAAGAAAAAGTTACATAAAACCCAAGATTATTTTAGCAGTTCTGTGGAAAACAGACTTAAATGAGGAAGAAATGCAAGCAATGAGGAAACTAGGAATCAAGAGAGTAATTATTGGAAAAGAAAAAAAAATCATGATAAAAAAAAAAATCAATGCTTGTAGGACGTGGTAATACTTGAACTACCAGCAAGAAAGATGACAGAGCAGAATCTGCAGAGAATGTTTTGTGTTAGACATACACATTCGGCCGGCACTGCAGCTCAATAGGCTAATCCTCCACCTTGTGGCGCTGGCACACCAGGTTCTAGTCCCGGTCGGGGCGCCGGATTCTGTCCCGGTTGCCCCTCTTCCAAGCCATCTCTCTGCTATGGCCAGGGAGTGCAGTGGAGGATGGCCCAGGTCCTTGGGTCCTGCACCCGCATGGGAGACCAGGAGAAGCACCTGGCTCCTGGCTTCGGATCAGTGCGGTGTGCCAGCCACAGCGGCCATTGGAGGGTAAACCAACGGCAAAGGAAGACCTTTCTCTCTCTCACTGTCCACTCTACCTGTCAAAAAAAAATAATAATAAAAAAGACATACACGTTCTTTTCTTTAGACTTTGATGGAGCACCTATTCCAATGCAGGTATTTTGACTGGGTACTGGTGCCACCAGTAGTTAATGGTGAATCAGTGGGTATGTCCTGGGGGAAGAGAGGATGATGAAGATACCTGGAAGTCACTGGGAAACAAGATGTGTATGGCTGGTTTAACACAGTAAACAGAAGACTACAGCAAAAAGGCATCATACCAGAAGACAGTGACATGAAAATCCACAAATACATGGTAGATGAGACAAAAGATGAGAGAAAGGATTCAAAGTCATTTACTAAGTCACCTTGAACTAGTTAGCTAACTCATGCCCTGGGAGCCTCATGACTGTACTACAATATAAGGACTGTGAGGATTATTACAATATATGAGGTCTTGTATGTGAAATGACACTGAAGCGCAACACATGAAAAACACAAGACATCATCAATGTTTTACTGTCACTGATCCAAGGATAAAAAGAAGGACAAAACCATTCATTTCCCATTTCATGTTTACCTTAAAAAGTAAAGCTTCTCTCCCTAGTAACATGCTCCAAGTCCTATATTTTTCTCTACTTCTACTCCCCAGTGCCTTCCTGTCAACTTGATCAACTTTTTTAAAGAACACACTAAAAATACTTAGCAAAGCAAAGATTAGAGGAACTGCCTAAGCAGGGCTCTCAACTCACTGAGTCCTGCAGTGGAAAAGAACATAATTAGAGAGACTTGCCTAACTTTGACATTGGTATCAGAGTCTACAAAACTTTCAAGCGAGGCTAGCGAGACAGCTCCCTCCACAATTCCATTTCTCTTCAGAGTCAACAAAAATCAGAATATATGACTTCCAGATTCTTGCAATTAAAATTCACAATTGCACTCTCTTGGCTCAGAACCACAGGGGGGAAAAAAAAACACGGGAGGGTGCTGTTGGGGAGTCAGCAAATCTGAGACTGGCTTTGCAAGTTTGCAAATTATTAACCTCTGTCAGTTTTTATATTTATAACATGAAGACTGTAATATGCATCTTACAGTTTCATTATCCTTGCCAATGTCATTTCATACTCTAATTGCTTACCTATTTCTTCCACTCAATTGCATGTTCTAGGAGGACCATGACTTTCTTATTTAAGAGTAAATTTTACACTCTCAGAAAAGTGGCTGGGACAGAGTAAGCACCAAATTAATGCAATGGGTTTGGTTTTTAAATTATTATTATTAGTAGTAGTAGCTTTTTTGTTTTGTTTTGAGAGGAAACAGATAAGGAGAAAGAGAGAGCTCTCATCCACTGGTTCACTCCCCAAATGTCTGCAATGGCCGAGGCTAGACTAGAGTCAGAGCCAGAGCCAGAGCCAGAGCCAGAGCCAGAAACTCAATCCAGGTCCTGCCTTCCCACCCTGTCCCTTGTAGCTGTCATAAACTCAACTCTTGAGCCATCACTATTGCCTCCCAGGGACCACATTAGCACAAAGCTGGAGCCAGAGCCAGAAATCAAACTGCATACTTACACGGGATGAGGGAGCCCCATCAAGAATCTAAGCACAAGGTCAAATGCAAGCCCTGTCCTCATACATTATTTGGATATCCCCAGATACAACTGATAGCAGAGGACATTTATTTATTTATTTGATCTATAGTCACTTAAATCATTAAATCTATTTTGGTGTCTTTTGATGATCAAAAGTGTTTACTTGTGGAGCCAGAGTTGTGGCGTAACAGGTAAGGCCGCCACCTGCAGTGCCGGCATCCCATATGGGCACCGGTTCGAATCCCAGCTGCTCCACTTCTGATCCACCTCTCTGCTATGGCCTGGGAAAGCAGTGGAAGATGGCCCAAGTCCTTGGGCCCCTGTACCCAAGCGGGAGACCTGGAAGAAGCTCCTGGCTTCAGATCAGCGCAGCTCCTGCTGTTGTGGCCAACTGGGGAGTGAACCAGTGGATAGAAGGCCACGTCTCTTTCTCTCTCTCTGCCTCTCCTTCTCTCTCTCTGTAACTCTGCCTTTCAAATAAATAAATAAATCTTTTTTAAAAAGTGTTTACTTATAATAAGGCTTAATTTATTCATTTTTTATACTTAGTGTTATTTTGGTTCCTGTCTAAAAATTCTGTCTACCCTAAAGTTGCAAAGATACTCTTCTCTGTTTCCTTCAGGAAGCATTCTAAGTTTTAAATTTAACATTTGCGTGTATGATCCATTTTGAAATAACCATTGTATATGGTGCAAGGTAGACATAGCTGAGGGTTTTTCCCCCTCCATATGGACAATCCTTCCAGACCACTGGCTGAAAATATTTCTTAACTGAATTGCTTGGGTGCTTTTTTGGTGTGGGTCTATTTTTGGTCTCTCTATTCTACTGTATGAATCAATCCACACATCCATCTATCCATCATCCTTGTGGCATACTCAGTTATTCCCAAATTACAGAAAATCCTGAAATCAAGTAACTCTTCCAATTCATTGTAGTGACTGTTTTATTATTTTGTATTTATACATACTTTAGATTAGCTTATCACTTTCCATAAAAACTCATGCTGGGATTTTGATTAGGTTTGTGTTGAATCTATAAGTTAATCTGTGGAGAACGGATAGCTTAACTACAGAGTTTTCTAACTAAATATATGAACTCACCCCAGTCTTCTTTAAATTACTTTTATCCATGTTTTGTAACCTTCACACATCCTTTTTGGCATGTTTTTCATTAATTTATCCCCAAATGTTTAGCTTTTAATGCAATTGCAACTGGCATTGTTTTTATTTGAGTACTTTGTTGATTTCTGAAGAGTTCTCTCCATATTGGTCATGCTACATGCAAATGCAAAGTTTCATGTTTTCCCCTAGTTTTTCTACCTTTTTTTTTTTTTTAAGATTTATTCTATTTATTTGAAAGAGAGTTACAGAGAGAGGTAGAGACAGAGAGAGGTCTTCCATCCGCTGGTTTACTCCCCAGATGGCTGCCATGGCCGGAGCTATGCCGATCCAAAGCCAGGAGCTTCTTTTGGGTCTCCCACGTGGGTACATGGGCCCAAGGACTTGGGCCATCTTTTACTGCTATTCCAGGCCATAGCAGAAAGCTGGGTTGGAAGAGGAGCAGCTGGGACTAGAACCGGCACCCATGTGGGATGCCGACACTTCAGGCCAGGGCTTTAACCCACTGCGCCACAGCGCAGGTCCCATTTCTACCTTTAGTTTGTATTCCCTGCCTGATCCCACTGGTTAAAACTTCCAGGACAATGTTCAATAAAGGAGTTAGAGTATACAGCCTTGCCTTTTTCCTGTCACTGGCAGAGGGAAGGATCTTTCACTATTAAGTATTATGTGAGTTGTAAAGGTCTTATATATTACAGTCACCCTTAGTATCCTCTGAGGATTGGTTCTAAGACCCACCAAGGTAACCAGAATTCACAGGTGCTCAAGTCCCTTATATGAAACAACACGGTATTTCCATATAACCCATACAATCCTCCCATATACTTTAAATGTTCTCGATTACTTATAATATCTAATGCAAATGCTATGTAAATTGTTCTTTTATTTATTTATTTTTTTTTTTTTGACAGGCAGAGTGGACAGTGAGAGAGAGAGAGAGAGAGAGAGAGAGAGAGAAAGGTCTTCCTTTTGCCATTGGTTCACCCTCCAATGGCTGCCGCGGTCGGCGCGCTGCGGCCGGCGCACCGCACTCATCCGATGGCAGGAGCCAGGTGCTAGGTGCTTTTTCCTGGTCTCCCATGGGGTGCAGGACCCAAGCACTTGGGCCATCCTCCACTACACTCCTGGGCCACAGCAGAGGGCTGGCCTGGAAGAGGGGCAATCGGGACAGAATCCGGAGCCCCGACCGGGACTAGAACCCGGTGTGCCGGCGCCGCAAGGTAAATTGTTCTTATATTGTATTTAGAGACTAAAGACAAGAAACAAGACTGTATATGTTCAGTGTGGATATAATTTTTTTCTTCTGATTTTTTTTTTAAAGATTTACCTATTCATTTGAAAGGTAGAGTTACAGAGAGAGAGCAAGAGGTCTTCCATCCACTGGCTCACTCTCCAGATGGCTGCAACGGCCAGAGCTACACTGATCTGAAGCTTGAAGCCAGGTGCCTCTTCTGGGTCTCCCACTCGGGTGCAGCGCCCCGAGTGCTTCAACCATCTTTTATTTTATTTTATTTTATTTTTTGACAGGCAGAGTGGACAGTGAGAGAGAGAGACAGAGAGAAAGGTCTTCCTTTGCTGTTGGTTCACCCTCCAATGGCCGCCAAGGCCGGTGCACTGTGGCCGGCGCACCGTGCTTCTCTTGGTCTCCCATGCAGGTGCAGGGCCCAAGCACTTGGGCCATCCTCCACTGCACTCCCTGGCCATAGCAGAGAGCTGCCCTGGAAGAGGGACAACTGGGACAGAATCTGGTGCCCCGACCGGGACTAGAACCTGGTGTGCCGGCGCCGCAAGGTGGAGGATTAGCCTATCGAGCCACAGCGCCAGCCCAACCATCTTCTATTGCTGTCCCACGCCATAGCAGAGAGGTAGATCGGAAGGGTAGCAGCTGAGATTAGAATAGGCGCCCATATGGGATGCTGGCACTGCAGGCAGAGGATTAACCTACTGCACCACAGAACTGCACCACATATATTTTTGATCTGCAGTTGGCTGAATCCACAAACGCGGAACTCATGGGTATGGAGTTCAGTTTGAGGATTTTCCATCCTATTTGTAATTTGCTGAGAGGTTTGTTGTTGTTTAATCATGGACAAATGATAAACTTTTTCAAATGTTTTTCTGCATCTATTGAGATAATCATATGTTTTTTTTCTGTTCAATCTATTATCATAGAAGAGTGACAGCAATTGATTTTTAAGTATTTAATCAACCTTACATATCTAGAAGGAAAAAAAACTTTGTATTAACAGTGTATTATATTTGTATAAATTATATATTTGTATAAACAGTGTATTATATATTTGTATATGGCTACATTTGATCTACTGATATTTTGTTAACTATTTTTTATGTACACAGAAGTCTATAATGTTCTTTATTTGTAAGGAAATGATATGGTTTTAGTGTCAAGGTTATGTAGGCCTTACAATGTGTATTGGAAGGATACTATCTTACTCTTTTTTTGTGAAAGATCTTTGCAGTATTTATGTTATCTCTTTTTTTTTTTTTTTTTTTTTTGACAGGCAGAGTGGACAGTGAGAGAGAGAGACAGAGAGAAAGGTCTTCCTTTGCCGTTGGTTCACCCTCCAATGGCTGCCGCGGTCGGCGCGCTGCGGCCGGCGCACCGCGCTGATCCGATGGCAGGAGCCAGGTGCTGGGTGCTTTTTCCTGGTCTCCCATGGGGTGCAGGGCCCAAGCACTTGGCCATCCTCCACTGCACTCCTGGGCCACAGCAGAGGGCTAGCCTGGAAGAGGAGCAACCGGGACAGAATCCGGCGCCCCGACCGGGACTAGAACCCGGTGTGCCGGCGCCGCAAGGCGGAGGATTAGCCTGTTGAGCCAAGGCGCCGGCCATGTTATCTCTTTTTTAAGTATAGTTTTCACTAGTGAAGCCATCTAGGCTTGGAATTTTCTGTGTGAAAGGTTCTTAATTATAAATTCAATTTCTTTAACACATGATATGTTCTTTATATATCCTGTTACTTCTTGTGGTCAATTCTGTTACTTTAAATTTTTAAAAGAATTTGCCCCTTTCATCCAAATTGTCAAATTTACTGGCATGAAGTCTAACTAGCGTGAAGTACTTTATCCTAATTATACTTCTAAGGTCTGTAAATACTCCTTCTTTCATTCCTTTCACTCAATTTGTGATTTCTCCTTTTACAATCAGTATAACTAAGTGTTTACCAACTTCACTGATTTTCTTAAAGAAGTCAGCTTTTGGTTTCATAGCTTTCGCCCCATGTTTTTTATTTCATCAATTATCGTCATGTCTTTATTTTCTTTCTCTTCTTTTGCTAGCTTCTTTGGATAGAAGATAGAATTAGTGATTTAAAGGTATACATTTCCCTCTAAGCACTGGTTTAATTTCTACAACCTTCAGTATGATGTATTTCCATTTTCAATCAGTTAAAGTTACTTTCCTTTCTCAAAAATGTTATCTATTTATTTGAGAAGCACAGAGACAGAGCAAAAGAAAGACAGAGACAGACAGAGTTCCCATCTGCTGTTTCACTCCCCAAATGACTGCAATGGCTGAGTTGGGCCAGGGCAGAAGCTGGGAACCGAAGCCAGGTTTCCTGTGTGAGTAGCAGGGACCCAATTACTTGATCTACCACTTCTGCCTCCAAGAGTAGGCACCAAAAGGAAGCTAATATCAGAAGCCAGAGCCAGGAATCAAACCCAGGTACTTCAATGTGGTATATGGGGATGTGGGCATCTCAACAGGTAAGTTAATGCTATTTTCTAATTACCTTTGTGATTTATTTATCAATTGGTTATTCAGGAAAATATTGATTGGTTTTCAAATATTTGGGGATTTTCCAGTGAAATTTTTTTTGCTGATTTTTAATGTCATTCCATATGGTCAAAGAATATCATCTGTAGGATTTCAATCTTTTGAAATTTACATAGACTTGGTTCTCATCCCCTCAAACATTCATTGTATAAGTAAAAGGAATGTTGATTTTTAAATTACTCAGAGTAGTGCTTATAAACATGAATTACATTAAGTTGGTAAACAGTGTTGTTCAAATTTTCTATATTCTTACCATTTTTGCTACCAATCCCATCAATAATTGAGAGTACTTAAAACTCCAAGTATAATTATGGAACTGTCCATATCTCTTTAGAATTCTGGGAGCCTCTGTTTCAAATATTGTAAAGCTCTGTTATTAGGTGCATAAGTGATTATGATTTTTATGTCTTCTTGACACACTGACTTAAATGGATCAAGTGAACCAACTTTATGTGATATCCCTTTTTAACTCCAATCAGTTTTAGCACTAGATAGGGACCTGGATAGGGAACTTGTTTTCCTTTTGAAAAGGAAATACTTCCTATGACAAGGTGAAGAGATAAAACCTCAGTCAGATGGATGGACTCAAAAAGGCACAACTTCCTGTGGCCTGGAAACTATCAGAGTAGGATGAGGCTTTGCTCTGCCTTCCTTCCTCCATGACCCACTGCTGAACAGGGTGCTAGGGACCACCCTAAGTGACGGACTGACCGTGATGGCCCTGGAAGTGAATGTGCGTCCAGAGCTGCAGACCTGCTGTCCCTATGGCTCACCCACAAACATTCTGGCCTCTTACGATTTTATTTGCTCCCCTGGATAGCTCCAGTCTGGAGGGTGCTTCCCCCGCAACAGTGCCAACAGTGCAGTAGTTGTGAGAGAATGATATGTCCTGGGTACCTTAAATCTTTTCTTTATTTTTCTTAATATAAATATTTTGTGTCTATAATTTTTCAACTCATTGATCTGAGAGGTCCTGATTCCTACACTGTGTCATCAGCTACATGAGCAGTTTCAGGCATAAGGCAGCAGCAGCTCTAGGTCTGTGCAAGCAGAACACTGTGCTTCTACTCCACAGAACAACTCTGGTTTTACCTCTTTCTACTAGGTGCCTGGTGGCAAAGACAGAGGAAAAGAGGTCAAAGCTGGTGCAAGTGTCAGACTGACACCAAAAGAAATATATATACATATATGTGTGTGTGTGTGTGTGTGTGTGTATTTGTATACACTCACTCACATATGCAAGGGGCTTCAAAAAGTTTCTGGAAAAAAGAAATTAAAAAATAGTGTAGGCCGGCGCTGCGGCTCAATAGGCTAATCCTCCACCTGTGGCACCGGCACACTGGGTTCTAGTCCTGGTCAGGACGCCGGTTCTGTCCTGGTTGCTCCTCTTCCAGTCCAGCTCTCTGCTGTGGCCTGGGAGTGCAGTGGAGGATGGCCCAAGTGCTTGGGCCCTGCACCCGCATGGGAGACCAAGAGAAGCACCTGGCTCCTGGCTTCGCATCAGCGCAATGTGCCGGCCACAGCGCGCCGGCAGTGGCAGCCATTGGAGGGTAAATCAACGGCAAAGGAAGACCTTTCTGTCTCTCTCTCTCTCTCTCTCTCTCTCTCTCTCTCTCTGTCCACTCTGCCCTTAAAAAAAAAATAGTGTAGGGGCAGGCATTCAGCACAGCAGTTAAGATACTATTTGGGATGCCCGCACACTATTAGAGTGCCCAGTTTTGAGTCCCGGCTTCCCTCCTGATTCCAGCTTCCTGTTAATGTGCAGCATCACCTGGGAGGCAGCAGGTGATGGCTCAAGTAGTTGGGTCCCTGTCACCCATGTAGAAGACCCAGATTGCATTCTTAGACCTGGCTTCAGCAACTGGCTGTTGCAGCCACATAAGGCAAGAAAACTATTTGCCTTTCAAATAAAATTAAAATAAATTTAAAAGCAATTTAAGATGATGTAAATTTTCCATGAACTTTTAAAAAAGATTTATATATATATTTGAAAAGCAGAGGCAGAGAGAGAGAGATCTTCCAGCCACTGGTTCACTCCCCAGATGGCCGCAACGGCCAAAGCCGGGCCAATCCAAATCCAGGAGTCAGAAGCTTCTTCTGGGTCTTGGGCTTCAAGGACTTGGGCCATCTTCTACTACTTTCCCAGGCCACAGCAGAGAGCTGGATCAGAAGTAGAGCAGCCAGGATTCAAACCAGTGCCCATATGAAATGCCAACACTGCAGGTGGTGGCTTTACCCACTACACCACAGTGCTGGTCCCATCAAGGAAGAGCAAGAGAGAGAGAGGGAGAGATAACAGGAGAGACAGAGAGATCACTCACCTGCTGGTTCATTCCTCAAACGGTTCCAACAGCCAGGTCTAGGCCAGGCTGAAGACAGGAGACAAGAATTCCATTCAAGTCTCCCATCTGGGTAGCAGGGGCCCAAGCACTTTCCCAGGGACATTAGTAGGGAGCTGGTTCAGAAGTGGAGCAGCCAGGACTCAAACTGACGCTCTGTTATGGGATGCAGTGTCACAGGTAGTAGCTTAAACAACTGCAGGACAAGGCTGGCCCCTCCATCGACTTTTTAAGCCCCCTCATGTGTTGTCTATAGGTACACACACACAGAGTTAAGGGTTCCTGATCCAGCCATTTAATCTTAGGATACTGGCTCCCTTGCTACATAAGAGCCACCCTTAACTGGATCAGGCTAAGCCTTTATACATCCAGGGAGGTGTGTGCGTGTGTGTGTGCAAAGACACATGAGCACACATGCACATACTTCTGTTTGCCTAAAAATTTCAAGAGTGTTAGAGAAGCAAGATTTTCTTTTTTTTTTTTTTTAAGGATGTAATTATTTACTCAAAAGTCATAGTTATAGAGAGAAAAGTGGAGAGAGGGGGAGACAGAGAGAGAGATTGAGAGATCTTCCATCTGCTGGTTCACTCCCCAGATGGTTGCAACCACCAGGGCTGGGCCAAGCCAAAGCCAGGAGCCAGAAGCTTCCTCCAGGTCCCTCACAGGGGTGCAGGGACCCAAGTACTCGGGTCATCTTCTGCTGCTTTTCCAGGAGCATTACCAGGGAGCTGGATTGGAAGTGGAGCATCTGGGACATGAACCAGCACCCATATGGGATGCTGGCATTACAGGCTGTACCTGCTACACTAGAACTCTGGCCCTGGATAAGATTTTAATAATGAAACTTCTGTATTCCTTGCATGCTGCTAAGGATGTATATCTGACTCAAAACTAGACTCCTTAATCCTTCTAGACCCTGTACTTCTGTGTGACTTCCAGATGAAATCCATAAACAAGTGCTCCTTTGTGGTGGCACGGCCACTATCCTCAGTTACAGGTAACAACAGTGTCCACGTAGCTGCTGATGGACAAAGGAAGGTTTACGGGTAATGTGTGAGGATCAGCGTTGACCATTGTCTGTATGCTGAAATGGGGCAAAGACAATGGGTGATCACATTGGGTGACTGATGTGTGTCTGATCCTGGGTTCAGTCTTCCTGAAACCATGCTCCCTCTACTTTTCTGATTTATCTGAGTTTTGCAGAATTTCACAGTTTGTTGGTTCGGTAACTTTGATCTGGTCTAGCTTGTGTAAATATAATATATGGGTCTTTCTCATATTGTTTTAGAGTATTTACTGCCTGCTTCCTTTTGTAACAGGGGAAAAAAGCATTCTTGTTTTCAAAAGATTCTACCCAAAGTAAAGGTTCTGAAATATAAGCTTGGGTGCCCATTTTCACAAAGTGGGTCATTAACCATCCTCTCCAATGGTCCTTCCCTTATTTCCTACTTTAGACAAGATCTTCTGTCCTGACAACTTGACTCCCATCCTAACAGGACACAGGTACATATTCAATCCTTGAGGTGATCTGAAATACTGAGAGACATGTTTAAATGTCTGAATGAATTAGAAGTTCTGCAGTCCTCATTTCCAATTGTTACCCCTCTGGTTGAAGTCCATCCTGATTGCGCTGTCAAACACACAATGGTAGATTTGCATGGACAAAATCTACTTAAAATCTGTAGTAGAGAAAAATAATGGGAGGTTGGTGAAAGGAAGAGGAGCTTCTTTATAGAAATCTGAAGTGTGAGGCTAAGAAAGGAAATGGTGTCATGGTATAGCAGGTAGGGCCGCCCCTGGGTATCCAATCCCATAGGGGCGCTGGTTCAAGACCCAGTTGCCCCACTTATGATCCACTTCCCTGCTGGTGCACATGGGAAGGCAGTAGAGGATGGCCCAAGTGCTTGGGCCTCTGCATCTGCATGGGAGACCTGGAAGAAGCTCCTGACTCCTGGCTTCAGGTTGGCCTGGCTCCAGCTGTTGAGGCCTTCTGGGGAGTGAACTAGCAGATTGGATCTCTCCCTCTCTCTCTCTTTCTCTCTAACTCTGCCTTTAAAATAAATAAATATTTTTAAAAACACAGAAGAAAGAAAGGAAAGACAACGTCTATCCCGTTCACCTAGGAACTCTTCTGCTGATGCAAGCAAGAACTGATGTCAGAGTGACCCCCAAATTATCTAATAGAATATAGATTGGATGTAATCTATGCTTGCTGCTAGGAACCAAAGCTTTATTTTGATGCGTTAAGACAGGAGAATAATGGAGGAAAATAAGAACCTGTCTTTGTCTTTTCTCTGACTCCTTTCCTTTTATTTTTGAACTGCAAGAGACTGAAGTCCCTTGGGTTATGATGACTCATCATTGTTGGACAGTTGCTTTTGCTAATACTGGATCTTTCCTTTCCCTCAGCTCCCCATGTTTTCTAACACATGTTAACTCTATCTCCTCCCTTCTTTTCTCCCTGGAAAATCACACTGAATGAATGAAGTCTTACACAGAAAACAAAGTAAAACGCTATACAGTTTCACACACGTGAGTATGGCATGGTGACTGCTACTGAGTGTACAGTTTACTTAAGGGTGACAAAAATGTTCCAAAGTCAAATTGTGGTGATGGCTGCACAAATCTATGACTGTATTAAAGAATACTGAATTGTATATCTTAAAGGGGAGAGTTTTATGGTATGTGAATTATATTGCAATAAAGCTGGTCAAAGAGAGAAACAAATGGAGCATTATATCTGAAGTATTCAGAAATTACTCCTTGTCACCTTCCCTTCCCTATCCCCTCTAACTCCCTAGGTATTCTCAGCCAGTCCCACCACTTTAAACATTGTCTATGAATCCGTGACTTCTGAACTTCTGTCTCCAGCTCTGCCTTCTCCCTTGAGATTCAACCTTCTCAACACCTCTCCCACTTGGAGCTCTACTGGGCATCTCAAACTTAACAATAATCAGAACTCTTGATTCTCCTTCCCTGAATCTTCTCCTCCTGCGTGCACTCTCAGTAACACCACCTCCCACAAGTTACTATTTCCCCCTTTAGAATGTATGCAGGGTTCCTTCCCAAGTCTGGTACTCTGTGTCCCTGTAGCTGGCAAAGCATAGAGCTCAGTGAAGATCTGTTCTGTGAACTAACCATTGAGTTGAATAAAATAGTTAAAAAAAAAATTTAAAACCATCAAACCTTCGACTTGTCATTGAGCTCAACCAAGTTCTTAATGCATCTCAACTTTGATAGGAGTGGCTTATCAACTATTAAAACTACACTGTGTCCATTATTACAGTTTTAAAAGGAAAAATCATTTTCCCAAATGCTCTATGCTGGATTGCAAGAAAAATTCAAGTAACAAAAATCAACATAGGGAATTTGAATAGAAATCTCTTAAAAGAAGAATAAACAGCTAAAGAAATAGCCACAGCCAACAGATGGGTCCAAGCACACATTCAGCACCTCTGCAACACCCACAAAGCACTCAGGTAACAGGAAATTCAAATAGCAGCCCCTGTTCTCTTTCCAGAACCCCAGCTGGGGTCATTTCAAACATTTAAATGTCTCTTCCTGTACTGTCAATCACCTCTCTCCAACACTAAGATGCAGTTTTCGTGTTCACACAGGCTCAGCTGTCCACACTTCTCCTTTGCTGAGAATCTTTACTATGACAAATTGATTACGAAAACAGATCCTTTTTCTTTCAAATAATCCCCTCACACTCATTTTTTAAAAGATCTTTATTTATTTATTTGAAAGGCAGAGTTACAGAGAGGCAGAGGCAGAGAGAAAGAGAGAGAGGTAGAAGTCTTCCATCCACTGGTTCACTCCCCAAAAGGCTGCAACAGCTGGAGCTGGGCCAATCAGAAGCCAGGAGCTTCTTCCGGGTCTCCCATGCAGGTGAGGGGCCCAAGCACTTGGACCATTTTCTACTGCTTTCTCAGGCTACAGCAGAGAGCTGGATCAGAAAAGGACCAGCCGGGACCCCAACTGGTACCCATACGGGATGCTGGCACTGCAGGCGGCGGCTTTACCTGCTCCGCCACAGCACTGGCCCCCATTCTCATTTTTATAAGCTCCAAGATCTTTATTCTAATATTCTCATTCCTTTTCTAGTATTTTTTTAGATTCCTTTTGGGTTGCAAGTATATGAACCTGCTAACTGCAAACACTTTCCCAAATTTGCATTTTTTAAAAAACAATTATTTAAATTCAATTTTGGATGCTAACCCAAATTAACAGAAATTAGTGAAGTTTCTTCTTCAGGAAGCACTTGCCGCTAACTTGCAAAGTGTGTACCAGCTACATGCAAACGTTTATGACAACTTATGAAAACTGTACCACAAACAGCTTTAATTTATAATGTACTCCAAAATAAAGTCTCCTCTCTCCTTAAATTTCCATTGTTGCTTAGGTACCAATTCCAATTATTTTTTAAATCTGTTGATCCCAACTGTTTTCTGAAATGTTTGACAAATATCTATGTCATTTGAAACAAAATTACCTCAAACTTGTATTTACTTCCACAGAAACAGTCCCATTCTTCTCTGGGGCTTATTTGCCACATCTTTAATGAGGATAACAATATTCACTTTATCAAGATGGGCAAATGAGATCAGCAAGGAGGTCTCTTTAGTCACGACAATGCATTAAAAGTTTGGGTAATAACTGTTCAGAAATAACTGTTGGCCAAGACCCAAAAAAGAGCCCTTGAACAAGGCTGGCACTGTGGCGTACCAGGTAAAGCTGCCGTCTGCAGTGCCAGCATCCCGTATAGGTGAGGGTTTGAGTCCTGGCTGCTCTACTTCTGATCCAGCACCCTACTAATGCACCTGGGAAAATAGGATGGCCCAGGTGGCTTGGATCCCTGCACCCACGTGGGAGACCCAGATGAAGCTTCTGGCTCCTGGCTTCATATCAGTCCAGCTCCGGCCGTTGCAGCCATTTGGGGAGTGAACCAGCAGATGGAAAACTGATAACTCTCTCTCTCTCTCTCTCTCTCTCTCCTTGCCTCTCCTTCTCTGTAACTCTTTCAAATAAACAAATCTTTTTTTAAAAAAGAATCATATTTTTAAAAAAAGAGTCATTTATGTGGAACTCAGTGGTTTTTTTTGTCAGTCATAGTGCTGTTGACAGAAATGGTATCAATCCTCATAACTTCATACATTATTTTCACTTAGGTTGTCTGGTTTTTTGTTTTTTTTTTTTTTTTTAGGGTTTATTTATTTATTTTGAAAGTCAAAGTTACAGAGAGAGAGGGAGAGAGAAAGATCTTCCATTTACTACTTCACTCCCCAGACTGCAATGGCCAGTGGTAGATCAGGCTGAAGCCAGGAGCTAGAGCTTCTTCCAGGACTCCCACATGGGTGGCAGGGGCCCAAACATTTGGGCCATCTTCGACTGTTTTTCCCAGGCCATTAGCAGAGAGCTAGATAGGAAATGAAGCAGCCAGGACATTAATCGGTACCCATATGCCTTTACCCCTATATGCCACAAGTTGGTCCCTGCCTGGTATTTTTAATCTTTTTTTCTTTTAGAATATTAAAAACAGATTATTCAGGGCAGTTTTCTGGGTATAAACACCTCGTGATTTTCCGCTCCCTTGGCACTTCTTAATTCTGTTATGATCACACCTCTCACACCCCCACTAGACCCATCCTGGAACCTGACTTATCAAGAAAGGTAGTGTTCTCCACCAGCCTTCCAACCTCACACTCAAGGATGGTATTCGCAGGTCTATGTATAAGTGAAAATTTACCTCATTAAATACTTCCTTTTTTAGAAACTTGATACCAAAGGCATCAGCTCTATGAGAAAATATACTTCGAAGCTTTTTACCCACTAGCAATAATTTAACCCTTCTCTGTACTTGTTGACAATTTATCTCTTTAAAAATGGAAGCTCACACAGGCTATGGGACACCTCTCCATGGCTTCCCCACTGAGAAAAGGAATAAGAAGCCAGTGTTTCCCAAAATGTATCCCAAAGAAAAGGTGCTCTATGGAAAAAAAAAAGCCCCCATGGTGCAATAAATGCATAACTAGGTTGGATAACCTATATGCAGTTTTTTAGAAACTCAAAATGGCTCTTGGCTTATGTAGTCAGTTACTTCTCTCTAGTAATATGGGTATACATTATTCTTCCAGTTTCCTCTAAGTTTGAAATATTTGATAACTTTACAAAAATCTGTACCTCTATTTATCTGGAACTTCTGAAGTTGATAAACCAGGGCCAATGTTGTGGCAGAGTGGGTAGGTTAAGCCACAGCTGCCTCTCATACCATATGAGTGCCAGTTCAAGTCCTGGCTGCTCCATTTGCAATCCAGCTCCCTGCTAACGCATGTGGGGAAGCAGCAGAAGATGGCCTGAATGCTGGAGCCCCTGTCCCCCACGTGGGAGACCCAGAAGAAGCTGGGTTCCTTGCTTCGGCTCATCCTGACCCCAGTCACTGTGGCCATTTGGGGAACGAACCAGCAGCTGGAAAATCTGTCTATCCCTCCGCCCTCTCAGTAACTCTACCTTTGAAATAAATAAAATAAATCTTAAAGAAAAAAGTATTGCTTAAACAGTGTTTTTCTCCCCCTCTGAGCAGCTCCCTAATATAAGCAAGTAGACATAACATGAATTTAGAAGTGCACTTTTTCACCAAAGAAAAGTACAAGTCTGAGACACCAACATGGAGGAGGGTAGAAAGGGCAGACTACTCTGCAGGCTCCCAGCCACATGCAACTCAGAGGTGGAAGGTGACCTCACTGCTTCCACAGTAGCTTTCCGCACACCTATCCAATGTGTGGGGAGCTCTTCCTAGCCTTCTGGATGGTGGCCAAGGGTTCTCCAACACAAGAGCCACACATCTGAACCCACTGATGAACATGAGAGATACAGCACCTCCATCCTTTCGGCACAAGTCGATGGATGACTCACGGCTCCCAGAGCTGAAAGGCCAGGTGAAAGCTCGCCCCATGCCAGGATGGAGCACACAGAGTTCAGAGGGACGAAGTTCAGAAGCAGCTCGCTCAAACACCTGGGAGCGCGGAACAGAGAAGAGGCTGTCGCAGTCAAGACAACTGCAGGATTTTGAATCCTTGAACACAATTTTACAAACGATTCCTTTGTGCAACCAGAGAGGAAATAAATGGTCATCCATTTTGAATTCTGGAAGGTCTCTGGGCCACAGTCAATAGTCAACAATGGTGGAATAAGATTATCCCAGCAGAGACCAGCACTGTGGTACAGTGGGTTAAGCCACTGCCTACAGCACTGGCACCCCATATGTTTGAGTCCAGCTGCTCCACTTCTGATCCAGTTCCCTACTAATGGCCGGGGAAAGCAGCAGAAGATGGCCCAAGTTCTTGGGTACCTGTACCCACATGGGAGACCTGGAAGAAGCTCCTGGCTTCAACCTGACCCAGTGGCCATTTGGGGAGTGCACCAGTGAATGTAAGCTCTCTCTCTCTCTCTCCCCCAATCCCTCCCCCCATCCTTCTCTGTACCTCTGACTTTCAAATAAATACGTCTTTAAAAAAAAAGATTATCCTAGTATTATAAACTGTAGAGCAGAGAGTTATTAGTAACCGGATAAGGCCACAAAGCTTGCATGTGGATTAGTCAGAATTTGAACCCAAAGGCTGCACGCCACCACTTCTTGAGAAACAGAGGTGACAGCAGGTGCAACTGCGGGGTCATCTGCTTTGACTCGGGCATTTTCTCTTACATCTTACCAATGAGTCCATGATGAAGGTCACAAAAATAGACTAAAATTATTCCATCTGCCGGATGCACCCAATGATATTCCAGGGTACGTGGCCTTTTTAGAAGCTGGGTTTAATCTAAAATGTTGCCGTATTTTTGACATTCACTTCTTTTGACCAGCCATCCCTAATTAGTCTGAATCAGGACACTCTCACTTTCATTTAACCTTCCATCGTGACAAGAACATAAGGAAAGCTAGTATGTCCCTGTTACCTGTCGGGTACAGCATGGTGAGGACACATTCCATGACAGCACTCAGGAGGCCAGGCTGGGGCAGCAGCCTTGTACCTCCTTGCACATCAATGCTGCATATGTTCTATAACAGGAATGGACCTCTCTTGTATTTTTCTCCAAAAGTCTTACCAGGAAATTACAGCCTCTCTTTCCAAATTCTAGAGGCATGCCTGTGTTCTAGGGATGTAAGTTGTATCACTGCATTTTCCAAAACACCGTGGTCACGGAAGTGTTAAGAATTTAATCACTCAAGCCCACCACCACCCATTTCAGTATTACGTCCTGTTCTACTCCAACCAGTAAGTAAAAGCAACTCAAATTATCGGCCAAATTCGGTGAGCTAAACTCATCCTCTGACTAGCTACCCAAGAATTCTCTCCGGGCCAAATCACAGAATTTTCTTCCTAGATTGGTCACATTGATTTTAAGGTAAATATCAAGATTGCATCACAAATTGTGGTGGTCAAGTATGGTCTTTGGGCAGACCCAATCTGATCGTATTAAGAACAAAAAGGGAAAGTGACTCAGAATGTCTTCACAGACATCCTTGCAGGAAGGCATTGGACTGCGGGCTCCTTGGACACGGACGTAGGAATTCTTCACTGTTGTTTCCCAGGTGAGTATCAGGAACCTGGTAAACAGTGGCCTTCAACAAACATCCCAGAACTCAGGAATGAGCGGGAATAAGGACAAGATCATGCTGATCTCAGCAGTACAGATGTGGCTACACTGGAAAGTTCACTCTGAGGGTATTCTCAGGTACTTCAGAGGGTCGAAGGAAAACCATCTTAAGATGACTCTGCAGAGGGCCACGCAAAGGTCACATTTCCTTGACTTTAGCAAATATTACATCAAGCCACTGGTTGTCTTCTGCCGATCAGAAGTTCTGATGCTGCACACTGAAGTTGGGAGGAAAAGGCTGCCAATGCTCCCCCCCTAAGCCCTTCTTGTGATAGGAAGACACACGAATCTCACTGGGATGGATTTACCCACAAACAGAGACTCAGCATTTTAAGAGATGAAACACACACAGGGCTGTGGTTCTCTCTAGCTCCATCTCTCTAAGAGGCAGGGGGTAGGCAGACTCCAGTGAGAGCTGGATTGCTTGCCTTTTTCTCTTCCTGTTGGTAATGCTTGTGTTACGGGAGCACTCCATGGCATTTAGCAGCAAAACGTTCTTGAAGAAGAGGGCTGACTGCCAGTCACATATTCTGGGCACACATACTACAAGACCCATGCCTGGAGTGTGATGCTTGGTTCCCAATGACATAGACATCTTTCCCCTCCAGTCGTTAGCATCCTCTCAGGAGACAGGTCCCCCAGAAACCTCACAGGCAAGGAGGACAGGTTCAAGCAGCATTCACAGAGGGTCACGGGCACAGCAGGCTGCCTCCCTCTGGGGTACTTTGGGAAGGACCGGCATTCTAAAATCAGCAGCCAATAAGCAGTGAGTGGTAAATCACTTCAGAAAACTGTGATTCCTCCATCCACAACTTTAAGGGAGTGAACTGCAGATCATTCCTTGGCACAAGGAAGACAACCCAGAAAAGAGGGCACTCACTGGGGGTTGGCAGACAGGGCACTGACCCTGGCCGCCTCTAACTGGCCAGCAGCCCTAGCTGGACAAAGGCATTTCACCTTGCAGAGAGTCTCAGCGCCCTCAGTTGTCAATTGAGAGTACTGGATTACTAGGCAATCTCTGTTTCCCGCCCAGCCCCCACAGCCTACAACTCAGTGAATGACAACTTTGTCTGGTACCTTAAGCGTATGCCTTTCACTGGAGCCAACACAGACCATTTGCAAGATGCATACTTGTTAGCAAATTGGAATTCAGTGTTTGCCACACAGTCCCTGCCAATGGTTTCTCCAAGTCATCTGATATTCAATAGATAGCCTAATAGATGTGTGAACTCTTCTTGAAGGGTTGGCACACAGGAAGCAGATCCCAGGTGATTAATATTTATTGAGCACAGAAAGTCATGACTGACATTTATTATCTCATTTAAAAGACTTTCTTCCCCAGATTTTCAGTAGGTAAAACTTTTTTTTTAAGATTTTTTAAAAATTTTATTTATTTGAGAGGTAGAGTTACAGAGAAAAGGAGAGACAGAAAGGTTTTTTTCATCAGCTGGCTCACTCCCCAAATGGCCGCAACGGCCAGAACTGGAACAATCTGAAGCCAGGAGCTTCTGGGTCTCCCATGCAGGTGCAGGGCCAAGCACTTGGGCCATTTCTGTTGCTTTCCCAAGTTATATGCAGAGAGCTGGATCTGAAGAGCAGCAGCCAGGACATGAACCAGCACCCATATGGGATGCCGGCACCACAGGTAGAGGCTTAGACTACTTCGCCACAGCACCGGCCCCAATAGGTGAAATCTTTTTTTTTTTTTTTTTGACAGGCAGAGTGGACAGTGAGAGAGAGAGATAGAGAGAAAGGTCTTCCTTTGCCGGTGGTTCACCCTCCAATGGCTGCCACGGACGGTGCGCTGCGGCCGGCGCACCACGCTCATCCGATGGCAGGAGCCAGGTGCTAGGTGCTTATCCTGGTCTCCCATGGGGTGCAGGGCCCAAGCACTTGGGCCATCCTCCACTGCACTCCTGGGCCACAGCAGAGGGCTGGCCTGGAAGAGGGGCAACCGGGACAGAATCCGGCGCCCCGACCGGGACTAGAACCCGGTGTGCCGGCGCCGCAAGGCGGAGGATTAGCCTGTTGAGCCACGGCGCCGGCCAATAGGTGAAATCTTAATAGAATTTCTGGCAGTCTTTCACGTGTGGGTTTTTCCTAAATTTATTATACTAGCAAATGAGCGCTCTCTCTAGATTCCTTGGTTCTGATACCCAAACTGTTATACAGAATTGCAGAGCACGGTCCTGGGTCTTGTACCTTAGCCTGCTACTGCTTTGCCTTCACTCAGTACCAACTTATCAGAGTCCTTCCTCTGACAGTGTTCTTGCATTTTTTATCTTTTTTTTTTTTTTTGACAGGCAGAGTGGACAGTGGGAGGGAGGGAGAGAGAGAGAGAGAGAGAGAGAGAGAAAGGTCTTCTTTTGCCATTGGTTCACCCTCCAATGGCTGCCGCAGCCGGCACGCTGTGGCCAGCACACCGCGCTCATCTGATGGCAGGAGCCAGGTGCTTCTCCTGGTCTCCCATAGGGTGCAGGGCCCAAGCACCTGGGCCATCCTCCACTGCACTCCCTGGCCACAGCAGAGAGCTGGCCTGGAAGAGAGGCAACCGGGACAGAATCCGGCGCCCGACTGGGACTAGAACCCGGTGTGCCAGCGCCGCAAGATTAGCCTATTGAGCTGTGGCGCCAGCTTGATTCTGATTTTTAAAAAAATGATTTAGTATGAGTCCTGTCTCATAAGTATTCAGAAAATACTTGTTTCAATATTTATTTTGGAACTCAAACAGTCCAGGATGTCACTCATGTGTTCTGTTGATGGGCTTGGTTTGTCCCATATTTTCTCTGACCTACAACTCTTTTGCTGGCCTTCATTCCCCTCTTGTCCTCATTTTTTCTTAGATCTCACAGTCCATCATCACAGTCACAACTTGGCCAAGTCCCTCCACAAGTGCCTCTGCTTTCCACGGCTCCCCCACGGCCCCCTCCCCCATCACACCCACACTGAATCCAGCTCTCCACTTTCCCTGTAAGAGACAATGTAGTGTCATACGCAGAGGAGCTAGCCCTGGAGTTAGACTGCTCCAGGTTCAAATCCAGGCTCTGCCACCTAACAGCTGTTCTCTTTCTGCAGAATGAGGCACCTAACAACGATGGCTGACTCGTGCTCACGCAATGAGTTTAAACAGCACTCATCTGTATACCAGACTTCTGCTGGTCAGGGGAAGCCTTCCAGAGATGTTAGCTAGGAATATTTTTTTTTAAAGATTTTATTTATTTATTTGACAGGTAGAGTTACAGTGAGAGAGACAGAGAAAAATGTCTTCCTTCCATTGGTTCATTCCCCAAATGGCCGCAATGGCCAGCGCTATGCCGATCCTAAGTCAGGAGCCAGGAGCTTCTTCCTGGTCTCCCACGCGGGTGCAGGGGTCCAAGGACTTGGACCATCTCTTACTGTTATCCCTGGCCATAGCAGAGAGCTGGACAGGAAGAGGAGCAACTGGGAGTAGAACTGGTGCCCATGTGGGATGCCGGCACGGCAGGCAGAGGATTAACCCAGTGCACCACAGCTGGGAATATTTTTATCATTGTTACTCTGTGTATGAGACAATGGAATGAAGTTGGGAAAAAGCACACATCCAAACAGACTGCTTGCTCTATAAACACAGAACCGCAGGGCTCCAATGCATCCCTCATGTTGTCTGCCATTCTACTTTACCTCCCCAACACTTGTTCATTTGCTCTCCTCCTCTTCCAGGACGCTTTCTCACACCTTCTTCTCTTTGAGTCTCTTTCCCCTGACCTGATGACCAGGTTTTACTTGCTACACCACAGCACCAATCCCCCCACCCCCAGCAATTTTCTTGCTGCACATATCCCTCCACTTTGCATGTTGGTTCCTCCCTAAGATGATTCCCAAAAATCCTCATCTCCTTCACGTCCTTGCAGAATTCTCACCTCTTAAGGGGAAGGAACCTGTGACTGACTTCTAACCAGCGGAATATGGCAAAGATGATGGGGTATGACTCCCGTGTTACACATGTTCCTCATGTGGAGGAAGCCCATCCAACAGAGGACATGGACATGGGATGACAGAGAGGGACCCCAGGAGTGGAACCACAGAGGCAGCCTCCAGGTAGCAGCCAGCAAGAAGCCAGGACCCTCAGTCCCATGGCAGGAAGGGAATGGATCCTGCCAACAACCTGAAGAAGCCTGGAAGTGAGTCCTTCCCTGCCAAGCTTTCGGGTGAGAATCAAGCCACTTAGCCCCTCCAATGCAGGCAGCTTTGTGAGACTCAGCAGATCCAGTGAAGCTGAGCCCAGGCTCCTAACCCATAGAAACTCTAAGAACTGTTTTTGTGTTTTACTTGAAATGCAGGGTGACGAGAGAGGAGAGGAGAGGAGAGGAGAGGAGAGGAGAGGAGGGGAGGGGAGGGGAGGGGAGGGGAGGGGAGGGGAGGGGAGAGGAGAGGAGAGGAGAGGAGAGGAGAGGAGAGGAGAGGAGGGGAGGGGAGGGGAGGGGAGGGGAGGAGAGGGGAGGAGAGGGGAGGAGAGGGGAGGAGAGGAGAGGAGAGGGGAGGGGAGGGGAGGGGAGGGGAGGGGAGGGGGGGGAGGAGAGGGGAGGAGAGGGGAGGAGAGGAGAGGAGAGGGGAGGGGAGGGGAGGGGAGGGGAGGGGAGGGGGGAGAGGAGAGGGGAGAGGAGAGGAGAGGGGAGAGGGGGGAGAGAGGGGGCAGAGGGGGGAGAGGAGGGGGAGGGGAGACAGGAGAGACAGGAGAGAGGAGAGAGGAGAGAGGAGAGAGGAGAGAGGAGAGAGGAGGAGAGAGGAGAGAGACTTTCTTCAGCTGGTCCACTCCCCAAATGCCCATAACAGCCAGGGCTGGGCCAGGCCAAAGGCAGGAGCCCAGAATTCAACCTGGGTCTCCACTCAGGTGGCACAGATACAAGTACTTAAGCCATTATCTGCTGCCTCCCAGAATGCATTAGTAGGAAATTGGATGGGACGCAGAGGACCTGGGACTCAAACTGCCACCCTGATATGGGATACAGGTGTTTTTTTTTTTTTTTAATATTTTATTAATTTATTTAAGAGGTAGACAGAAAGGTCTTCTATCCACTGGTTCACTCCCCAAATGGCCATGACGCCAGGAGCTGGGCCTATCAGAAGCCAGGGGCCAGGAGCTTCTTCCAGGTCTCCCACTTGGGTGCAGGGGCCCAAGGACTTGAGCCATCTTCCACTGCCTTCCAAGGCCATAGCAGAGAGCAGCTGGATCAGAAGTGGAGCAGCTGGGACTAGAACTGGCTCCCAAATGGGATGCAGGTACTGCAGGCAGAGGCTTAGCCCACTATGCCACAGCGCTGGTCCCAAGGGATGCAAGTGTTTCAAATGATGGCTTAATCCACTGTACAACACTTGCCCCTGAAAACTTGTTTTAAAAGGTTATTTTTAAAAATTATTTCTTTATTTGAAAGTCAGAGTTAGAGAGATAGTGAAAGAGAAAGATCTTCAATGTGCTGGATCACTCCCCAGATAGTTGCAAAGCTTGAGGTTGGGACAGGTTGAAACCAGAAGCCTAGAATTCAATCTGAGTCTCCCACATGACTGCCAGGGGCCCAAGGACCTGAGCCATCTTCTGCTGCTTTCCCAGGCAAATTAGGAGGGAGCTGGATCAGAAAGGGAGCAGCAGCTGGGGATGGAGCACAGGGGTTAAACAGCCATCCACAGCACCAGCATCCTGTAATGGCAGCGATTTGAATCCCAGCTTCTCCACTTCCAGTTCCACTCCCTGCTAATGCACCTGGGAAACCACCAGAAGATGGTCCAAGTGCTTGGGTTCCTCACCCACGTGGGAGACCCAGAAGAAGATCCTGGCTTCAGATTGGCCCACCTCCAGCTGTTGTGGCTATTTGGGGAGTGAATCAGCGGATGGAAGACCTCCTTCTTCTTCTCTGTAACTCTGTCTGCCTTTCAAATAAATAAATCTTTTAAAAAAATAGTAGTAGTAGAGCCACTGAAACTCAAATGGGTACTCATATGGAACTAGGAGTCACAGGTGGCAGCTTAACCTGCTGTGCCACAATGCTGGCCAATGAAAACTGTTGTAAGCTACCAAACAACCTGCCACAAAGCAATAGAAAGCTATTACACTCCTTTTCTATCATGATCTAGTTATTACCCTAGAGTCCCTCCTATATTTTAAAAAGGGGCAGGTGTTGTGGCATAATACAACTCCTGCTAATCTACCTGGGAAAGCAGAAGTTTTTCCAAGTGCTTGGGCCCCTGCACCCACATGGAAGACCCAGATGAAGCTCCTGGTTCCTGGCCTTGGTGTGGCCCAGCACCAGCCATTGTGACCATCTGGGGAGTGAGCCAACGAATGGAAGCACTCTCTCTATCTCTGCCTTTTGAATAAATAAATATTTTTTTTAAAAATTAAAAAAAAAAGAACTTGGCCCAAATGCCTTCCAGCTACTCCCTCTTCTCTCTCCTCTCCTTTCCAACAAAACATATCAAAAGACTTTTCCTAATGTGTCTTCAGTTCCTATTCACTATGCATCCTACTCTTCTCATCATTGAAACTTCTTTCGCCAGGGATAACTACGTTCCCTATTTTCTCATCCAAATGAACAAATGTCTATCTCACCTCTTGTTCAATAGCCCAGCAGCACTCAACACAGTTCCCTGCACCCCACTTTCTGGAATTACTTCTCTTGGCTTGCTGCACTTGGTGTTTTCTAGTTTCCTGACTTCTTACTTGGCGGCTGCTGGCTTTTCAACCTTCCTGGCTGGCTTGTCTTCCCAAACCCAAACTGAGATGGCGCTGTGCCCTGGAGTCTGGCCCAAGGCTGGCCTCTCTTGGCCCACTGTGCTCCCTTTGTAGTCCCCAGGCTCTGAATGACATCATCAGGCTGAAGCCCTAGCCTCCACCTCCCCCCTCAACTCCAAGGCCAGCAGCCATTGGCCCACCTGTAACGTCCACCAGGATGTTTAATCATCATCTCAGACTTTACTCATCCAAAACTCAGTTTTCCCTGTCTCAGCAAACAGCACAGCTAACCCACTTCTTATCAGAGCCTCATCCCGGGTCCTCCCCTTTCCTTCATCCCTCACCAGCCCAGCCAGCAGGTTCTCACAGGTTGATCTGCACATGAGTCCTGAACGTGTCCACTCCCTTCTCACTCCACGGCGGCCAACCACTGCCTGCAAGCTGCCGTCACCCCTCACTTGGACTCTAGGGGTGACAGCCACCTAACTGGTCTCCCTGCTTCTTCTCCTGCTGTCGGGTATAATCCACACAGCAGGATCTTATGAAAAACACCATCCACCTTGTCCTCAACTTCACACTCCACTTTTCAAAGACCCACCTCTGCCATGCTGCTGGCCCCATCCCACTCCCTTGATGTATCTTGTACTACTGAGTTCCAGCCTCACCTACCTTCTCCTTCTCACCTCGAGACCTGCTATTCTCTCTGCCTGCAAAGATCTTCCCATGCTAACTGGGTCACATCTGAGATCACAGGCCCCCTCCTTAGAGAGCTCTTCCCTGTAGTAGCTGGCTCTTCTTCCTCCTCCTCTCTGAGCCATTATTTCCCTCTTGGCAACACTCTGGTGTCATGCTCACTTGCCTCTTCATTTCTTTCTGTATTTGACTGTTGCTACAATGTCCATCACCAGATGGGAGTATCAGAAAGGTGTCCACTGCTGTGTTCCAGAAAAGCACTCACAGGTGCTTGATAAATATCTGTTGAATACATCCATACACAAATATTCGAGGGCACTTTTTAAAGTTCATAGAAAAATGAAATTAAATAAGTTTATTTTGGTATGAAGTATTTGAAACCGTGTAGTTTTTTCATAATGTATACTTTCCATGAACTGTCTGAAGACTTCTAGGTCCCCTCATACATAAGACACTGACATTCTTATAGGCATGTCAGGAAAATCACCTTCCTATATATTTCATTAGAAAATCTCTTCAGATAGTGCCAAGATGTCTTTAAAGCAAACACAAAGATAAAATCAGAAGTTTTGGAAAAGTTGTGAACAAATCAACAAGCCATAAAATGAAGCTCGAGGCAGGTGTTTGGCATGACAGTTCCAATGCTTACTGGACACCTACATCCCACCTGGGAGTGCCTAGTTCATGTCCCAGCTCTGTTCCTGATTCCAGCTTCTTGCTAATATGTACCCTGACAGGCAGCAGGTGATGGCTCAAGTATTTGAGTCCCTGCCATCCATCTGGGAGACCTGGATTGAGTTCCCGGATCTGAGCTTTGCCAGCCCTCCTTGTTGTGAACATTAGGGAAATGAACCTGCAGGAGGGTGATCTCTATTTGTTAGTCTTCGTCTCTCTCTCTCTGCTTCTCAAGTAAACTAATTAAACTGTTTTAAATGAAGTCCATTTTGAAAGAATTTTAAAAGAAATTTGGTGAATGCTCTTTTTTGAGGATGTGAATTATCACACCCTAGTTACTGTGTTTTTATAGGCTTTTTTTCCAACATGGAGTTGGCCTTGATCACAGAGTATAAATTATTATTAATGTCCCCATCACAAACTGTTCAATCGCTATTCAAATCACAAGACACATTTCCAGTACTGCTGGGCAAAACTGCCAGGGAATCACCACACTTGCCATTCAGTGTCACTGACACCATGTGACTTAATTTCAACCCAGCTACATCCTGTAGCCATACAATGCAGGCTTTTCAGCAGACCATGGTAATGAGTGTGGTCACAGTCCAGATTCCAACAAGCAGCTGTCAAAAGCTATCATCCCAAATGACTACTTGCAGAAAACTTCTCACTCCCAGAGCTGGTACTTCCAGGGTGGTCTAGGAAAGAAAAACGTGCCCTCTTCTACACTCGGACTATTCTAATGGCTGATGTTTAACATTTTTTTGGAAATGCAATTTCAAGCTTGGAGCAGCTGACTCCCTTCCACTCTCCCCTCCCCCACTTTGGGAGCCCCCAAAGACTCTTAAAAATGTCTAATCTCTACGAAACTGGCTTGTTTATGCATCTTTTCCTGTTGAAATACCAATACCTTCTCAAAAACCCAGCAGTTATTCGGTTGATTTTAAGAACCACTGTTGAGAAAAATCACTCTCTCCCTCGCTTCCCACTTGCTGCCCTCAAAACTTCTTAGCAACATAGACCGTGCAGAGCCTCAACGTGGTGTGCATTGTCCAATCGCATGCCTGAAAACCCAGCCAGTCAGTTGTGTAATAATAAACCCCTTATCTCCTAAAGATACACAAACAGAAAGATCTCTCCGAGCCCCAGTGCGCAGGGGACTTCGCAAGCATTCTCTGCAAACCTCACGTCCCTTTTCAACGCCAAACCCCTTCTCATTTGCAATTTTGACTTGGGGGGAAAAAAACCAAAAAGCTAAACAACGTCGAGTTTAAGCACGGGAGGGCGAGGGGCAATGCCAAAAGCTGCTAGCAGAATGAATGCATGAGGAAACCAAGGGCTTGGCTTTTGCCTTACTGGGTTTACCGGTTTCCCTCACCAGCCCCGGGAATGGAAACTCATCCACACTACTTCCTGGGTGGAAAAAGAGGCCGGGAGATTGAGAAGTGAAGCGGCTTGTTGTTTCAAAAAAAAAATATATATATATATATATATATATATATATATATATAGCCCTTAGAATAATCAGGGCACACTCCCGCTTCCGTGGGGAGAAGATTCACAGACCACTCTGCTCAGCCTCACCCGTCCCGACCAGACGCAGACCCGCATCAACCTCGTCCCATCTCCAAGTTCCTCACCCCACCCCACCCGGGGAGAAGCGTTCTGCTCCCGCACCGCTGCGGCCCTTGGAGGAACCCCGGAGCGGCCGCCTCGCGGAGGTGCAGGCGGCCCGAGGCGCAGGCAAACCAACAGTTCCTTCGCCCGGCCCCGCGCGGCTGCCGGCGCCGCCGGACACACCCCTCCCGGCCCCGGCCTCCGCCTGGCGCTCGCCCGGGAGCCCCGGCCCGTCCCACTCCCGGGGCCAAGCGGGTCCCACGCGCGCCACCGCAGCCCGCACGCACCTTGAGCGCGCCCCGGGCCGGGCCCTTGGGGACCGCGCGGCAGGGTCCGAGGGGCACGAAACGCTCCTCGCCGTCCTCGTCTTCGTCGTCCACCACCTCGACGACCACCTCCTCGTCCTCGTCTTCCTCGTCGTCATCCTCCTCCTCCGCGCCCCCTCGGGGCTTCTCCTCCACCGGCCCGAGCCCTCGCCGCCGCCGGCTCGCGCCCTCCTCGTCCTCGTCTTCCTCCCCGAGAAGCAGCAGCACCGGCGAAGAGGCAGCGGCGGCGGCGGCCCCGGTGGCCCGAGAGGGGCCGGTCCCGGCGCTGCGCGGCGGCGGCAGCGGCGGCCTCCAGCTCTCCGCGGCCAGGGCCGGGGCCAGAGCCGGGCCCGGGGCAGGGGGCGGGAGCCCCGGCAGCGCAGCTTCCTTGGCGGGCGCGAGCGCGGGCCCAGCCGGCTGCAGCGCGGCGCCCCCGCGGCGGCTGCCCAGGCTGGAGCGCTTGGCCAGACGCCGCGCCTGCATGCCTGAGCGCGGGGCTGCGGGCCGCGGGGCCGCGCTGGAGAGTTTGTCACCTCCGCTTCCTTCCCTGCCGGCCGCTGTGGCCGCAGGCGCCCAGGACTAGGGGCTGCAGGAGCCGCCTCCCCGGGCTTGCAGCTGCCACTGGCTGCAGAGGCGCGGGCGCCGCCTTCGCTGGACCGGCCCGCGGGGACGCCGGCGGCCGGCGGCTACGGCGGGGCGGCGCGGCGGCCGCGGGCGGGGGTGGGTGTGAGCGAGCGGCGCGTTGCCGCCTCCGCCTCCGCCACCGCCGCCCGAGAGCCGCGGGCCGAGCTGCGCTCCATGCGGCCGGCGGCCGGGCCGGCGCGCGCCTCTCCCCGGCCGCTGCGCCCGCGCGCTCCGGGCCTACCGCGGGCGTCCCTGGGCGCGAGCTGTTTGTGCGGTGTGTTTTCCTCCACCGCCCCCCTCTCCGCGAGCCATTCCTCGCAGCCCTCCGGTGCCCCCCCCCACCTCCCCGTGCAGACAAAACCCGGACTGGATTTACTTCCCCTACCCGCAGTCTGCGAAAACCTGGCGCTTGCATGCGGTTGGCCGGGGCGCGGGAGCCCACGCGTCACCCTGAACCGGTTCTTTTCCCTGGACGGAGGAGGGCAGGCGTGGCTGGAACCAGGGTCGGACACTTGGGACGGAAGGCTTTGCTGCTCGTCGTTTGAATTGGTCTCCGATGTGTTTGGCGACTACTTTGCGCGCCCCTGTGAAATCAGGGGGACGTGTGTCTATCCGAGGTTGGGGTCGGTCTCTAACGCGAGCCATCGGATCATTCTGAGACACCCCCATTCCAAGGCCCAGCCTCTGGCGCGGTCCTGGCCTGAAGTCTTTCAGCTGCTACTGCTTTCTGCATTCTGCATTCTGCCTCCAGGGCCTGAGCCTGGTGGCCAAGGTATCAGCTGTCTCCATGCAATTTGTAGGCTCTCTGCTGGCTTCCTCCTGGCCTTTGAAGACACTATCAGGAGTGGGGTCTCAAGATTGTTAGGTTTCAAAAAATTAATATCTGCAAATCAAGCACATAGCCACTTTCCTATCCAGTTCACGACTTTGCCACTGCTTGAAGACTTTCAGCTGTAACTGAAGAAACTTGTTTGCTATTCTTTAGGGGCTAGGCTGGATAGCCACCCCCTTTGCCTCCAGAGTAGACCCCAAGTGGCAGCCCTGAGAGGCAGGGCTGGGAGGATCAGGTTCGTCACACGCCCTGGCGGGCCACCTCCAACAGGTGCATGGTGTCCTCGGCTCGGATAATTACTGTTGGAGCCTCCCCATCACCTACCCTGGTAGCCGCTTGAAGGGGGCTCATTAAATGCTCACTTAGATGTCTTCCAACTGTTGAACAGGGAGGATGACAGAGATTCTGAAATGAACTTTTTGTTCTCCCTGAATCAGATTAACTTTCTGATATACCTATTTCAGATAATGACACTCTCATTAAAATCATTCAGACACAGAATAGTGGTATCGTTTTAACTCCCTTCTCGACCGGGTCCCTAGAGGCAGGTGCCCGCAAGTCCAATCCATTGTTCTCTCTGAAATGCCTCTTCTCTGCTCCCCAAGCTCCCAGAGCATTTTGTGCCTTCAGCCGGAAAAGTTTCTAACAGTTACAGGCACCCAGTTTCTCACCCAGACCCCCTCCCTGCTGTGCCCCCTTCAGGCACCACCCATGGATTCTTACTCCCAAGACCCTATCCGGATCATGGCATTTTATGGTTGAACTTTTCCTTTGGAAACATTCCATGCAGGAATTCAGGAGATGGGTATGTCCGGTGATTAAAGTGGTTTTGTTTTCATTAGGAGAAACAATTTGGTTGATTTGGAAGGTGGGGGAGAAAGATATAGGGAGAGAAAGCCTGGTCACTCTTTTGACCAGGAAGAGTCAAGCTCAGGGGCACAAATGGTGGGCAGACAGGTGTAGGAAAGATGGTGGAAGAGAATGAAGGTGAAGCAAGTGAGCTGGTAATTAGTCTCAGGGCCTAGGGAGCCGGAGTGCCTGCACCTGCACCTGTACCCTGGCTCTGGAACTTTCTGGCTGCCTGCCCTCACCATGCCTCAGTTTTCTCATCTGTAAAACTGAGATAATGGAGATAATAGTAGTACCTGTCTTACGTGTGAAGTTGTTCTGTAGACTAACGAGTTAATGCATGCCATCAGCTTACAAGGGTGCCTGGGGCAAGGTAAGGTCTATATAAGGGCTCGTTAGATTAATATCTTTGTAGTGATTTATAGACACGGTGGCTAGGGATACTCTTGGTGAAGAGCAAAGTTGTTCTCCTTTAAACGAGCTCAGAAATGTCAATCACTAGCAACATATGCTTTTTTAAGATTTATTTTATTTATTTGAAAGGCAGAGTTCCACGGTTGGGGGAAGCAGATCTTCGATCCACTAGTTCACTCCCCAGATAGCTGCAACAACCTAGGCTGGAACAGGCCAAAGCCAGGAGCTTCATCCAGGTCTCCCACGTGGGTACAAATGCCCCGGGGCACGTGGGTCATCTGCTGCTGCTTTCCCAGGTGCATTAGCAGGGAGCTGGATCAGGAACAGAGCAGTGGAGAATCAAACCCATGTGGGGATGTGGGATGCAGGCATTGCAGACAGGAGGTTTAACCTGTTATGTCAAAATGCCAACCCCAAAACATGCTTTTAAAATGCAGCTTTTAAAATGTTGTCAGGGGGCAGTAGTCTGGGGAGGAGGTGTTTAGCCCAGTGGTTAGGATGCCCACATCCCCAAGGATAAAGTTTTTTTGTGTCTAAAGTTGCTAGAGATGAAAATAAATGTTTTCCTGGGAACTGAGAGGAAAGGTAAAAGTTACCGAATGAGTGATTGTGTTTGTGGTTCAGTGGAAGGTAGTGCACTGTTGTACTTTCAAAATTGCATCCATACTTTAAGATTGGCTGGTTTGGGGGGCCGGTGCCATGGCTCAATTGGTTAATCCTCCACCTGCGGCGCCGGCATCCCATATGGGTGCCGGGTTCTGGTCCCGGTTGCTCCTCGTCCAGTCCAGCTCTCTGCTGTGGCCGGGGAAGGCAGTGGAGGATGGCCCCAGTGCTTGGGCCCTGCACCAGAATGGGAGACCAGGAGAAGCACTTGGCTCCTGGCTTCAGATCGGCGCAGCACCGGCTGTGGTGGCCATTAGGGAGTGAACCAATGGAAGGAAGACCTTTCTCTCTGTCTCTCTCTCTCTCTCACTATCTATTACTCCACATACATGTCAAGTAATTTAAAAAAAAAAAAATTTGCTGGTTCCCTTTCTCAGGCCACCTCAATGGAGCCCATACACATCCCTTTCCTGGCTTTACAGAGCTAGCGAAGTCTTCCCTCCAAGCAAAAAAACAAACAAACAAACCAAAAAACCCAAGAAAAAACTTGACGTTGTGATGCAATGGGTTAAGCTATCACTTGCAATGCCAGTATCCATAAGAGTTCCAGTTCTGAGTCCTGGCCGCTCCACTTCCGATCCAGCTCTCTGCTATGGCCTGGGAAAGTAGTGGAAGATGGCTCAAGTACCTGGGCCCATGGATGAAGCTCTTGGCTTCTTGCTTCAGCCTCGCCCAGCCTCAGCTGTTGCGGCCATTTGGGGAGTGAACCAGCAGATGGAAGATCCATATCTCTCTCTCTTCCTTTAACTCTCCCTGTAACTAAATATTTTTTAAAAAGAAAGAATTGACCTCGCTCTCAGACCATTCAATGGAAGCTGATGCTGCAAAAGAGCTTTGACCTATACAGTGTGTTGAGGGATGAGAAGGATTTGAATAGGCAGAGCAAGCAGCAGCATCCGGATGCGTGCAAACCACGGAGCACCATCCTCACGCAATCAGGACTTTCGGTGGGAAATAAAATCCAGGGGCCAGATTCATCGACAATCACAACGATGCTTCGGGGCATGAGCTCATGACTCACTATGTTGCTGATATGGACTCAGAAGTCAAGAAATACCTCATGGTGCCAAGGAAAGGGGAAGGAGTCATTGCTATTTCTTTCTCCCACATTTCTCAAATTTATTTTTTTTCTTCAAACACTAGGAGTGCTTGCTGCTGAGGCTGAGAAGTTGTGCCTCCGAGTCATGGGGCGAAAAAATAGACCTTCCGGCACAGTCCCATCCTGCATGTCATCATCTAAAACCTCCCATCTTCACTGCACATGCATTTATGGAGTTCTGCTAAGTGCCAGGCTAGCTCTTGGCTCTGGCGTGCAGCAGTGGGCAAAATCACCATTCCTGGGGAAGGGAGTGGACAACAAGAAAAGAAGGGACTCATGTGAATTCATGATGCACTAGGTGCTGTAGAGAGGGAAAAAGCAGAGCAGGGGGTGCTGAGGTCTAACATACTGAAATAAGAATAGTCTGGGGAGGAGGTGTTTAGCCCAGTGGTTAGGATGCCCACATCCCACATCATATAAACTGAGTTTTTTTTCCCCCTATTCTGATTCTTGGCTCCAGCTCTCTGCTAATATAGACCCTGGGAGGCAGTGGTGATGCCCATGTGGGAGATCTAGATATTTTTTGTGCTGTGGGCTTCTGCCTAGCCCTGCCCCAGATGTTGCAAGCATTTGAGGGATAAACCAGCTGATGGGAGCACTCTACCTCTCTATCTGTCTCCATTCTCTGCTTCTCAAATTAATAATAGCAGTACTAATAGAACAGGGTGGAGTATTATGTTTATACTGCTGCTGGGGTATTTTAGCTGCGTAGTGTGAGAAGTGCTAAGAGAAAGAACGAGAGTGGGTCTTGAAATAAGAGTCACAGTGGGAAGCTGCCTGCTTTGTGTCTGCTTTCTTGTGGTCCTCCATGATTCTGAAACCTTTAAGTTCTGAGCCTCAAAGACACCTGAAACATGTTTTACAAATATCCAAAAAAGATGTATAAAGAAAATCAAGTTCAGCTTGACATTATGCTCAATCATATTTTTAAAAAAATATTTATTTATTTGAGAAGCAGTATTACAGACAAAGAAAGGGAGAGACAGAGAGAAAGGTTTTCCATCTGCTGGTTCACTTCCCAAATGGTAACAACGGCTGTAGCTAGGCCAATCTAAAGCCAGGAGCCAGGAGCTTCTTCCGGGTCTCCTATGCGGGTGGAGAGGCCGCATGGACCTGCGCCGTCTTCCACTACTTTTCCAGACCATAGCAGAGAGCTGCATTGGAAGTGGAGGAACTTGAACAGTGCCCTTGTGGGATGCCAGCACTGAAGGTGGCAGCTTTACCTGCTATGCCACAGGGCTGGCCCCATGGCCTCTTAAAAAAAAAATTAAAACTAAAAGTAAAACTTTGCCCTTTAAAAAGGTTATAAAAGTAAGATTAGGTTCTTTTTTCCACACTTCTGAGAAACTTAAAAATGATTTCAGATGATAACTGTCATCCCATCATATGAAAAATTGATTAAGGTTAAGAGACTTGCTCATCTATTACTATAGCCCTCAGGCTGAAAGTCCATCTAAGCCAAGTAGGAGCTTTCACCCAGATAAACGTTTCTTCCAGCAGCAATTAACTTAAACACAGCACAATGTGCTTTTCACATACAAAAGTACCTCCAAAAGTTATTGGGAAAATGGAATTAAAAAAATAGGCTCATTTTGGTACAAGATTTTGAAATCTTCATGCAGTTTTTTCATAATACACATTTTCGTGAACCTCTTACAGTTCTTTGTAATACTTCCAAAGACTTAAACTTATTTTTCAAGTGAGTAGAAAAATGACAGCATTATTTTCTCTATTTTTCAATTTATTTATTTGAGAAGCAGAGAGTGAAAGAGACACAAAAATGTCATGTTATATTATTTGTATTAATCTCCCTTTTTGTAAAATAAAAATCTCTCAGTCCATGATGTATGATTATTGCCTACTAGTGATATTTTCATATTTCTGAAGTTTTTCTGTCTTCCTTTTCTATGGTTATTTTGCAATGTAGTACCCTCCTGAAACCAGTATCTGAAATCCTAAAGACACCAAAGAGGGAAGAAGGGAGTTATCAGCTCAAGTAACTAAACCACAGACGGACATGGCCTTGGGCTGGCCCTCTCTCTCTCTCCCTCTTTCTCTCTCTCATCTCTCTCTCAGTATATGAGAATACTTTTAAAAGTTCATAGAAAATGGAAGATGTTTATTTTGGTGCCCTCACATTACAAATCTATGCATAGTTTTTTCATGCATTTCCATGAACATTTTGAAGACCCCTGTGTATACATGTATCACTTGTTTCGTTATCTGATCAACTGGAGGCAAGTCCACAGGCAGCTGTGGCCCTGCACCTGCCAGCCCTGCGATTGGGGCGGGGCAGCTCCTGGCCACCTGCAGCCATCAGAGAATGCCCAGTGTTGGGCTCTCACAAATCTACATTGGTGGCCAAGGGCAGACTGCTGTGTGGGTGGCCTTCATTAGAACATGCATCGAGAGGCAGAGGATGGTTTCTGTACTGGGTAGAAAAAGAACAGAAAGGCCACTGTGTGTTATCTGTATAACCAATAATATCTGAAACTTGAAACATACAAACACCCAGAAGGAAAACAAACTCACCAAAAAATCTCCCCAAAAGGCAACCACTGTAATTGTTTTGGCATATTTATTTTTATTTCTTTTCTGTGCATCTTTTTGTCTTATTTAGTTTTTCCACCTAACTTTATATTGTTTTTCTATGACACATGTTTGTATAACTTGCATCTGGGTCATAGAGCAAAAAGAAATCATAAAATATTTGCAGAAAAAGGGCAAGGCGGCAAGGACAGGTGTTTTGTGCAGCAGTTAAAACACTATGTGGGGCACCTGTTACCGGCGAATGGCAGGGTTCTTATCTTCGCGCAAGAAAGAATTCAGGTGTGAGACAAAGAATAGTGGAAAGTAAAATAGCAAAGTTTATTAGGGAAGGGACATCTGTAAGAACGGATGGGCGCCTCTCCAGACAGAACCTGAGAGAGAGTCCCCAGTTGCTCAGACTAGGGGAGAGCGGGGTTACATGGTTGAGTGGAGAGAAACATGTGACCAGGCCAGCGGGTGGCTCAGCAGAGAGGCAGAGGACTGAGCGCGCAGTCCGGTTGAGGCCAGGGGTTTTTAAGGAGATGGGTCTTGCTTCCCCACCTCTGCTCCTCTTGGAACAAAGGACTTTTTGGATGTAAATAGAAAAATTCCTATCTGAGTTTTCCCCCTGAAGTTATCAGACAGGGTGAAGCCTGACTGGCATCAGAGGAAGGATGGTAGTAGAAGGGGCTGGGCACATTTGAGGTGCAAATACTGGGCTGCACCTGGAAGATTATCAGGCAGAAGGGGCGGGGACCCCCACCAGGCAGGTTATCGGGTAGAAGGAACAGGGCAGTATGCAAATACTGGGCTGCCCCTGAAACATTATTGGGATGACTTTGAGATGCATTTGCTGGACCCAAATGTCTCCTTAGGCCTTTGTCACACACACATAAATTCATATCTGACTTCCTATCTAACACACCTGCATCCCATATCAGAGTACCTGGGTTCAAGTCCTGGCTGGGAAGATCTCGCTTCCTCTGCCTTTCAAATGAAAGTAAAAACTTCTAAGCAAGGAAATAAAAAAAGGTCATGGATATTTGTATAATCCAGGGGACTGAAAATCACTGTGAACTAAATACCAAGTGAGAGGCATGGATTCAATGTGATCACACACGCACACACACAGACACACACACTACAAGCTCTATCACAGAATGGATCGTTATAAAGTTTTCAAGGGCAAGCATTATGTCGTGGAGGTTTAGCCACTACTTGGGACACCCTCATCACACATGGGAGTGACTGGTTTCAAGTCCCAGCTCTGTTTCCAATTGCAGCTTCCTGCTAATGCATGCTCTTGAGAGGCAGCAGGTGCATCTCTACCACACATGCAGGAGATCTGGATGGAAGTCCTAGCCGCTGACTTCAGCCTAGCTCAGCCCTGGCTGTTGCAGGCGTTCAAGGCATGAACCAGTGAATGGGAGATCTCTCTCTCTCTCTCTCTCTCTCTCACTTGCTCACTCTCTCTCCCACTCTGCCTTTCACATAAAAAATAATTTTTTAAAGTCATACCTCAAGTCTCTAGCAGCACAGTTATATTCTAAATGAACTTTTAGAATAAGTGAAAGAAAACATTTTCCAACTAAAACCAAAGAAAGATTAATATGCAGCAAAATACAACTAATTCAATATCATTAAAATAATTAGATGAAATATTTGGCAGTAGACTGGTAGTAACTTCAAAACTTTGATAATATTCTCGTTACTTAGTATGAATAAATAGTTACTCAGGTGAACATACTCTTGGATGTGTCTATTACATGGATATGTATTTTGCAGTATCTTTTTTTAAAAAAAATTATTTATTATTTGAAAGGCAGAGTGAGAGAGAGAGAGAGAGAGAGAGAGAGAGAGGTCTTCCATCTGCTGGTTCACTCCCCAAATGGCTGCAACGGCCGGAGCTGGACTGATCCGAAGCCAGGTGCCAGGAGTTTCTTCCAGATGTCCCACACAGATACAGACGCCCAAGTACTTGGGCCATCTTCTACTGCTTTCCCAGGCCTTTGCAGAGAGCTGGATTGGAAGCAGAGTATCTGGAACTCAAACAGCGCTCATATGGGATGCTGGTACTGCAGGTGGCAGCTTTACCAGCTATGCCACAGTGCCAGCCCCTGCAGTATCTATCTTGATTCTAAAATGTACCTACCACTTGAAGCCAGCAATTCCACTTGTAGTCATCCACACTAGGAGCACTGTGCAGTACAGGGGCACAAAAGGCCACAGAGCGCGTACTTGTTGCAACCCTGGTTTTACTAACAAATATTGAAGCAAACATTTATCAGGAGAATGGTTTGAGGCAAGTTGCTGCATGCTAGAAGGGAAAGGACCTATATGTTTAAGTGAAAAATAACACATTAAAAATGCTTTTTAAATACAACATCCTAAAAATACACTCTACATCTCTATGTGTGGTTCCAGATGGACAAATGGCTGGGAATGTGTCTGTAGGATGCCTACTTACCACTGGGGGATGTGAATGAATTTGCAGGCATAGGCAAGGGAGTCCTGCCATTTTCTCTGACTTTTGGCCCTTTTAAAAGAGGATATTCAAATGTTACATGGTTATAAAAGAAATAATGAGTAAAACCTCTTCACAGCATACTTTTGACTATACAACATTTGGTTAAGCTGTGCCATGGGTTCACTGTGTCTTGCTGCCAACCTTTATACATAAACTCTTATTTAAAATTTTAAAAAATTTTAAACTTTTTTTGAAAGAGTTACAGAGAGGGAGACACACACACACACATACACACACACACACGGAGTTAGGGGGAGATCTTTGACCTGTGGGTTCACTCCCCAGATGGCTGCAACAGCCAGAACTGAGCCAGGTTGATGCCAGGAGCCAGGAGCTCCCTCCAGGTCTCCCACGTGGGTCCAGGGGCCCAAGGACTTGGGCCACTTCCTGCTGCTTTTTCAGGCCTTTCGCAGGGAGTTGGATCAGAAGTGGAGCAGCTGCGACATGAACTGGCACGCATATGGGAGCTGGCATTGCAGGTGGCATCTTTACTACCTGCTACACCACAATGCCAGCCCCTGTATATAAACTCTTATCCATCTTGGATCCTTCCCTTGGGGTCAATGCCAGAAGTGCAGCCATTTGTTCAGGAGGGGCATGCACATTTTCCTGGTACATTTTATTAGCTGACTTTCAGAACCCAGATCGCTGGGGCAAGGTGTCTGCTGTTCACGCCTGCTGTACACACACCCTGCCATGACCACTCCTCACCTTCCTAGTTTTCCCTCTCTTTGCTAGGTTGATAAGTGTTCCATCCAATCTCATTTTGTTTTAGCTCTTTTATGTGCTCATTACAGAAGAAAAGCATGTTCCCATGCTTTATTTCTCTTTCTAAAAGTTCTTAAACACATTTTTTTTTGAGAGAGAGAGAGAGAGAGAAAGAGAAAGAAAGAGAAAGAGAGAGAGTTCCTATCCATTGATTGGTTCAGTTCCCAAATGCCCACAGCAGAGCTGAGGCTGGGCCAGGCTGAAGTCAGGAACCAGGAATTCTATCTGGGTCTCCCATATGGGTGGCAGGAACCCAACTACCTAAGCCATCACCTGCAGCCTTCCAGGGCGCACAGGAAGGGGAAGCTGGAATCTGGAGCCAACTGCTGGGCTTAGCACCTGTCTCTGGATTTTTTTTTTCTTATCCTTCACTCAAAAGCAGAGTTGGTTTTTTCTTTTTTAATCCACTTGTTTGAGCTCTTGACATTAAAAATCCTATTCTTATATTTTCTGTAAACACTTGCTTAGCTTTGCAGTTTGTCTTTAAATTTCTTCACCCTGTCTTTTCCAAACCTTTAGATTTATCTGGGGACTTTTCTTGCTGATTATATTTACAAATTCTTATCACAGTTTCCCCCCAATATGTGCACTGACCAGGGCTAGATTTCATTCCTTGTCAGTTTCCTTCAATTCTTGTTTTCTTCAAAAATTTTCTTCCAGCAAGAATTCACTCAACCACTATTATTTTGTTTACCACATATAATTCCTTATACTATGCTGTTGCTGGGAAGAATTCTTAAACTTAGTTTTCAGATTTGATTCTAACTTACTGACTACATGCCTTCCTGTCTATATTTTAATTAATAACCCTTGGTTAATCCTTTCATTGTAATAGAAGTATTTTCATGCTTAAATAGTAATTGTCATCATAATATCTGTAACAAGCAATGTTTTCCAAAATACAAAGCTTAGCATATTTTTTATAATTTTATTATTTATTTATTTGTAAAGAAGAGGGAGAGAAAGAGAGAGAGAGAGTGCACTTCCATTCACTGCTTTACTCCACAAATGTCCACAACAACCAGGCTGGGCCAGGCTGAAGCCAGGAGCATGAAAATCAATCAGGGTCTCCCATGTGGGTGGCAGGGACCCAGGTTCCTGAGCCAACACCTGTTGTGTCTCAGTGTATGCATTAGCAGGAAGCTGGATCAGAAGTTGGAACCAGGACTCAAACCCAGTATAGGATGCAGGCAGCCCAAGTGGCAATGTAAGTGTTGCACCAAATGCCTGCCTTGTAAACCTAGCCTCTTTAATAATTTAACATTAGTACAAATATGAGCATACAAATGGCTCATCTACTAGAACATTCTGCAGTAATGGAAATGTATTATTTCTGCACTGTCCAAGACGACAACCACCTGCCACATGTACTATGGACCATTTGAAATGTGGCAAAAAATGAGGAACTGAATTTTTAATTTTACTTAATTACAATTACGTTTACATAGTCACATGTGGCTAGTGCCTCATGTCTTGGACAGTGCGGGCTCAGACTTTCTAAGGGTCATTTTCTGCTTCCTAGATCCATTTTTTAGGAGAACCTGTCTGAGCTACTTAAGGCAACAAATCGCACTCATGAGCCTTTGCTGAGAATCTAAATACAAATGACCATACTTTTTCTCATCTACTGACCTAATTTTAAAAACCTACTGTTTTTGAATGTTTACTTGCTATGTAACAATTCTCGTTTATTACCTTCATCAGGCTTCCAATTAGTGTATGTCGAGGTTTGAGGGGGGTAAGACATCAAAAGCTCCTAATCTACCCTCTTGGCTTCCAGTACTATTTTTATCTACACCATTTTAGTTCCTGTGTTTGTTATTTTATTCTCAAGCTCTTCCAGGGAAAGAAGTACCTGAATTAACCTCAGCAACCTATTATAAGAGTCTTGAAAGCCATAAAATATAATGAGACATCAGCACGCGCTGATATAAATGCCCCTGGGATTTCTTAAAAGCTAGCTGTAAATTTCTTTTTGTTGTTGTTATGCCTGTTAATATGAAAAAAAAAAAAAACCAGAGAAAGTGAGACAGAATTTTGTAGAGTGTAAAAATTCCTCAGTGTTCGTCATTCTTGCCAAAGTCTAGAATTCTCCTTAAACCATTATAGATATAAAGCCTGCCCATTTGGCCCATGGCATGTCCCAGGTGAAGGAGGGCTGGACAAGGGCACAGTGGCCTCAAGAATCTTCCATTTCTTTCACGCCGGATGCAGAGGCTACCTTGCACTTTTCTCTCATCCATGTAAATTTTCAATGGAACTGCTTGTCTTGCCATCCCCTCTACACCAACCCCACTGTCCCCAGGCCCCTAGTGGCTCTATCTATTTTCCCAGTCACAGGCGCAACTACTATTGCATGGTTTGCTCCCTCTTGCTACACAGAAGATCCTTGCTAAACTGTAATTTCAAACAAAACCTGATATAAATGTTGTTGTTCCTTGCTCCTTTTCAGAACTTGAGAGGAGGGAAGAGAAGAAAAATGAAGAGGAACAGGAGTGGAAGGAGAAGAAAGAAGAAGGGACACAAGTTGGGTGAGCAGCAAGACAAAAGAGTAGTTTCTGGTCTTTGCTAAATTACTGTATTAAACCGATAGTGCACATATGAATAGAAGGTTTTCTTCTATTTATTCTAAATGATGTTTTCTCGTATTCACTCCTCAGCAAAGAAAAGAAAAAGCCAGTTATTATCTTGGATATAAAAATAATCTTTAAATATCTTTCTAGATCTTCTTCGATCAGTTTTCATCAGAGTTCCAGCCACCACGCCACCATTTCACCCATGTTTTTCTGTAAGGATTTTTATAAATGCTTCTATAATATTTTACCATTAGTGACACTACTTGACTGTCAGCTTTAAACAGCTTTCTTTCATTCTCAATATATGTTCAGTTTATTGTTCCCAATGGCCTCTGTATACCTTCTGCATGCCTTGCAAATAATCAGCAACTAGCTAAGTATTTATACTTTCTAGCATCTGAAATTCAATGCCACTCTAAGTACATGAGCTGTCATTTTTTGGAATAATATTCATCTTATGTTTCTTTTTTGTTTAAAGATCTTTATTTATTTATTTGAAAGTCATACATAGAGAGAGGAGAGCAGAGAGAGAGAGAGATCTTCCATCCACTGGTTCATTCCCCAATTGGCCACAATGGCCAGAGCTGAGCCTATCCAAAGCCAGGAGCCAGGAGCTTCTTCCAGGTCTCCCACGCAGGTGCAGGGCCCCAAGGACTTGGGCCATGCTCTACTGCTTTCCCAGGCCACAGCAGAGATCTGGACCAGAAGTGGAGCAGCCAGGTCTTGAACTGGCGCCCATATGGGATGCCGGTGCTTCAGGCCAGAGCGTTAACCTGCTGCGTTAACAGCCACAGCACCGGCCCAAGCTTATGTTTCTTAATCCTGTAGATATTTAAGCCAGAATGGGATACATAATTTGAGGGGCCCAATATAAAATGAACAGGAAGGGCTCCTTGTTCAAAATGATTGTGGATTTTGAGACAGAGAGAGAGAGAGAGAGACAATTAAATCAACATGGGCTTTCCTGAGCAGGACATTGTGGTCATAGGCTCATGCCCTTCTTTCAAGCTTTATCTTGTGACACTGAGAATGGAAGGTACGACACACTGACCCTGCCTGATATACAAATCATTATATAGTGATATTTGCTGAAATAATGGAATATGTCATGAAATTGTAGTTGAGGGCTAAAAATTGCTACTTGGTCTTAAGTTGGTGATGTGGGCCAGCCAGTGTTGTGGTGCAGCACTTTAAGCCACCACTTGCAACACCAGCATCTGATCTTGGAAGCCATCGCAAATCCTGGCTGCTCTGTTTCCTATCCAGCTTCTGGCTAATGTACCTGGGGAGACTGGAAGATGGCCCAAGTTCTTGGATCCAAGATGGAACTCTTGGCTCCTAGCTTTTACCTGGCTCAGTCCTGGCTGTTGTGCCATTTGGGGAGTAAACCAACAGCTGGAAAGAAGATCTCTCTCCCTCTCCCTCCCTCTCTCTCGGTGTTACTCTGCTTTTCAAATAAATAAAATGTCTTTTTTTTAAAAAAAAAAAAAAGGATGAAAGCCACATTGCCAGGATTCTTAAAATGTCTGGGAATTAAGGAAATAATGAGCATATTTGTTAGATTATTTTCTCCTACAAATTTGACCATTAAAGGAAGGAGTAAAGGAAACAGGATATAAAGAAAGAGTTTTTGAATATGGGAAGACACAGGTATTATTAAAAGATAGAATAAAGAGGAATTAAGAGGAATAAGTGAGAAGAAACCCTCTGAGGGTTGCAGGCATTTGACCTAGAATCCAAATAACTGACCTCACAAAGACCAAGGGACATGTCCTGGTCTCCTACAGGAGAAAGGGCTTCTGGGGTGGATGCAGATGCTGATGTTGTTATGAGTAGGGGGCCAGGCAGGTACATGATTCAGCTCAACCACAGCGGCATCTACTTTCTCTCTAAAATATCAGCGAGCGTGCTGGGGGGTTTAAGGAGAATAGGGCCGGCGCTGTGGCGCAGCGGGTTAATGCCCTGGCCTGAAGCTCCGGCATCCCATATGGGCACTGGTTGAAGTCCCAGATGTTCCTCTTCTGATCCAGCTCTCTGCTGTGGCCTGGGAAAGCAGTAGAAGCTGGCCCAAGTCCTTGGGCCCCTGCACCCGCGTGGGAGACCCAGAAGAAGCTCCTGGCTCCTGGCTTCAGATTGGCTCAGCTCTGGCCATTGAGGCCATCTAGGGAGTGAACCATCAGATAGAAGACCTCTCTCTCTTTCTCTCTCTCTGCCTCTCCTCTTTGTGTAACTCTGACTTTCAAATAAATAAATAAATCTTTAAAAAAAAAAAAAAGGAGAGCAGTAGAAATTGACACTGGCCATGAGCGGAACAGAAAAAGTAGCAGACAACCAATTAGGGCCAAGCCATGGAGTGATGAAAGATCAGCTAATGTTGGCTCCCACCAAATGGTGTCTCCCCTGCAGGACTGTGTGAAAATATCTAGTTTCTCTCAAGAGTGAAGACAGTGAACACATTGGATATATGAGAAAGTTCAGGGGGAAATATGTATTATGAAAAAAACTATGTATGAATTTCAATTTTTTTTTTTTGCACCAAGATAAAGTTGTCTTTGAAATCTGCTTTTTCAAGAACGTTTTGAAGTCCTCTTTTATAGGTGTGGTTTTCAAGTACAATCTATGGAACAGCAGAAGCACCTGGAAATGCCCACTCTGAGCCCATAGCCCAGACTGACTGAATCAGCAGATCTTGGGATGGAGCCCAGCACGCTGAAGAAGGCCTCCACATGGTTCTAATGTACACTCAGTTGGAACGCCAATGTTCTAATGAATGCCCTGCTACCCTAGGGGTAGTCTGCAATCAAGTAGCCTTAGCATCACTGGAGACATTCTTAGAATTGCAGAATATCAGCCTTCCATCCCCACATCAAAATCTGGAGAGTATTAAGATCCCCAAGTGGCTCCTATTCTTATTAATAATCATTGGATGGCATTGGTGTTGTGGCCTAGCAGGGTAAGATGCTGTCTGCAACCCTGGCATCCCATATGGGTGCAGGTTTGTGTCCCAGCTGCTCCACTTCCAATGCAGCTTTCTGAATGCTCCTGGGAAAGTAGCAGAAGATGGTCAAGTCCTTGGGTGGCTGCACCCACATGGGAGACCTGGAAGAAGCTCTTGGTTCCTGGCTTTAGCCTGACCTAGCCCTGGCTGTTGCAGCCATCTGGGGAGTGAACTTATTTATCCCTGGGGTATTTGTAGACAGCCAGTGGATTCCTGAGCAACGAAATAAGAAGGTAGCTTCCAATGAGGGTAATTTCAGGTTCAATTCAGATGGCAGGAGACATACCACATTTGAAGGCTAAGAAAGGTGCCTTACACCTTTCATTGTCACCATAGAGGAGGTGATATATGCTATCACTTCCATGGACAGTACTGGAGACCAAAATTTAAAAATAAATACGACCTAAACAAAATGCAACCCTGAAGGCTATTCCTTGAGCAAAGGTTATTGCTTTGTGTGTTCTGAGTTCTTTGATGGACCCTGAGGTGACCAACTGTTGACCAGTTCCTGTGCTCAGGATCTCTCAGAAAAACAGAACGTGCACAAACACTTTATTACAGTTCCTCTGGTAACGGTAACAGTCATCATCTACAGAGGAACTGGGGGCTCCTGAAGAAGGAAGGAGCCAGATGGTCAGGTGAGCCATGGAAGGTCTGTCAGAAGGGAAGCCACTGGAGTGAGTGGGCAGGGATCCAGCAGGAAGGTGACAGGAAGTTCACTCCAGGAGAGGTCCCTTGGGAAAAAAGGCACAGGGACAGACAGCAAGAGGGTTTGGGGATTTCACCTTGCGGATGGGAACACAGGCCTTGTTTAATGACACATCCCATTTGATGTTTTCTGCCCAAAGACGTGGTAGCCTCACTTCCGAGCACAGTGCCTTTTGTGTGGGGCTGGTGTAGAGAGAGAAGTCCACACTGGGTCTACAGGAGAGCTGCCCTATTGTCAGTCTCTCCTCTTCCTAATCCAGAAGCTGTGATTTTGGTGGCACAGAGAAATGTGAACACTCAGGTTGAACATAGCTAACAACCTCATTTCTCCACTCAACCCAGTGTGACTAAAGGCACCCTCTGCATTCATTTTCCAAATACTTGCAACAGCCAGAACTGGGCCAGATGGAATCCAGGAGCCAGGAACTCCATTTGGGTCTCTCATGTGTGTGGCAGGACCTCAAGTACTTGGGATATCACCAGCTGCCTTCCAGGCATATTAGCAGGAAACTGGATCAGAAGCACAAGTAGCTGGGACTAGATCTGGCTCTCAGCTAGGGATGCAGTTGTCTCAAGCAGTGGCTTAACCCACTGTGCTACAATACCCCCCTGATGCTTACTTTTAAATGTTCTTCAGTTATTTATGTAATTTTTTTTTTTTTACTTAGTTACACCTTGTTTAAGGTAACAAAGTCCTGGGGCTGGCACTGTGGTACAGCTAGTTAAGCTGTGGCCTGCAGCACTGGTATCCCATATGGGCACCAGTTTGATTCCCAGCTGCCCATACACCCATGTAGGAGACCTAGAAGAAGCTCCTGGCTCCTAGCTTAGGCCTGGCCCAACCCTGAGCATTGTAGCCATTTGTGGAATGACCCAGTGAATGGAAGATCTCACTCTCTCTCTCTCCCCACTCCTCGGTAACTTTGTCTTTCAAATAAATAAATAAATATTTTTTAAAAAGATAAAAAAGTCCATTTTGGTGTGCCTATTAGCACACTCATATATTTAATATCCTACCTGACTTTCAGCTGTCTAACACATATCTCAAACTTACTTGACCAAAACAGAATTCTTGGTTTTCTTCTCAAACTTTTTTGTTTCTCAGTTTTTCTCATTTCAATAAACAGCACCAGAATTTCCATGTAGTTTAAGATAAAAACTTAGGAACAAGAGTTGACTCCTCTTTGTCCTTCACAACTCAGATTAACCTTCAAAATATATCCTAGGGGCAGGCACTATGGCGCAGCGGGTTAACGCCCCAGCCTGCAGCTCCAGCATCTCATATGGGTGCCAGTTCTAGTCTCAGCTGCTCTTCTTCCAATCCAGCTCTCTGCTCTGGCCTGGGAAAGCAGTATAAGACAGCCCAAGTCCTTCGGCCCCTGCACCCATGTGGGAGACCCAGAGGAGGATCCTGGCTCCTGGCTTTGGATCTCTGCAGCTCTGGCAGTTGCAGCCAATTGGGAAGTGAACCATCGGATGGACGATCTCTCTCTCTCTCTCTCTCTCTCTCTCTCTCTCTCTCTCTCTCCCTCTCCTCTCTCTGTGTAACTCTGACTTTCAAATAAATAATCTTAAAAAAACCAAAATATATCCTAAAATCAACCAATTTCACCACTTCCACTACTACCATATTCTTCTGACCCCCACCATTTGTAACTAGGACTAGCCTAACTGGCCTTATTACTTTCACATTTGTCCTCCCACAGGCAAACCTCCACACACAGGTCTCAAGTACCAGAACAAAGTGTGTCCTCTCCCTTTCAAGAGCCCCCAATATAGAGCCCACCACATAGAGAAGACTGGTATTTCCTTCCAGGACCCAGAAGACCCTATATAACCCAGGACTATCCCACCTGTCACTGACCTGTGTGCCTCCCTCCCTTGTGTTCACTTTGCCTTCACATTCTTCCTTGATCAAAACAAACTCAGGTTCAGGCAGACTATGGCACTTGCAGTCCCCTTTGCCAGAATGTTCTTCCCCTATGACCCATGAGCTCCCAGGCTTCACTCAGTGTCTGGTCAGATATCATGTCTTGGAAGGGGCCTTCCTCACCTCCTGGCCAAATTGCACTCCAAGCCTCATGCTGCTTTTTCTTTATAACACTTACTGCCAGCAACTCCACGAAGTTGAGCCATTGCCTACCTTATTCATCCTTCTTTCTTAGAATAGTTTCTAGCATGTAGGGCTGCTCATTTTTACTGAATTTAAAGTAGTATTGACTATCCCATTTATATCCGTACAAGAAGGTTCAGCCATTACAATGGCCCAACAAACTTATTTTTGGATTTTTTGGCTGGAAGAGCCAGTGGTTCTCATACTTCACCATGCCTTTGATCCACCAGAGGGCTTGTTACAGCACAAATTAATGGTAACATTCAAAGTCTCAGATCCGGAAGATGTGGACTGGAAAATGCGCACCCTAATCATGCTGCAAGGTGATGCTGACTCTGCTGATTGGCGACGTAAGAAACATCTGAGTCAAACAACCCCTCCAGCAGTGTCCTTTCTTCACACTTTTGTCTTTCCAATCCTGTCACCCGTTTGTCAGTTGCCGAAAGCATCACAGGAAGCCAGTGTGCCTCAGATGTGTTTCTTCCCCGAAGGACACTCTTCCAATATGAACCAGCTAGAGACCAAGGCTTCCACCTCCCCACTCCCAGACTGTGCATTACGGTTATCAGACTGGCAAGTGTCCCTGGAGGAAAACGTTTGTGAAATATCATGTATTCTAATTATGTCAAAGTTTGCAAAGGCAATGCTTTCCATCTCCTTGAAGTGCCAAGCCTCCAGCCAGTGCTTTCTGTATCTTGTAAAAAATATCAGGGTCATCAGCACTGAAGGGTTGTGGTTCACCACAGACAACCAAACAGCTCTGTCTAGCCATTAATTGCACACCTGGGCATTGACTGATGGTTAACTTCCACCCCAGGCTATTCGAAAGGAGCAGGAATGCGATCCGTTTCTTCAGATGCAGTAAAGAGATTCCTTATTTATTCCAATGGATCATGGTCAAGTGAAGAAATGTTTCTGTAAGATTTCTCATTTTAAAGGTGTGTGTGTGTGTGTGTGTGTGTGTTTAGATTTCCACTTAGATGAATCAGCCTGGAGGCCCTCTGGGTTTCCTTGTTCCCTCTCCACTCACAACTTTTTCTTGTGCATTTGAAATTGTGTGATCATCTGATCCTGTTTTCCTGTAGCTTGTTTCCTGATATTCTCCTACTGCTCATTCGTCAGAGTAAAATCATTTAAACTCTTGGAGAGTCTGATTATTGTGGGGCAATGATCCATTCAATAGTTATTGTCCACCAAAATCTTAGCCAGGATTTATTTGTGATGGATAAAGCAAATCTTTGAGCTTGGCAGAAAGAAGTTTTATGGGAAAATGGTGCGAGGTGAAATCAGTGGATGACTGGGGTAAAAAGTATGTCAGACAAAGGACCCTCAGTGATGGAGCTGTTTTGCATCTCGGCTTTCGTGAGGATCTCATGAATCGACATGTGTGACAGAAATGCATAGGATTAAATGCACACGCATGCAAATAGCTGAACGCTAAATGGGAAATCTGAATAAGGTGACTGTATCAATGCCAATATCCCGATTATGAATATGTACTATATTTATACAACATTTACCCTTGGAAGGAACTAGGTATGCAGGATCTCTCCACGTTATTTCTTAAAACTGCATGCAAATCTACCAAGCTCTCTCAATTTGAAGTTTAACAATGAAGCGCTGTAGAGAGGACAGGTCTGGGTGACAACAGGAGGCAGAGTCTTGGCTGGCAGGGCCCAAAGAGGAGGGGACCCAAATCTAAAGGGAAGAGAGGCACAGACAGGAAGATAAGGCAGATTCCTAAGGAAAACCTCATTTGCTTCCCGTCCGTAGACTACACCAGGAGCCTAGATTCTATCACGAAGCCATACATTGTAGCACGATCATCTGCAAGATGCTGAAAGCAGGGATTACAGCTGACAGTCGCCCAGTGCTGCCAGTTGCTATGCACATGCACTATCTCTCGATCCTTCTTCAGTTCTGTAGCCTAGCTCCAGCTATTTTATCTCTTTTTTATTCATTTATATATTTTATTTGTAAGTATTTACACCAGAACAGTGAAATTAAAGTTTGGAGACAATGGGAGTTGTTATTTATATAGCATTAGTTTATTATAAGAGACCTGGGAATTATTTACATGATGAAAGATTTCAGAACTTCCGTGGAATGTGATGCCGTTTCAACAGAGATTTCAATCTATATATTTTCCAAGAATCTCACCATCTCTAAACATAAAATAACCCTTGTCGTCTAGAAGTACTTTAGTGCCTCCATATTCTGGAAGAACTTTATCTCCAACTTTCACACTAACTGGTTGAATCTCTCCACCCTTTCCTTTAGAGCCTGATCCAACAGCTACTACTGCTGCTTGCAATAGTTTTCCTTGAGATTTTTCAGGGAGCATAATGCCTCCTTTGGTTGCTGTTTCTGTGGCACTCCTCTCAACCAAGATCCAGTCAAAGAGCAGAAGAAACTTCCTAAATGCCTGTCCTGCCATGGCCCCAACGCCGTAGCTCCCGCTCCGCTCTTGCTCCACCACAAGGAGAGACCCACAGCCCGACCCTCAGAACACATCTGTTTTGTCTATTTTACTACGAGGAAACCAAGGCATAGGAAGATTAATAAGCATTAACTGGTAATTGGCACAGCCACAACTTCTCTGATTTGCTAAGTACAGAATTAGTGCTAAGTACACTGATCAATGCTCACTATGTGCCAGGTGTGCTGTCCTAACTGCTGTCCTTTGTAGAAGAATACGGCAGGGGCAGGTGCCATGGCTCACTTGGTTAATTCTCTGCCTGCAGTGCCGGCATCCCATATGGACACCGGTTCTAGTCCCGGTTGCTCCACTTCCAATCCAGCTCTCTGCTGTGGCCTGGGAAAGCAGTAGAAGATGGCCCAAGTCCTTGAGCCCTGCATCTGCGTGGGAGACCAGGAAGAAGCACCTGGCTCCTGGCTTCAGATTGGCGCAGTTCCGGCCGTTGCACCCATTTGGAGAGTGAACCAATGAAAGGAATACCTTTCTCTCTGTCTCTCCCTCTCACTGTCTGTAACTTTACCTCTCAAATAAAATAAATCTTTAAAAAAAAACAAAAGAAGAAAATGGCCTATCACTATAGTTTTAGTTCTAGAAAATTCCCCATTATGTATTGGCATCAATTAACCACTTTTGTGGAGTAAGCTTTCGGTGCTGTGCTTAAGTTGCCACTTGGGTGTCTTCATGCCCTACCTGAGTGGTTCAACTGTCAGGTTCTCCACTTTTTTTTTTTAAGATTTATTTACTTATTTGAAAAGGGAAGAGAGAGAGAGAGAGAGAGAGAGAGATCTCCCATCTGCTGGTGTTCAATCCCTAAATGGCTGCAACAGCCGGAGCTGGGCCCGTTCAAAGCCAGGAGCTTCTTCTGGGTCTCCCATGCAGGTACAGGAACCCAGCACTGGAGCAATCAGGACTGGAACCAGTGCCCGTATGGGATACCAGCACCACTGGTGGCAGCTTTACCCACTACGCAGAGCACCGTCCCGGATTCTCCACTTCTGATGCAGCTTCTTGCTAGTGCATCCTGGGAGGCAGCAGATGATTGGCCAAATACTTGGCTCCTTGCCATCCATGGGAGAAACGTGCATGGAGTTCTGGGCTTGTGACTTCAGCCTGGCCCAGGCCTGACTGTTGTGGACATTAGGAGGTGTGCACCAGGAGATGGAAGACATCTCTGTCTTTCAAATAAAATGAAAATAAAAAAATTTTAAAAATAAAAACTGCATTTTCTTTATTGTTTGTTTACTGTGAGGCATTTTGTACAAATTATCCCATTAAATGTTCGCAGCAAGTCTGTGTTATCTCCAGTCTATTGGTGAGAAAGTGGAGGCTCAGAGAAGCTGGCTGTTTAGTCCCAAATCACAGCTACCAACAAGTGCAGAACCAGCAAAGAGTCTCGGGTGGGCTGGCCCCAGAGCTGCCTATCAAACTCTTAGCCCCACTGCCTCCAACTCAGAAACCACAGCCTCCAAGTCAGTTCATCTGGCAAAGCTCCAAGCTCCTACCACCCACTGACCAGATAGAGGCCGATTTTGCTTGATGTGCAACAGACACTGTTCTTGGCTATTCGTTTTGCAAAACTGTCTTAGCAACTCAAGACGTGGACCCCCTCTTTTTCCTTACCTGGTTCCAGATAACAGCGGCACACACAACTCCGTGTTTAAGAAGCCCTCTTTAATGCAGGTTGTCAGGAAGCGGTCGACACTTCTAACCTCTAAGCCGTGCACTGCTTCAGTTTCTCTCACCTTTGTGTCACTTCAGGGTACCTGGTGGGACACTGAGGACCTCCCAACACAGTCATTTATCAGTCCCTTCTGAGCGAAGACACACATCCTCTGCTAAAATCCGCAAGAACCGTACCCGCCAAGTCACGGGGAAGCTGCCCGGGGATGGTGCTGCTGGTGGTGGTTTTTTGCAGGCTGATGGGATGAACCCAACAAATTCACAGCGTGGAGCGCACCCTGTAGCTGGCAGCTGCGGCGGCCTCCTGCGCTTTCACTTTCCGGTTGGCGCGCCCGCCCGCCCGCCCGCCCGCTCCGGGGCCGACTCCACTTCCTGGTTTTCCCCGTCGCCTCCTTCCCGCCGGCCGCGGGCTGCCTGTCAACAAGCGGGGCTCGCAGAGAGACGCCAACTGCTATTGGAGGAGCCCATCCCGGCCTCCCCTCTGCCTAGCTTCGGAGCTGTCAGTTACTTGTACAGTGCGAACGAGATTTTGGCGCCACAGCTGGGAGTGAGGCTTTTGTTCCACAACAAAAACAAGAGGCTGAATGGCAAGGCTGCCAGCGCCGAGCCCGGCGGAGGCAGCCATAAAGGAGCGCGCCGTCGCCACGGGTTGTGACCTGCCATTAGCGACGGCTCCCTCGGCTTCTCCAGGAGCCCGTGGAGGCTATGTGGCAAATTCCGTTTGCACCGGCAACCGCCCTGCTCGGGCCGCCGGCGTGAACGTGAGGCCCCAGAACGGGCCTGGGTTAGCCCAGGTGCAAGCGCACGTTGTCGGTGCGCCGCGGAGTCACTTCCCGCGCTTTCTGTGGCCCCTGTCAGAGCACTTCTGACGTCCCTCTGCGCCTGCAAGACCGGCTTTCTGACTGAAACCCGACGGATTCGTTTATTTCTGGAAGAAGAGCTAGACGTAAAAAGCCATACTGCAATTCACCCGAATACGTGGTCCCGGGCTATAAATAGATAGGGGGACACCAACTCTTGCGTTATTTGATGTCTGCAAGGATGATGAGGTCATTTAAAACACAGCCAGAGCCGGGTTGCTTACCTCCTGTGAGATAAGAATCACGTGGGAAAACCGGAATTCACACCCCAGAGAGCAGTCAGAGGTGAGCGTTCTCATTTCCGAAGGGATTCTTTAAGTTTGGAAGCTTGCGGAATACTTGAAACTCTGCCCACCTGCGCCCCTCTCCCCCACCAAAAAAGAAAAAAGAAACGTTAAAAGAAGGGGAAAAAAAATCCCAAATCAAGGAGGTTGATATCTAAAATGCTACTATAAAAAGCGTATTCCTTCAGGTTTGGTCTGGTTTGAATGAATATTCTTTTGAGAAAATGATGAAGTGAAAGACAGTCATTTACACCTTAGCAGGAATGAGTTCAGTTATGCTTTGTTGAGAGAAGAGAGACTAGTTACAACTGAGTTTCTGAAAAGAGGCAGAGGAACACGATGGGTGGCAATAAATGCGGAAAAAGTCTGGACGCCTCAGAGGATAGTTGTTTCACAATTCTGGCGAAAGCTGACTTCTAAAAGATGGTTTCTGGTTAGTTTTCGTGTGTTTTGATCTTGCAGTAGATTTTTCTGCAGTGATGGAAATGTTCTATATTTACACAGCCCAGTGGTAGTCACGAGATACATGTGGTTATTGAGCAGCTGAAATGAAATGTGGCTACCGGGGTGGGCATTGAGCGCACTTAAGATGCCACTGGAATCGTTCAAGGCCCTGTTCTTCTTCCAATCCAGCTTTCTGCTGATTGCACAACTAGGGAGGCTGTGGGTGATGGCTCAACTGCTTGGGTGCCTGCCACCCATATGGGAGATCTGAATAGAGTTCTCCTGGCTTCAGTCTGGCACTGACCTCTGCTGTGGTACTGCTGTAGGCATTTGAGCCAGCAGATTTCTCCCTCTTTCTCTCTGTCACTCTGCCTTTCAAATAAATCAAACACATATATAAAGCAAACAGAGAAAGAAATGTAGCTGCTGTGATCTAGAATTTTACTTTTTAATTTAACACCCTCATGTGACTGATGGCTCATCTTGAACAACACAGCTTTAGAAGATTTTAGAAGTTGGGGTGTCTTTGTATCTTCAGGAATAAAGAACAAAGTTAGTGTGGTGGGCAGCTGTCTGGGATTCACACCTCTACTGAGGCCCCCCACTTAGAGGCTAGATCTGGCAACTTGCTTCCAGCAGTAGAATCTGGCCCATATGATGGGATGTCACTTCCAAGATCAGGTTACGAAGAGACTGGCTCTGCCCTGGGTGTCCTTGTTAGCTGTATTCTCATTGGCCATGTCGTCAGCTGCACTATGGAGAAGTCACTCTGGCAAGGAACCAGTGTCTTCAGCTCACAGCCAACAAGGATCTGAGGCCATTGTCCCAACAACTGTCAAAGAACTAAGTGCTGCCAACATCCACAGGCATGAGCTGTGGATTCTCTACCAGTTCAGCCTGGAGAGGACCGAGGCCCTGACTGTCAATCCGAAGAACTCTGTGAACTAAAGACCCCCAGGTAAGCCATGCCAGAATTCCAGATTTCACAGAACATGTGAGCTAATGGATATATATTGTTTGTAATTAGTGGGTTAAGGTATTTTGTTATACAGCAATGGATTTTAATATGATTAGACTCTTTAAAATACATTTGTTCTAGTTAGGACATCCCTAGGTGCAGAGACCTGCAAACAGTAGTGCCCAATGTGATGACAGTTCCCTGGTTTTAACAGTCTAATGTGGGCACCCTTTGGGAGGTACCACAGAGACCTGGCCCTGTTCCTCCGGGTAGCCCTAGAAGCTACTTCCATTGCAGCCAGCTAGGTAGGAAAACAGCAGAAGGGAACTCAGAAGGGAGATCTACGGATGATGCACATTGTTTCCATCCCTGTTCTGCTCACTTATGTCAAATGCTTCCGCTGGAGCTGTAGGTCAGAGTGGGCACTCTGTCGCGCTGTGTGTCTGGGGTAAAGGTAAAGCTGATTCGGGGCTCAGCTGGCAGGGTTTGGCTTCAACACAGTATTCATTTGGGTGGTGAGCTCCTTGACAAAAAGAGGCCTTTTCATGCCTTGCCAAACCCCAGGAGCATGCAGACAAGAATCTCTTTACAAAAAACAATGAGGCAATGACAGACTGGCAAAGAGACCAACTGTGCACCCCCACCTCAAGATGCGAGCTCAGCAAACTTGTCAGAATGTCCGTAAGCTTCTTTGATTCAACTAAATGCACACAAAACCAAAGCTGTTCAGAGAGAGGTGTGGCTCAGTTCTGGAAAATCAGGAAAAGATGCCTGTGTGAACCACAGAGGGGGATGGGCAAGGACCTCCCTGAGTGGAGGCATCCTTTAGCTGTGACTACAAGGGTGTATCTCCACTCTATTGAGCTTCAGCCTGACTCTGATTTTCAATGTCATTGCCACTCTTTTTCTTATAGCTTTATTTTGGTTTATTTGAAAACAGAGAGAGAGAGATAGAGAGATCTTCCATCCTCTGGTTTATTTATCAAATGCTTATAAGGGCTGAAGCTGGGACAGCCCAGAGACAGGAGCCCGGTGCTTCTCCTGGTCTCCCATGGGGTGCAGGGCCCAAGCACTTGGGCCATCCTCCACTGCACTCCCGAGCCATAGCAGAGAGCTGGCCTGGAAGATAGGCAACCGGGACAGAATCTGGCGCCCGACCGGGACTAGAACCTGGTGTGCCAGCGCTGCAGGTGGCTGGCCTATTGAGCCGCCATGCCGGCCAGGAGCCTGCAACTTCAATCTGAGTCTCCCAAATGAGTGGCAGAGTCCCAAGCACTTGGGCCTCATCTGCTGCCTCTATATGATATATTAGCTGGAAGCTGGATCAGAAGCAGAGGTGGGACTTGACCTCAGATACTAAAATGTAGGATGCAGTATCCTACACACAGCTTAACTCTCTGTGCCACAACTGCCCCCCCCCCCCCCGCACCATGTCACTTCATTCTTCAGGGTCTCTAGAAAAGGGCAATAAAAGAATGAATTGGCTTGATTGACTTGGGTTACACTGGGGAGCTCATCTGTCAATACAGTTTTCAATGTTGTTGCTACTTTCATCTTCCTTAGCATCCTCCCCACACCTGTTTTCCTTAACCTGTGAGCTTATTCCCACCCAGTGAAGAGGAACACAGTTCAGTTAATGTAACTGTGTATGTCTGTGTCAACATTAGTTGGAAGGTTTGGCACCCTGAAGTAAACAACCACTGCCCTCCCCTCTCCCCACCCCAAATAAAGGGAAGGAAAAGCACAATGCTTGGCGCAGATCCAAAGGCATGTTTCCAAGGAGCTAATGTGGCTGGGCTGCAGGAACCTTCCCAGGCTGAGCTGTCCTCCAGAGAGAAGACAGAGCAGTTCTCCCATGTGCCTGAGGCTGGAGGACTGCCCAAGCCCAAGGTCCCCCTGTTTACTCCTAGTTTTTAGTATTGTTGTTGTTATAATACAAATAACATAAAATGTGCCCATTTAAACTCTACAATTCAATGCAGCTTTCTTTTATTAACATATTCACAGAATTGTGCAATTATCACTCTAATCTTAGGACATTTTCATCATCCCTTCTAAAAAAAAAAAAAAGAACCTGAACCCATTAAGAGATTCTCCTTATTCCTGCTTCCACCCCTTGAAACCAATATGACCACTAATTTACTTTCTATTTCTATAGATTTACCTGTTCTAGACATTTCGTATCAACAGAGTGCTTGGTCTCTTTTACATAACATGGTGTTTTAAAGTTCACCTATATTGTAGATGTATTCAAAATTTATTTATTTATTTATTTTTTATTTGACAGGTACAGTTATAGACAGTGAGAGAGGCAGAGAGAAAGGTCTTCCTTCCCTTGGTTCACTCCCCAAATGGCTGCTACGGCTGGTGCTGTGCCGATCCAAAGCCAGGAGCCAGGTGCTTCTTTCTGGTCTCTCATGCGGGTGCAGGGACCCAAGCATTTGGGCCATCCTCCACTGCCCTCCCAGGCCACAGCAGAGAGCTGGACTAGAAGAGGAGCAACCGGGACTAGAACCTGGCGCCCATATGGGATGCTGGAGCCGCAGGTGGAAGATTAACCAAGTAAGCCACAGTGCCAGCCCCCAAAATGTATTTCTTTTCATTGCTGAATAATATTCTTTGGTGTGGCTATAACACCTTTTGTTTAACCAGTCATCAATTGGGTATTTGGGTTGTTTATTTTTTATTTTTATATTTTATAATATATTTGTGTATTTACTTTTTGTGCTATTTTGTGTATGTCCTACTGGTGGCCCCAGCATTGTGGGTGGTGTTGCCACACTACCAGAACAATCTCCACATCTGCCGGCACCAAGACAACTTGCTTTTATTGGGGAGCATTTGGCCCTATCTGATCCTTAGAGAAGGGTCTGAAACTGAAACTGCTGTGTGCACTGCACAGGAACCACTGGGAACCAAGATTCTAGGTGAATTCCCCCCAATCCTAGGACAAGCCTAGTGATGCAGGGAGTATGGGGGAGTAGGAGAAGTGCAAGAACTTGGCCAGACCTACCCAGCTCTGAGAACACTACTTGTAGGCACTGTGCTGACTATGATCAAAGGCTGGAATCCTCTAAGGGCTTTTGCTCTAGCAAAATACCTTGCCAGAGTGGGAAACTAGACGAGCTTCTAAATGTGGCATTGCTCCCTGGCCTCAAGAAATTCTCCTAGCTCTCAATAATGTTTTAAAAACTGGTCAACCGTGCTAAAGGGATGACTGGCCTACCCTTTTCCTTTCTCAAGGGAAAATTATATTACAAAATTGTTGTCATATCAAGTAGTAATCAAAAGAAATACAGAGAGAAGTGTTATCTTTGAACACTGATGTAATAAGAAACTCCAATATTCATTTCCACCATAAAATCAAACACACTTTTTACAGCTCTGAAAATTAACCAAATACTTGCAGCAACAGGGGAATGTTTATTCAAGGAAAGCACTGAATCTCAGTAAGAACAGAGGACATTTTGTCATTTTAACTTATCTCAGGCCTTGAAAAGGAGGGCCTACATTCCTGGTCCTGGAAGGAATGAATGGTCCTCACTTAAAAAGAATTGTAATTATTTTCTTTTTAAAAATATATCTTGTAACTCTGTGGAAGACAACTCAAAAGGATTATCTTTATTTTGCTTGACTTGGAACTAGCCCAGTTCAAAAGCCACTGGGAAGGAGGAGGGCGTTTATCAAACATGTTTAACAGGTAAATGTTTTAGCTGCTTCTGCCTGAGGTTATAGATAAAGGTTGACAAAACCAACAAGTCTGAGAGAACAGGCTGGGAAATGAGATGTCCATTAAGGCTTTGAAATGTTCAGACATGTTCCTGCAAGTCTGGAATGCCATGTATGCTCAGGAATGACCGGGTTAGGCTGTAAGTTCTAACCTTTGCCTGAACCTGGGGCTCTGTACAAGAAGGAAGTGATGGCTAAGGCAGAATTGTAAACCTTGTGACGGGGTGTTGAAGGTAGAACACATACACAGAGTCTCTTGGCAATAATCTGGCAATATTTTTGTTTCCAAGCATTTAAGAAAATCTCTGTCTAATTATTGGCTGACCACAAATCTAACAGTGGCCGCAATTGTCAGTGGCCACAATTGTCAAAGAATACAGGTGTTAAAGAATTAATTTATAAAAGATGTTAAACAAATAACAATAACTAAAATGGAGAACAAAAAATTCTGAGAGGAGAGAATTTGATGTCCAGAGTTGCCATACTATGAGTTCAAAATGTCAAGTTTTCAATAGAAAATTAGAAGACATGCAAAGAAACAAGAAGGTATATACCCAAACACAGGAGGAAAAAAAAAATGAATGGAAACTATCCCTGAGAAGACCTAGACACTGGGCTTTCTGGAAGAAGACCTTAAATAAACTATTTAAAATACATTAAAAAGTGAAAAAAAAAATTAAAGAACTTAACGTTTAAGACTCATGTCTTACCAAGTAGATGACTTCAATAAAAGTTAGAAATTAAATGTTTTAAAAATTCTGGAGCTGAAATACTATGACTTAAAAGATCACTAGAAGAGCTCAACAGTAGATTTGAGGAAGTAGAAGAACTAGCAGCTTAAAGGGAGGTCAATTGAGATTATTCTGACTGACAAGCAAAAGCAAAAAGAGTAAAGTCAAAAGGTAATCGAGAATACACAGACTTATATTCACATAATTGTAGCTCTAGAACAAGAAGGTGGAGAGGTGGAAGACAGAAATAATATTTGAAAAAGAATGACAGAAAACTAAAATTCGAAGAAAACATTACAAACACATCCAATGTACGCAACAAACTCCAGCTAGAAAAAACTCAGAGATCTGTGTTGTGATATATAATAATCAAAGTATTGAAAGAATCTTAAAAGCAACAACAGATAAATGACTCATCTCCCTCCAGGAAGCCTGAAAAAGATTAACAGTTGATTTCTCATCAGAAACTGTGGAGGTCAGAAAGCAGAAGGATGTTGTATTCAAGGTGTTTAAATTAAAATAAAAAAAAAAATCAACCAAGAATTCTGTATGTGACAAAAGTTTCCTTCAAAAATGAAGAGAAATTAGAACATTTATAGACAAAGAAAAGCTAAAAGTTTGTTGCTAGCAGACCTACTCTATCCAACAAGTGCTAAAGAAAGTCCTGCAGGCTGAACCAAAAGGAAATGACACCATATAGAAACTGAAAGTCATATGAAGAAGAAAAGATCTCTAGTAAAGGGAATTATATGAGTAAGTGTAAAAGACAGGAAGATTTTTTTGTTTGTTTTCTTAGTTTGTAATACCTTTTTTTCTGATTTAAAGACACAAAAGGCAGCATTTTTAAAGTCATGATGATGAACAAATAATATATAAAGGTATAATTTGTAGAAATAACAGTATAGTGTAGAAGGTGGGAAATGGATTAGATATACTGAAGTAGGTTTTAATCTTAAGTAAATTGTTATTAACTAAGAAATTAATTGTAGTTGTCAGAGAAACCACTAAGAAAATAACTCAAAAATACACTAAACGGGCTGAAAAGTACATATACATGGCACACTAGCAAATATCTAATATGAAAGAAGTTAGTAATGAAGGAATTAAGGAACATAAAAGATACAAAACATGTAAAAGAAAAGGCAAAATGGCAGAAGTCCTTCACTGTCTGTAGATAAATTTAAATGGTTAAGCTTTCCAACTAAAAGGCAGAGATTGGCAAATGGATTTAAAAACATGACTCAATTATATGTTGTCTACAAGAGACTCACTTTGTGTTCAAAGATGGAAATAGGCTGACAGCACAAGAATTAGAAGAAATATTAAACACAAATGGTAGCCAAAAATAGAGCTGAAGTGGTTATATTAACATCACAAAAAATAGACTTGAAGACAGAAAATGTTACCATAGACAAAGAAGGGCATTATGCAATAATAAAATAATGTTTATCAAGAATATGTAAGAATTATAAGCATGCATACACCAAAAAATAGAGCTCCAAAATATTGAAACAATAACTAAGTGAACCAAAGGAAGAAATAGGCAATTCAATAATAATTGCAGGAGACTTCAGCATCCCACTCTCAATAATGTCTATAACAGCTAGACCAACATGAAAATAGAAGGACTGATACTGTCAAAGAACACTATCATGAAATTAAACAAATACTCTATAGAATCGGAGAAAATATTTGCAAATCATGTATCTGATAAGGGTCTAACAAACACAATTCTAGAGTCTCTCTGTCTTTTTTAAAGATTTACTTTATTTATTTGAAAGACAGTTATATAGAAGAGCCAGAGAGAGAGAGAGAGAGAGAGAGAGAGAGAGAGAGAGAGAGAGAGAAAGGGAGGTCTTTCATCCACTGGTTCACTCCCCAGATGACCGCAATAGCCAGAGCTGAGCTGGTCCAGAGCTAGGAGCCAGGAACTTCTTTCCAGTCTCCTACATGGGTGCAGGGGCCCAAGGACGTGAGACATCTTCTACTGCTTTTCCAGACCATAGCAGAGAGCTGGATCTAAAGTGGAGCAGCCAGGACTAGAACAGCCCATATGGGATGCCGGTGCAACAGGCTGGGGCTTTAACCCATTGAGCCACAGTGCTGGTCCCTAGAATAACTCTTTACAACAACTAAATAACAAATTCCCCATTAAAAATAGACAAAGAGTTTGAATAGATATTTCTTCAAAGAAAATTTGTAAATAATCAGCAAGTACCTATGGAAATGTTATTAGTTATTAGGAAAATTTAAGTCAAAATAATGATGAGGGCAGGCAGTGGTTTGATACAGTGGTTAAGATGCCACTTGGGATGCCCATGTCCCATATTGGAGTGTCTGGGTCAAGTCTCACTCCTCTGCTTCCAATCCAGCTTCCTGTTAACATGCACTTTGGGAGGTAGCTGGTGATAGTTAAAATACTTGAGTCCCTGCCGTCTATGTGGGAAATCCTGATTGAGTTCCAGGCTCCTTGCTTCAAACTAGTCCAGTCCTGTCTGTTGTCAACAACTGGAGTGTGAGTCAGTATATAGAATATCTTTCTCGGCCGGCGCCGTGGCTCAACAGGCTAATCCTCCGCCTTGCGGCGCCGGCACACCGGGTTCTAGTCCCGGTCGGGGCGCCGCATTCTGTCCCGGTTGCCCCTCTTCCAGGCCAGCCCTCTGCTGTGGCCCAGGAGTGCAGTGGAGGATGGCCCAAGTGCTTGGGCCCTGCACCCCATGGGAGACCAGGAAAAAGCACCTAGCACCTGGCTCCTGCCATCGGATGAGCGCGGTGCGCTGGCCGCAGCGCGCCGACCACGGCAGCCATTGGAGGGTGAACCAACGGCAACGGAAGACCTTTCTCTCTGTCTCTCTCTCTCACTGTCCACTCTGCCTGTCAAAAAACAAACAAAAAAAAACGTATAAAAAAAAAAAAGAATATCTTTCTCTCTATCTGTCCACCTCTCTGTGTGTCTCTGCTTTTCAAACAAAATAAAAAATAATAAATAATTTTTAAAAACTAAAAAAAAAACCCAAAATGATAATGGGATATGATTTTACACTTACTAGGATGACTATGATTTAAAAAATAAGGAAAACAGGGTGGATGAGATGTAGAAAAATTGGAATTTTTGGACATTCACGACGAATGTGAAATGGTGTAGTTTCTTGGGAAGGCAGCTTGGCAGGTCTTCAAAAAGTTAAATAGAACCATGTTATGACCTGCCATTCCACTCCTAAGTATATATCAAAAGTTATTGAAATAAGGTAATAAAGAAAAATCAGGGTTTACATGTATTCATAGTAGGCTTCTTCATAGTAGCCAAAAAGTAGAAAATCTCCAAAAGTCCATGAACAGATGAGTGGGTTACCAAGGTGTAGAATATCCACACAATAACTGTTGTTCAGCCATAAAAAAAACAGTACAAGGACTGTAGATAATACAATGTGGAAGAACCTTAAAAATATTGCACAAAGTGAAACCACAGCACAGAGGGTCATATCTTGTGTTATTCCATTTATAGGAAATATCCAGAATAGATAAATCTATAAAGTTAGAGAATAGACTGATAGTTGCCACATGCTGTGTGGCACATAGGGATGGAGGACAAAACTGGAAATAACTGCTTAATAAGAATGGGGTTTATTTTTTGGATGCTAAAAATATTCCATAAATCTAAAGGTGTGGTGATTGCACAATATTGAGAATGTATTGGGGCCGGTGATGTGTGCAGTGGGTTAACGCCCTGGCCTGAAGCACCAGCATCCCATATGGGTGCCGGTTCTTGCCCCAGCTGCTCTTCTTCCAATCTAGCTCTCTGCTATGACCTGGGAAAGGAATAGAAGATGGCCCAAGTCCCTGGGCCCCTGCACCCACATGGGAGACCTGGAAGAAGCTCTTGGCTCCTGGCTTTGAATCGGCGCAGCTCTGGCCATTGCAGCCATCTGGGGAGTGAACCAATGGATGGAAGACCCCCCCACCCAACCTCTCCTCCCTCTGTGTAACTCTGACTTTCAAATAAATAAATAAATCTTTTTTTTAAAAGAGAGAATGTACTAAATACCATGGAATTGTTCACTTTCTCTAGATAATTTTATGTCATGTATATTTCATCTCAATACATTTTTTAAAATAATGTCTTTTTTATTTTTAAAGTTTTATTTAAGGTGTACAACTTTCATATATACAGATTTAGGCACATACTGACATTTCCCACCCTACTTTCCCTCTCTCTCATGCTTTCCACACTTCTTCTTCCTCCTTCTCCTATTCCCACTCTCAATTTTTACGAAGATCTATTTTCAGTTTACTGTACACTCATAAGATTAACCATACATTAAGTAAAGAGTTAACAAACATTAGGAAAAAAACACTGTTCCTCAACAGTATAGACAAGGGCTGTACACAATCATAGAATCTCAAAATTCACACTTTTTTAGAAAAGATTTATTTATTTATTTGAAAGGCAGAGTTACAGAGAGGTAGAGGCAGAGAAAGAGAGAGAAAGAGATATTCCATCCACTGGTTCACACCCCAGTTGGCTGCAATGGCTGGAGCTGTGCTGATCTGAAGCCGGGATCCAGGAGCTTCATTTGGTCTTCCCACACAGATGCAGGGGCCCAAGAAGTTGGGCCATCTTCTGCTGCTTTCCCAGGCCATAGCAGAGAGCTGATTCAGAAGAGGAGTAGCTGGGACTCAAACCAGCCCTATATGAGATGCTGGCAAGGCAGACAGTGGCTTTACCTGCTATGCCACAGCACTGGCTCCTCTAAATTCACTATTTTTTTTTACAGGCAGAGTTAGCCAGTGAGAGAGAGAGAGAGACAGAGAGAAGGTCTTTCTTCTGTTGGTTCACCCCCAAATGGCCGCTACAGCTGGCGCGCTGCACCGGTCCGAAGCCAGGAGCCAGGTGCTTCCTCCTGGTCTCCCATGTGGGTGTAGGGCCCAAAGACTTGGGCCATCCTCCACTGCCTTCCCAGGCCATAGCAGAGAGCTGGACTGGAAGAGGAGCAACTGGGACAGAACCGGTGCCCCAACCGGGACTAGAACTCAGAGTGCCGGCGCCACAGTTGGAGGATTAGCCTAGTGAGCCATGGTGCCAGCCCCAAATTCACTCTTGTAGATTACCTTTTAAATATTCTATTAGTTACCGCATATCAGAGAAGACATGGTATTTGTCTTTGGGGACTGGCTTATTTCACTAAATATAATGATTTCTGGTTGCATCCATTTTATTGCAAAAAACAGGATTTCATTTTTTTTTTAGTGCCGAGTAGTATTCCATAGTGCATTTATACCATAATTTCTTTATCTGGCCATGGGTTGATGGAGATGCAGGTTGATTCCCTATCTTAGTGACTGTGAATTGAGCTGCAATAAACATGGGAGTACAGGATACAGATAACTCTTTCATATGCTGATTTCATTTTGTTTGGGTAAGTTCCCACGGAATTGCTGGGTCATATGGTAGATCTGTTTTCAGATTTCTGAGTTCTCTCCATACTGTCTTCCACAGTGGCTGCACCAGTTTGCATTCCTACCAACAGTGAATTGGTGGACTTTTGTCCCTACATCCTTGCCAACATTTATTGTTTGTTGATTTCTGTATGAGAGCCATTGTAACTGGGATGAAATGAAACTTCATTGTGGTTTTGATTTGTGTTTCCTGATGGCGAGTCATCCTGAGTGTTTTTTCCTGTCTGTTGGCCATTTGGATTTCCTCTTTTGAAAAATGCCTGTTCAAGTTCTTTGCCCATTTCTTAACTGGATTACTTATTTTGTTGTTGTTGAATTTCTTGAGATCTTTATAGTTTCTGTATGTTAACCCTTTATCAGTTGCATAGTTTGGAAATTTTTATTTTCTCCCATTCTGTCGGTTGGCTCATCACTGTGCTGAGTGTTTCTGTTGCAGTGCAGAAGCTTCTCAGCTTGATGTAATTCCCAATTTTTGCTTTGATTGTCTGTGCTTCTGGGGTCTTTTCCAAGAAGTCTTTGCCTATGCCTATGTCTTTCCCCGATATTCTCTAGTAATTTGATGGTATTGGGTCATAGATTCAGGTCCTTGACCCATTTTGAGTGGATTTTTGTGTAAGGTGAAAGATAAGGGTCTTGCTTCATACTTCTGCATATGGAGATCCAGTTTTCCTATCACCATTTTTTTTTGAAGAAGACTGTCCTTGCTCCAGGGATAGATTTTAGCTTCTTTATCAAAGATAATTTGGTTTCAGATACATGGATTGATTTCTGAACTTTCAATTCTGTTATGTTGGTCTACATGTCTGTTTTTTTGCCAGTACCAGACTGTTTTGATTATAACTTCCCCGTAGTAAATACATTTTTTGAAGAAGGAATTAAGTACTATTGCAAGCTACAACATGGATGAATCTAGAAACCACTATGCTAAGTGAAAGAAGCCAGACACAAAAGGTCACATGTTACACAGTACCATTTGTATGAAATGTCCAGAATGGGCAAATACACAGAGACAGAAAATAAATCAGAGGTTAGGGGAGAAGGCTTCTGACTGACAGCTGGTAGCAACAAGGTTTCTTTGGGGGGCAATGGAGATGTTCTGCAATTAGTGGTAACAACTGCATAGCATGGTGAATATACTAAAAACTACTAAAAACCACTGAACTGTGCACTTTGAAATGGTGACCTTGATGATATGTGAATTTCACCTAAAAATGAGAACACACACACACACACACACATAATGCTAAAATGTATTGTAGACTTTCATGAAGCAATTAATAATCACAACAAAATTATTATGTCATTTTCTGAACTCGTAGTGGTTTTTAGTTTTTAAAAATATTTATTTATTTATCTATTTTGAGAGGAGAGAGAGTTAGAGAGAGAGAGAGAATCATTCCACAAACACCCACAACAGTTGGGACTGGGCCAGGCTTTAGCAAGGAGCCCTGAATTTAATCATGCTCTTCCAAGTGGGTGGCAGAGATCTAAACACTTGAGCCATAGCCAGCTGCTACCCAGGGTGAGCATTAGCAGGAACCTAGAAACAAGAATGGAGGCAGGACTGAACAACAGGCATTCCAGTATGAGACATAGGTATCTCAAGCGGCCTCTTAACTGCTGGGCCAACCACCCACACCTTTGGCTTTTTATTATTTGTAATTTGTAGTGGTTTCTTCTCTACTCTAAATAAGAAAGAACATTTTAAACTATTTTATACATTTTTCCTCTAAGAGGGCTCTCAAAAATTATCAAGCTTCAGGTCCCACAAGCCAGGGATACTATACCTGCACTAATGGGTGGAGAAACTCAGTGAGATACCCGTGACACTGCAAGATTAAGAGATTCTGTAGCAGTAGGCTGTGCACTGTTTGCAGGAATACCCTCACAAGTCTTCCATGCCCTTTCTCTATTCCATACCACAGGTCCTTAACCTCCTCTAGGATCCACCTTCTTTTTCTTCCCTCTTCTTACATTGCTTTGCCTCTGCCAGGGAAGACCATGGTGAGACTCATAAGTCTTCTCTTTCTTTCATCTGCTGAGAAGCCTCCCAGGGCAGGGCTATCACTGCCTAGGGGATAAAGAATGCATGCATGGTCCCAGCCCGTCAGTCCAGACCCATATCACAGCCTTCCCCTAGCTGAAATGTGTTCTTGCGTCAAATCTGCTCACTTCCTCCTGTTCCAAGAACCTCAAGGCTAATCTTTTCTTAACCTCCAGTTTATCTTTTCTTCTTCTTTTTTTAAAGATTTGTTTATTTATTTAAAAGGCAGACTTACAGAGAGGCAGAGGCAGAGAGAGAGAGAGAGAGACAGAGACAGAGAGAGAAAGGTCTTCCATCCACTAGTTTGCTCCCAAAATGGTTGTAACACCCAGAGCTGCGCCCATCCAAAGCCAGGATCCAGGAGCTTCTTCTGGGTCTCCTACGTGGTTGCAAGGGCCCAAGCGCTTGGGCCATCTTCCACTGCTTTCCCAGGCCTTAGCTGAGAACTGGATCAGAAGGGGAGCAACCGGGTCTCGAACAGGCACCCATATGGGATGCTGGCACTGCAGGCAGAGAATTAACCTACTGCACCACAGTGCTGGCCCCTCCAGTTAACATTTTACATGACTGTTTTCTCACCTAGGATGACCTGCCTCCTCCTCATCCAAGCAATTGTTTACCTTTATATGCCCTGCTCAGATATGGCCTCAGGTGAGGTTCCCCACCTCCCTCTGACGCCTGCACATGGCCTCACCCTGTACAGCAATTTATGTGCAATGTATACATTCCTGTATATGTTTACACATCAACCAACATAATTCGAACTGTTTCTCTGTGTGTATGACTATATATGAATATATGAACTTAAATATGTCAATGAGTTTATTTATAAATATATATGAATATCCTTAAAACATAAATATGTTTTACATTTGCTTCCTCAAGAACTAGATGTCTATAAACATATCCAAGGCAGGGACAATGTCCTTTCTATTTAAAATGCACTTTCCTGTGTGGTTTCTACATTTTCTGCACATAGTATGCACTTACCTGGTGCCAGACACTGATACAATGGAGTCATTGCTGTTTGAATTGAATTGAATTTTTTATCTTTAAGGAATTTAAGCTCTGAATAAAGAAACAAGAAGAACATACAAATTATTAATAATATTAATTACATCATGGTAAACAGCAAACCAATGAAATGAACATTAATGGCTTAGAGAGCAGAGAGGATTATGTCATCATCATCTTCATTATCATCATCTTTGTCATGTGTGTGTTAAAGCTAATCAAAGGAGAGTTTTCTGGAGTAGAAAGATAGTGAACAAAAGAGAAGGGTGTTATTTCATGGTGTGTGTATGGGGGAAGTGGTTCTCCTTAGGAGGTAAAGAGCTTGAAGAGTAACAGAGGGAGGAAGAGTGAGAATTTAAGATTTTCATGGCAAGACAAGGAAATTATTTGAGTCCAGTGGGAGGCATCTGGGTATTTTATTTTTAAACATGTTTAACATTTTTTAACAGGTGGAACATTTTTAAACATTTATTTATTTGAGAGAAAGAGAGAGAGCGAGCGAGCAAGCTCCCATCTGCTTGTTCACTCCCCAGACACCAGCAATAACCAGGGCTGGGCCAGGGGTCATAGCCAGGAACCATGAGCTCAACCATGTCTGCCACATGGGTGGCAGGAACCCAAGTACTTGAACCATTACTGCAGACTCCATTAGCATTATTGTTCTCAAATAGTAAACCAAATGCTTGTTCATATATTGGGGAATTTTAGTGTTTTCTTTTTTTAAAAAAACTTAATCTTTAAAAATTTTTTTATTTTTGACAGGCAGAGTGGACAGTGAGAGAGAGAGAGACAGAGAGAAAGGTCTTCCTTTGCCGTTGGATCACCCTCCAATGGCCGCTGCGGCTGGCGCTGTGGCCAGCGCACCGTGCGGATCCGATGGCAGGAGCCAGGTGCTTCTCCTGGTCTCCCATGGGGTGTAGGGCCCAAGCACTTGGGCCATCCTCCACTGCACTCCCTGGCCACAGCAGAGAGCTGGCCTGGAAGAGGGGCAACCGGGACAGAATCTGGCGCCCCAACTGGGACTAGAATCTGGTGTGCTGGCGCCACAAGGTGGAGGATTAGCCTGTTGAGCCACGGCGCCGGCCTAGTGTTTCTTTGTATAGACTATCTTCTTGTGCTAATATGAAAAGTGATACAGTAATGTTAAGAATTGTTACTATTGCAGGGGCGGGCACTGTGGCTCAGCAGGTTAACGCCCTGGCCTGAAGCGCTGGCATCCCATATGGGTGCTGTTTCTAGTCCCGGCTGCTCCTCTTCTGATCCAGCTCTCTGCTATGGCTAGGGAAAGCAGTAGAAGATGGCTCAAGTTCTTGGGCTCCTGCACCCATGTGGGAGACCTGGAAGAAGCTCCTGGCTTCGGTTCGGTGCAGCTCCAGTCGTTGCGGCTAATTGGGGAGTGAACCATTAGATGGAAGACCTCTCTCTCTCTGTCTCTCCTCTCTCTGTGTAACTTTGATTTTCAAATAAATAAGTAAATCTTTTAAAAAAATAAGAATTGTTACTATTCCAGCAAAAGTTCCCACAAACCCCATTTTTTGAGGAAAGAGAGGTCCCAGCTAGGTTCACTGAGTCATTTTGTGGAACCAAGTGAAAAGAAGGCCTGAGAAGTATGCTTTGTTTGCCTCTCCTCACTCTCCATGGAGCATCACCAGGCTGTGCAAGAGAGGGGAACAGGTTCCACTATTTTGAGGACTCCTTGGTAGATGAGGGGAAAGGCAGAGTGCTTCACTGGACCAGAATTCTCAGAATACCATGAAGCAATCCAGTCACACTCTGTTTCAATGTCTGAGAGGAAAAGGGGGAAAAGCACCTCTTTTTGGGCATCCTCACACATAGACAATTGTAAACTCATTGGGGAAGATTGTGCTTATTTAATTGCGTAATTAAATTTTTTTTGTCTGCCTTGCTTCTGTCTTTTGCTTCCTTCCTTCCACTCTTCCTCCCTTTGAAGAGTATAGCTTCCTTCTTTCTCTCTCTCTCTCTGTCTTTTTCTCCTTACTTCTATCCCTCCCTCCCTTCTCCTCCTCTCTCTTTCCCTGTTCCCTCCTTGTGAGCGTTCCCTGTTTCCTTTGCGTGCCTGCATTATTCTTTGCTTTCTGTGACCCAGATTGGACCTTACCTGGTCTTCCAGCTAAAGAGCCAGAGGAGACAGTCCAGGAACTCTGTGCTCCACCCATCCATACCCCTCTACCCACACGGTTTTTTGCTGAGTCATGGAAGACCTTAACTTGGAGAGTGGAAATCACGTTGGGGGCATGTTGTATAGATTTAGTCACTCACTGCCAGAGTTCTCAGGATAAACAGTGTTGGTTGGCCAGACTTTCTATATATTTACATATTACTAATATGTAATTTTAAGTGTATGTGTCCTTATGCAGTGACCACACAGATATTATAAATGGTCTTTTGGGAGGGGCAGTCCACTACCCTAAGACAGAACAGCTATTGTTTATTTCACAAACATATTTACGTGTGTGCCTCTTCCTGTACTGTGCACTATGATAAGTGTTAGAGAAGAAAAAGAGTTTCAGACTTTAAATTGCTTACATCCTCTGCAGGAGGCAGGCACCTTTTTTTTTTTTTTTTTTTTTTTTTTAAGATTGATTTGAAAGAGTTACAGAGAGAGATCTTCCATCTGCTGGTTTACTCTCCAAATGGCTGCAGCTGCTGAAGTTGGGCCAATCCTAAGCCAGGGGCCAGAAGCCAGGAGCTTCTGAGTCTCCCACATGGGTGCAGGGGCCCAAGCATGTGGGCCATCCTCCCCTGCTCTCCCAGGCATATTAGCAGGGAGCTAGATTGGAAATGGAGCAGCCAGGACTTGAAACGGTGCCCATATGGGATATTGGCACAACAGATGGTGGCTTAAGCCACTATGCCACTGCACTGGCCCCAGGCAGGCAAGTTGACCAACAGTCCTCAATAGCCTTCAGCACTTTGCAGAATATTTCTTGACTTCAGTTCAATTTAACTTAATGCATTTCTATATTACAGGCACGGTGTGAAGATATACAAAGATAATGGCCTGGAAGAAGAGGCGAGAGAAGGACATTATTTAAATTGGAGGTAGTTGGATATTAAGTGGAGATTGTGAGATTGTTCTGAAGAAACTTGGGAATGATGAGAAGGGGGAGAAAGCAGAACTGATTATGTAGATATGAAATCTTCTGGAAGTTAAATGTCAGAACCAAGGGAGAGATTGACATCTCCCAAGCAAACAAGACAGGAAAAGCCAATACAGAATACATCCCGTCAAGAAGATTGGAGTGAAACAGTTATAGGAAAGACTTAAAAGGTGAGGGAAATTGAGGTTCTCAATCTTGGGAGGAGAGTTTCAAAAAGAAAGTGAGTAAATGTCTCAATTGCTATATTGTGACTAACAAAAGGTTGGGTGGGGATCAAGCAGTTAGGAAATTACTGGGAATATTTGCTGGGGTGCCTTTTCCTGCATGGTGGGGGATGGAAGGCCAGTTCCAGGTATACAAATGAAGGAATTAAGAGAGTAGAGATTGTTCATGAAGAGATTTGTCATTGAAGGCACGCAGATGCAAAGGTCAGCAGCTAGAAGGCGACACTGGATACTGGAGTCTGGAATACTTTTGTAGGTTGGAAGGGAGTCTGTTAAAGGAACTGAAGGAGTGAGAATCCACCAGAAAGGTAGAAGCAGATGAATTCTAGAACAGGGTTGGGGGCATTGATAAAAGGAAGAACATATTGTCTTCGGAAATTTTAAGAATGTCAAAGGATGTGAAAAGGTGCTGTTGTTTGAAAGCAAAACTTGGAATTAGGCCCAATGACCTCATTACTCAAATATAAAGAAGGCTGTTTTTAAGGGTAAAGAGGCAGAGGCAGGAAGGGAGGTAAACCACGGAGGGCAGGTGTTGGTTTTTCTATTTGCAATGAACATTGATGGAATTAAACTTAAGAAGAGGAACTAACTGGGCATTGAAAGTCATTGGGGAAATCATCCATCAACAGAGAGGCCTATCGGCACCCAGGAGTTTGAATGTCTGGCTCACTCTCACACTACCAAACCCAAGTGTGACACAACTGGAACAAGATCATCTAATTTCTGGAAGCTCGGGGCTCTTTCTTTTAATGAGATCAGGATTCAAGTTAGAGAAATGATGGAAAACTTGGAATGAGTAGGGTAAAAATCATGCCATCTATGGACAATACCTGTGGGGACAGAATACAGATTTTTCAAGTATTAGGGACTCTAACTGTTCTGTGTCTTCTCTGGAGACTAGACAATGGGAAATTGCAGCAGTCTCCAGCAGCCAGGATACTCTAAACCACGATCATTAAACCGTCTACTGGGCTGCAAGAGAGAAGAGCAAGGGCAACCAGCCCTGGTGATCCTTAGGGATATTCACCCCAGGTGGTTTTAATTCAGTCCTCAGAATATCTTACTTGATTTCTTGATTCCCTTTAAGTTCTAGGCCACATTTTGATAGTAAGCAAAAAAGAATCTATAGTAGCACACAACACAGAATGGTGACAACATGGAGTAGTATGGTTTTATCCTTGGTTTACATCTTATCTCACTCTCTTCCATAAATGGCACATTAAAAGTAGCTTCTACGTAAAATCATCTGGACATTAAAGTCAAATAAGTCATATGTAATTATTAATTGTGTCATAGGCACCATCAAGAAAAAAGGGAACCTTAACTCCCCAATCCTCTCTAGCCAGCCTCGTTGGTTATCTCTAGCTTGATTAAAGGGAATGATACTCATTTGTAAATGCATTTGGCAAACTTACCCTGCTATTGTTTCCATTATTTTGCAAATTACAGACATTGAGATGAAGGCTGTGTAATTTCTGAGTGTTCCCTTTATTCCTGCTTGGAAAACTAGTATTGCCCTGGCATACTTCCACTTGGCTGTTATTTCATTTGAATGCAGCAAATTCTTTATTATGATTAACAAAGACTTCTGCTCCATTCCTCTTTGAATATCAGTCTGCTCATGGCGATGAGTTGATTTGAGCCCTGCTGTCTCCTTGAATCTCACTGTTTTACTGCTTTCAAAGATGTTCAAGGCAACAGACACCCAAGTATTCCTAAATGACATGTTTTTTGTGTGTTCTCCATTTTGAATTTGTTGTACGTTTAGTAATTTCACTATCGTCTGGGACTTTTTTCTCTTCTTCTTTCAATTGTCTGATTCTAAATATCTCCTTCACTCATTACTTAAAAGTCTGAAAATATGCAAGTGGTTGGGTTTCATAATTACTGAGGCTCAGAAAGACAAAACCTGAAAGTGAAGAACTCAGCAGCAACTTTCTCTGTGACCTTCTCCTACCCTCCTGCCTGTCACTCCTCATTCTTCCCTGAGGCAAGCAGCAGAAACTAGAATACCTCTTCCCCAAGGCAGGTCAGAGAAACCACAACCTCTTTTCAAAGCCAGTCATAAAACCTAAAACCATTACTCTGACTTCCCTCTGCCATTCTGTGTAACAGCTGGCCATTAAGAAATTCTCTACCTACATTGTCAGATTGTAGGTCAAAAGACCCCCGTTTCAGAAAGGGTCCTACTTCATACCCAGGAGGAAGAAGTGATGCATACAGAGGCTGGGAAGAATCCTATCAGACTGGCCTTGCTGGGTTGCCCCTCAGTCTCTTGCTCAGATGCAATTTGCCCACTCACACTTTTACGTGGCTATCTGTGCTTCACAGAGCCTAAGCAGAAGGATGGGTAGTTCACCTGGGTCTTCAATGGAAAGACTTCCATATTTCATTAAACTATTGTTACAGGGTAATGGCGACAAAGAAGGTGACCTTGGTTCTCGTCTCACGTAGAAGAATTTCCATGCAGACAGGACAGTGAGCAAAGCAAGATTTATTTAAATCAGAAACCTCCAGCTGCAGTGTCATGAGAGGGTCTCCAAGAGAGGAAGACCCAAAAAACTTGCCAAAATGGGGTCTTTTAAGCATATTTCAAGGGAGGAACAGACCAACAGCTAACAATCAGTCAGAAGGCAGAGACAAGACCCATCAGAGGACTGTAGAAACCTAGAAGGGTGGGATCACTACCTCTTTGCTATCCTCATGTTAAAACTAGAAACATAGAGGGTGAGATTGGTATTTTGTCTTTCTAAAGGCAGTTTCTGGGAAAAAAAAACAAGCATCTTGTGCACTCTTAAATAGACTTAGCCTTTTCTCAGTCCAACAGGAACCAGACCTAACTGCCTGTTAGCCCATCTAATTCATTACACTATGATCAGATACATTTATTGTGCTTTTTTCTTGTTCAGCTGCCATTTATTACAGGGGTATCAGCCATGATCCTGATGGGCTTGACTCTCTGCACAATCTTGATATTTTTGAACTTCTCTCTCATTTAGTCTTCTGATTTCTTTTTCCCTCATACATACAGCTCTCAAGATTTTAAAAATATTTTATAAGCAGCTTTGATGCCAGGTACTTTGAGGCATCTCAAGACACAAATGGGTTTCCTTGAGCAGTATACACTTCTAATCCATCATTGCACTGCAATCACTTCTCCCAAGATCTGGTCCTCTTCCCTTAAGTCTTACCAAGATATATACCCAAATACTATACTCATTGAGCTGTCCACACATTTAGAGTTCTCATTAAATATTCTCCTAAGATTAGTTGTATTTAGAAGAAATCACATTAGGAGAGCTCTAGTAGACCGCAGGGCTTTGTGGAAAGTGCTGGGATACCTTATATTATCAAATATGAAATATCTTTCCTTATTCCTCTTCCCCATTTCTTTTGTCTTCCCACACTCCTACCCCATCTACCATGGTGTCAGCATCTTGAGTCATCCCTTATTACTTTAATTCAGTTGGGCAAGCATTGGGAGGAGTGCACAAGATGTGAGGCTAACACAGGCCTTTTCTTCAAAGGAATAGGTGGTGCTGTGTCATATGAGACTAGTCATACAACAGTTATGACATCTCGCGTTTACCAGATGCACTGTATCTATCAGATATTGTTCTATGTGCTTTCCTCGTTAATCAGGTCAGTTAATACCGAAAAGATGACAGCTGATGCAGAGACACAGTAGCTTTATTATGGAGAGACCACCCAGAGGAACGTGGACTCTGTGGTCCCAAATATGCTCTTTCTCCCTTTGCAAGCTAGCAGGATGTCTTTTAACAGGTAGCTGGGGGGCAAGAATGGGGGCAGGAAGGGGAGACAATTGCTCCTGAAATTCTTAGGCAAACAGAGATTTGGAGCCTGAGGACTCAGAGAAGTTGAAGAATGTGCTACTAAGTCGAAGGTGCAGGATTTGAACCTGGATGTCTGATGGTAGAGCTGGAACAGACAGTACCTCTGAAGAGTATATATTCAATGAATGGTGAGCATATTACTCAGATTATTTTATTCAGATATTTATCTTCCATGTATTGATTGAGCACTACTGCCTCTGTAGTGCTACTGCCTATGAGACTGGGTTTGATCTTCAATTTTCACAGTGACTCTTGGAATTAGGGTTTCCATTTTGCAACCAAGGAAATAATTTTTTAAATTTTTTTTAAAAAGATTTATTTATTTGAAAGATGGAATTTTTTATGGGGTGGGAAAGAGAGAGAGAGAATATCTTTCATCTGCTGGTTCATTCCCCAAATGGCCACAACAGCCACAGTTGGGCTGGTCCGAAGCTGGGAACCAGGAGCTTCATCCAGATCTCCCATGTGAATGCAGGGGCCTAAGGATTTGGACCATCCCTTGCTGCTTTCCCAGGCACATTTTCAAGGAGTTGGATTGGAAGTGGAGAAGCCAGGACTAGAGCTGGCACCCATATGGCAAGCCTGTACCCACTATGCCACAGCTCTGGCCCTGGAAACTGAATCTTAAAAGGTGTTCTGCAACTTGCTCAAGATTACTCAGCTAGTAAGAAGGGAAACTCTTGAGCATGTCAGTTAGTCTCTCCATTTCATCTCTCAGGGTTTGCTTTGGTGAGCATACTGAATTGTTGCCCCTCAGACTGAGGATTCTAAGGAGGTCACATAGATAACTTGCATTCCAGCCTGCAGATGCAAGACTTCGTTCCTGAAGGGTGGATTGTGTGAGCTTGCACACATCTCTCCTCTAGGAGAGTTATCTAGCTGATTCTCTGAGCTCCTGAAATAGCCAGGGTGCATTTTGGCTGCACACTATTAAGAATCCAAACTGAGATGCAACGGAATTTACAATGTAAATGTGGCAAAGAGCATCTCAGGGCTCTCTCATCTCTTTTCATTCCCCTGCTTCTTAGCTGCTCCTGAGCTCCCAAAGTCTTTGCTGCCTCACAACACAGGCCTTGGTGGCAATTTTCCTGAGTTTATACTCTCCAGAGCCCAAGGGTCTGAATTTCTTTCTCCACCTTTAACCACAGCCCAAATAGCAACATGTTCTATTTTCTTCAGCAAGGCCTGCTACTCAGGGGGTCTTCATGATTGTCAAAATCATAGATCTTAATATTTTTGAAAATAAGTATTTTTTTGACAGAGTTATACAGTGAGAGAGAGACAGAGAGAAAGGTCTTCCTTCCGTTGGTTCACCCCCCAAATGGCAGCTACAGCCGGAGCTGAGCTGATCTGAAGCCAGGAGCCAGGCGCTTCTTCCTGGTCTCCCATGCGGGTGCAGGGCCCAAGCACTTGGGCCATCCTCCACTGCCCTCCCAGGCCACAGCAGAGAGCTGGACTGGAAGAGGAGCAACTGGAACTAGAACCCAGTGCCCATATGGGATGCCAGCACCACAGGCAGAGGATTAACCAAGTGAGCCACGGCGCTGTCCCCAAAGGAGCAACCTGTCTAAAAGGTAAGAGAGCTACTTCTCTGGCCCACACTGAGTTTGAAAACTGTGCCCTTTTTTCCAAGAAATTTCATAGCTGTGAGTAGTGCAGAATGGCCAGCAGAAAGAGTATTTGGGTGTCAGAAAGACTGGATCTCCTCGCATCTCTGTCACCATCTCACTGTGTAGCTCTCATCAAATCACCAAGCCCTTTCTGGCTTCAACTTTTGAATTTGGAAAAATAAGGACATTCTATTTGATTTTTTTTTAAGTTCCTTTTAAAACTATCATTTGAGTATTGCCTGTTGCAGGGGCATTTGCCTTTTCATAGAAGACTTTTGAAGATTTCGGATTCTTGTGTTCCAAGCATAAGTCATCAGTATCAGGATATCAAACTTTATAACAGAGCGGCAGGTTATATGATGTTCGTTTGCCAGGATGGAGGTGAGAGAGAAGCAAAGGGGAAGAGCGGAGAGGTGTCTCCAGTTTGCCTGTTTACAGTTCCTGGCAATTGCAACTCCACCACAGAGTCCTCTTCTCAATAGATGAAGAATCTGAAGAGCCTAACCACCACACTGGCAGGGTACAAGGGAATCCCAGGTGTTTTTTGATATTTGATCCAACACTAGACAGATGCCTTCCTGGAGCTTGTGTAGCATTTACCAATGCATTCTTCCAATGCAGTGTTGTCACATTCCCTGGGAGACCTTTGGTTCAAAACACATTTTCTGTTTGAGTGAACAAACCCTCCCTCTCTCCCATGGTATGGTTGCATATCTTTGTATTGCTGTCTTTTGTGTTCCGAGGATAGATATCCTGGTTATAACTCATGCCAACCAATGTTAGAGATGATGCCAGTTGTTACCATCTCTTGATCCTTTACTTGACGCAAATATAATGCTTGTAAATACGTTAAGAACATTACTAATGAGTAATGCAAGGGATGCAATCCTTGAAGGAGAGAAATGCATTTGCTGCATCACTTTAGGTGAGGAATTGGGGTGGCCAGAAGGGCAGTAGCTTTCCAAAGTCATGCAGACTGTAAGAGGCAGAGTGGGACACAAACCCGTGCTCAGTTTTCTCAAAGCTCTTGCTGCAAAAAGGAACCTTGAAAGAAAAAGAGTTGTTTTTTTTTTTTTCAAGAATGTGGGAGAGCATGTCAGGAACTGGAGGAGGATAAGCACCTATTTATCTCTATTCATTGTGACTCAGGCCTCCCTAAAAGCAGGAAATAGAAGGCATGAGTGTTCCCCATAATATTTGCAGTTCATAAGTTAGAAATTAGCAATCAGCCCCTTTTCACGTAGGACACAATAATAGACACTGGCACAGTCCCTGCAATTTGCTCATGCAAAGAAAACAGGAAACAAGCACATTTTCACTGCGGCTTCAGTCTGAGGGGGCTGGCATGTGCCCACTGAGGGCGAGATTTTCTTGTCAATACCGTATTTACTATCCTGGGCACATGAACAGAGAGAGAAGGATGAGTCACAGCTAACTGACTGCTAAATTAGGAAAATGTAAACCATTTGTTTCTTTCCAATTAGAGTTTCCCAAAGCATTTTAGAGCTCTTTTCTTCAGCAACCATAGCCACAACCTAAACAGCAAACACATTCCCAAACTGTGCTAAGCTGACTGTCTATGATAAGTCAGTACATTACCATTTCGCAGCATTCTCTTCCTAAATTAGGGCAAGATCTTGAGCATGTTCACCACTACCTACTGATGCCGACCTTCTGCCTTGGCTTTCCCCATGTCCACCCTCACTACTTACTTTACAGAGACCTTGACATATAATGCAGCATCTATGATTTAGAAATCATCCAGTACATTTGGGATGATTGATATTCCTGGCAAGTCATAATAGAGTTTTTAACCAGTAAGAATCCTAGGTCAGTGGCTCTGTAAGTAATCTATGGGGTCAGTCAGTGAGACGTTCTCATTTTATCCCTAAAGGACACCAAGATCCATCAAGACTTAAGCAATTTCAGGAACTGAGGTCTCTGGATGCCCAGTTGACCATTACAGCCCCCTTTTTTTCTTGGGTACAGCAACACAACTGAAAGAATGCCACATAAGAAACCTGATAGAAGTGTAAATTGTGTGGTGATGGTCAAATCAAATAAACCAGCAAGTCCATACACAGGGTCAGGCTAGCCATTCCCCAGGAAGGACACCTGGGGTAAGGAGCTGGAAATTCATCTGTAGAAAGTAGTTTAATGTCCCAATCTACACCTATTTGCTTAATTTCCTTATAAAATTTGGAGGACTGAATCAGAGCCTGATTTCTCCTTTTACTCTTTCTTTTTTTTTAAAGATCCTACTATACAATGTCATTTACTTCCAAGTTCAGCTTCTTTTTTTATTTTTTATTTTATTTTATTTTTTGACAGGCAGAGTTAGACAGAGAGAGAGAGAGAGAGAGAGAGAGAGAGAGAGACGGAGAGAAAGGTCTTCCTTCCATTGGTTCACCCCCCAAATGGCCACTATGGCAGGCGCACTGCACTGATCCGAAGCCAGGAGCCAGGTGCTTCTTCCTGGTCTCCCATGCGGGTGCAGGGCCCAAGCACTTGGGCCATCCTCCACTGCCCTCTCAGGCCACAGCAAAGAGCTGGACTGGAAGAGGAGCAACTGGAACAAAATCTGGTGCCCCAACCGGGACTAGAACCGGGGGTGCTGGCGCCGCAGGCAGAGGATTAGCTTAGTGAACTGTGGTGCCGGCCAGCTTCTTTTTTTGTTTTGTTTTGTTTTTTAAAGATATTCTTTCAAAAAAAAAAGTTATATTATTTGAAAGGCAGATGTATATATATTTTAAAAAGATATATTTATTTACTTTAAAGGCAGAGTTACAGAGGCAGAGGCAGAGAGAGAGAGAGGGAGAAGTCCTCCATCTGCTGGTTCATTCCCCATATGGCCATAGTGGCCAGAGCTGAGCTGATCTGAAGCCAGGAGCCAGGAGCTTTTTCCAGATCTCCCATACTGGTGCAAGGGTCCAAAGACTTGGACCATCTTCTGTTTCCCCAGACCAGAACACAGAGCTGGATTGGAAGTAGAGCAGCCAGTCTCGAACCAGCACTCATATGGGATGCCAGCACTTTAGGCAGTGGCTTTACCCACTGTGCCACAGCATCAACCCCTCTCCTTTTATTCTAATATGGTAATGAGGGCAGAGAGTCCTGTACTTCTTCAAGCACACACACTAGGTTTCCTGTTGTGATTTTGATTTTCAGAGAGTGCTGCTGCTTTGTGGAAACTACTGATGGCTGTTTCTCCCGATGAGTGAGCTGTATTTCCTTTGCCCTGCACAGAAGAGCTGCAAGTTAGCTCATGGGTAGGACCCAGCCTCAGCAGTCATGTGGGGCCATAAAGGGGCTCTCTGGGAACCACTCTTCCTCCCTGTGCTTCTCATTATCATCTGCAGTGTTTGGATTTAGGCTGTGCACTCTGTCAGTGTCTTTATATGGACACCTAACTTAACATTCCCATGAAATTGTTTAATAAATGATAAAAGTAAGTCTTAGAGAGGTTAAAAAGCTTGGCCCAGGGCATACAGTTAATGAGAAACTCTAACCTGAAACCAGGAGTTTGATTCTGCAGCAAGTGATCCACACCACTATTAGCACTGGCCTTGGCCAATTCGCCCAGAAGTTAAATATTCCAGCATTTTCAGCAGCAGGTACATTTCATATTTAGAAAATTTTTGTTCAATAATTTGAAATATCTATTTACTTATTTATGTATCTTTATTTTATCTAAAAGGAAGAAAGACGCAGAGAGAGAGACAGAGACAAGCAAAGAGAGCTCTTCTATCTGCTGGTTCACTCCCCAAATGCCTGAAACAGCCAGGGTTAGGCTAGGCCAAAGCTGAGTCCAGAACTTAACCTGGGTCTCCCATATGTGTGGCAGGAACTCCAACTATTTGAGTCATTACCTGCTGCCTCACAGAGTTCACATTAATAGGAAGCTGAATGGGAAGGAAGTGGAGCCAGGTCTTGAACCCAGTCACTCTGCTCAGATGTGGGCATCCCACACAATGTCTTAACAGCCATGCTAAATGCCCAACACAGCATTTGCATTTTTATTTTATTATTTAAAAAAAAACATTTATTTATACACACACACACACACACACACAGGCACAGGCACAGGCACACACACAGAGAGAAGTTCTCCATCTACTGATTCAGTCCCCAGATGGCTGCAACAACTGGGGCTGGGCCATGTAAGGGTACATGTGACATATATAAACTACACTCAGGAAAAACCTATACATCTTTGGGTCAAAACAAAGGCAAGAGATAAGAAATGCAAGATGCTATAGACACAGGGCCTCTCAGCTTTCTTCCTTTTATGGCCCCCTTTCTAAGCTTGGTGCCTAGAACTTTCTTTCTGGAATATGCTTCTTCCTTGGAGAGAGAAAACAAGATGATGATTTGCTGCAGGATAAGGCTAAAGAGACATTGATGGGTGCCTTACAATCCAGGGAAACTATGATGGTTTCTGCATCTACAAGCTGCGTTCTTATCTGGCAATGGCTGTGGGTGAGTGGTTTATAGGTGAATATTTCCAGCCTTCTCTGTCCCAGGTCCTCATTTCAGCCATAAATTTTCTCCTGCAACTCAGCCTTCAACTTCTAAATGATGGCAAGTCCTTGCCAGATGTTGCTCCCAGACAGTTTGTGGGGCGGAACTGGGAGAATTGAAGAGCATGGGGCAAAACCATGGAAAGGTTGGGGGTAGGGGTTGGGATGGGGCGAATTGCCAGGAGAGCAATCATGGTCCACTCTGAAGAAAAGGGGAGAGGAGGCTTGGCAGGAGGGAGCAAAAGCTGAGGGACTGTGTTGCAGAGGGAATGTTGTGTTCTGCATGTTAGATGCTCAGGAGGACTGTACGAGAGTTGGGGGTGGGAGGAAGGGTTATGAGGGCTCTTAATTAAAACCTCTGAGGGAGATGAAAGTACAATTTCAACTCCTCCTTGGTATTCCTTGAAGTTAGAGATGAAACCACGGGGATTGGCTTATATTTGGATTACGCCAATAGAGGTAGAGACTTGAATAACCTCTGGTATAGACTGTCTCTTTGTTCTGAAAAAGCAAAGAAAATAATGTTAAGATCATTACATTGATGAGAAGCCATAGCTCCAGGTAGCTAAACACCCCAGGGCCACATTGGAAATAGGAAATGCTTAGAGGGTTTGTTTTAGCAGTGGTACCATTTTCTCCGTGTTTGTATCAGGTGGAAGCTTCTCTGCCAACTTTGTCCTTTTCAGGGAACTTCTTCTCAAAGAACACAAATGGAAACAGATCCACAGTTGGAAAAGCAAGGGGTACCCCAAGAAAATCATTATTGTGCTTTGAACTTCATTATGTTACAAAATTTCCAAGTTAGAGGAAATTGTTAAATTGATTTACCCCAAAGCAAATGTAAGGGAGAGGAAAGGAATGAAAGCCCCACTGAGATCTTTTCCATCTACTTGTTGGCTTTTGCTGCCCCTCAAACTAAAAGTACTGTACTTCCTCGCAGTATGGCAGCAATGTTTCCAAAGGGAGAGGGAGTCTTGTTTGCTCTTCATGCACAGGCCTCTTGGACTTTGGTTCCCTGGGCATGATCCTAAGATTGGAAATTTTCCCAGTGGCAGAAAATTGGCAGATCCATCGTCATTGATTCCCTGCTGGCTGCTCTGGAGGGAAGGAGCTCTGCTTAGGACTTGGCCGAGCTCTCTGCTCGGCACCCCAGCCAACTAGTTATTCAAAGTTCAAGGAACTTGACAGACAGAGGCTGTTTGTCTGGTGAGAGAGTTGAACATGCCCAGCTCATTCTGCCGTCCCATGCTTTGATCTTCCGTCTCCTTCCAGGGAAACCTAATTTCTATCTAGGCTTGCGGTGGGTGTGTCCTAGGCATGAAGACCTTGCTCACCCACGGTGACATTTGTCTTGCATTGGGATGAGGGTTGGATTTCTCTGGCATCTCATTTCATACAGTACCCTCTGCAGGGGAGTAGTGGCAGTGTGCATGTGTGCATGTGTGTGTGTGTGTGTGTGTGTGTGTATGTGTGTATGTCAGTCAGTTTAAAAAAAAAAGACAGAAGGCTCAGACAGATTTCCAGCAAACAGACTGTGACAGTCTAGACGAGTAAAACCTAGCCAACTTAATTTCTGAATTTGTGATGATTATTCTTTTATTTCTTTTGTATTTAACCTCTCCCCCCACCAATAAAAGGAGTAAAAAAAAATGAGAAAAGCTATGTCTCTGTACTAAGTTTGCAAATGACCAATTTCAACTACTATTCTGGCATCAAGAAAGTAAAAATCCCAAGGATTAGAAAGTACTACTGTGTCTATGACAAAGAACCTTTGTGTGAATCTTTAAAGATTCTTACTTTTTTAAAATAGCAAAAGCAGCACATGTCATTGTTGAAATTTTAGAAAAAAATAAGCGAAAAGAAGAAAGTGGAAACTGCATATAATCTCATTACAGAAGTAGAAGATTACATCGTTTTGCTAAGCAAGAATTGACTTTGAGTTAAGTGGAACAGAGTTCAAATTATGGGCCTTCTTGTGTGATTCAGAGCCCATTAACCTTGCTGCTCATTATTCTCCCTCCATAAAGTGAGACACTTATCTGTAGGGGTGTGGAAGATTGTGGTGCAATTCTGGGCACAAGAATAATTACTGATTATTAATATCTGAATTTCATCCCCTCAACCACTGATTATATCTCACTGTTAATTTCTTACCACCTGCAGTTTTGGAAAATGAACTCATTTGATTTTTCTCAAACTGTTTTCTTTGACACAGATCTGTGGCTGCAATCTTCTGCTTTATGGTTTCCATTGTTTGTACTTGTCTGGGGTAAGCTGTGCAGAGAGCCATGTTTTATAGTGAGGAAGCCTGGCTTCATTGTTCAGTCATTATTTGGCCATGAGTGACGTGGCAGTAAGTCTGAAGTCAACTTGATTTTCCTCCTTGCAAGGGACTGATTTTGCCTGGTGGGTACCTGAAGATTTTCTTCCAGTTCCATGGTGTACTTAGGATACATTTTGATGTTGATCCTCCAATTTAAATATTCCTGGCACATACTGTTTTCATTCTATCTGTAGTTTCAGAAACATCTTAAAATTCAGAAAATTCTCTTGTATTATATTTTTATGTATCTTCTACATTGGGGTTTTATGATTCATATATATCAATTATTCTTGTATAGCATAATGTTTATCTACCATGTGTATTATTTCTGTTAGATTGCTTTTTAAAAAATTTGTATTCACTGTGTAATTTGATACCGGTTTTTATGGTTTTAATTTTATTAGTGCTATAATGTTGCTTCTTTGTCCTTCCTTTTGTTTTTAAAATCTAGATAGTATTTCATTTATCTAGAAATTATGTATATTTATCTAGAAGTATATATATATATATATATATAAATTCATTTCATCATTTTGCTCTATTACTGATTTGATATGTTGGTTCAAATTTAGTGAAAAATGAACATGAGTAAAATGTTTTTGTTGTTTCGGTTAAATTTTTTTCTAGGGGCTGGCTCTGTGGAGTAGTGGGTAAAGTTGATACCTGCAGTGCCGGCATCCCACGTAAGCAACAGTTCAAGTCCCAGCTGCTCCACTTCCAATCCAGCTCTCTGCTGTGACCTGGGAAAGCAGTAGAAGATGGCCCAAGTCCTTGGGCCCCTGTACCCATGTGGGAGACCTGGAAGAAGCTTCTGGCTCCTGGCTTTGGATCAGTGCAGCTCCGGCCATTGCGGCTATCTGGAGAGTGAACCAGTGGATGGAAGACCTCTCTCTCTCTCTCTCTCTCTTTCTCTCTCTCCCTTCCCTTCTCTCTGTGTGTAACTCTGCCTTTGAAATAAATAAATAAATCTTTAAAAAAGATCTTTAAAACATTTGTTAAAAAAGATTCATTTATTTATTTGAGAGCCAGAGTTATAGATTGGAAGAGGCAGAGACAGAGAGCTCTTTCACCCACTGGTTCACTCCCCAAATGGCCGCAATGACCGTAGCTGGAGCAATCCGAAACCAGGAGCCAGGAACATCTTCTGGGTTTCCCATGTGGGTGCAGGGGCTCAAGGACTTGGGCCACCCTCTGCTGCTTTCCCAAGGCATAGCAGAAAGCTGGATGGGAGATGGAGGAGCTGGGACTAGAACCAGTGCCCATATGGGATGCCAGCACTGCAGGCAGTGGCTTTACCTGCTACACGTCACAGTTCTGGCCCCTAGATTAGGGTTTTTTGTCTTTTGCCTTCTATGATCTTTTTTTCCTTTATTATCTTCTACTTAGTATATTTTTGGTAAATGTTCTTATTTGATCATATTTTTTATTATTAAACTTATCATGTTTTAAAGAGTTATTTATTTGAAGGGCAGTGTGACTGAGATAGGGGCAGAGAGAGAGAGAAGAAGAAGAAGAAGAAAGAGAGAGAGAGAGAGAGAGAGAGAGAGAGAGAGATCTTCCATTCATTGTTTCATTCCCTAAATGTCTAAAATAGTCAGTTCTGGGTCAGGCAGAAGCCAGGAGCCAGGAACTCCCTCCCGGTCCCCCCCATGGGTAGCAGACCCATATATTGGAGTCGTAGTCTGCTGCTTTCCCAGGCACATCATCAGGGAACTAGATAGGAAGCAGAGCAGCAGGAACCTGAGCCGTCACTCAAATAAGGAATGCTGGCAGCGTCACAAGCGGCAGCTCAACCCACTGCACCATAACATCGGGCCTGATCGTTCTCTTTCTTGAAGGTGATGTTTGCATCCGAGACTTACATTCTGATGAAGTTGAATAATTTTCTTTTATTGTTCTGTTGTCTAAGGAATCACTGCTTAATCCACACTCATGAAGATTTCTGTCCATTTTTTTCTTCTAAGAGTTTCGCAGTTTAAGCTCTTACACATAGGTTTTGATTCATTTTAAGTTACCTTTTGTAAATGGGCTCACATAATTTCTTAGGGGCCAGTTAGGTCTAATTGCATCCTGTTACTCATGGGAAATCAGGTCTGGATTTCCCTGAGTGTCTCACTGTGCTTCCACTGAGTCAGAGAGGCTCTGCTCTGCTCTCATCCTCTGCAGAGTCCCCACTGCTTTCTGCAGCCTCCAACCTCACATCTGAACTACACTGCCATTCCTATCAGTGCTCAAGTCAGCTGAGACAGAAACCAGCCCCTTGGGTTGCAAACAAATTCTCCTTGTTTTCTTCCACTCTGACGAAGGGGCTGGGAATGTGTCAGCTTCCTCCTGACTTTCCCACCCCATGGAGAGAATGAGACATGCAAAGGTGCACAAAAACCCCATGAAATGTCCTACCTTTTAGATTGTGGATCCTCTTAGCTGGGAGAGTTCCTTGGTTGTTGCAGATTCTTAACTGGCTCCTAGATTCCCACAAATCGACTGTTCCTATATCGTTGAGTTTCAGTGGGGAGGCAAGGGCCCAAGCTTCATAGTCTACCATCTTTGCTGACATCACCACCCCGATCTTCTGCCTTGAAGCCTCTCACAGCTGTGTGTGCTGCCTATACCCCACCGGGCAGTTCTGCTCTACCCTGTGTGGTTGGGCATGAGGCTTCTGGGGCTCAGCTGGGTTGGAATACCCATGGTGCTTCGTTCACTGCCTGTTGGTTGGGAGTTCACCTGGGGCTGCTGACCAGGGCACTTATAAGTAGCCTTTCCCTGTGGCATGGGTCTGTCATCATGTTCCAAGAGTGGCATTTCCAAGAAGGAAAAGGCATAAGCTGTCACTTTTCCTAAAGAATGGGCTCCAAACTAGTCCTTCCTTTTGTAACCACTATCAAAGGGAAGTGCACTGTCTCCTGTCAGCAGGGTATACCAGGGTGCAGGTGAATCAAAGGTGTGAGAAGACCAAATTTAGTGTTTTACAAACTTTTAAAAAGGTAAAGCTTTACTTAAAACTGTGTTGACCCTTTTCAAACATTTTTTTTTTGACAGGCAGAGTGGACAGTGAGAGAGAGAGAGAGACAGAGAGAAAGGTCTTCCTTTGCCGTTGGATCACCCTCCAATGGCTGCCGCGGTTGGCGCGTTGCAGCCGGCGCACCGCGCTGATCCGATGGCAGGAGCCAGGTGCTAGGTGCTTTTTTCCTGGTCTCCCATGGGGTGCAGGGCCCAAGCACTTGGGCCATCCTCCACTGCACTCCCGGGCCACAGCAGAGGGCTGGCCTGGAAGAGGGGCAACCGGGACAGAATCCGGCGCCCCGACCGGGACTAGAACCCGGTGTGCCTGCGCCGCAAGGCGGAGGATTAGCCTGTTGAGCCACGGCGGCGCTGGCTCAAACATTTTAAAAACACAAAACTGGTGAAATCTTTACATAGTATATATTGAATCGATCTTCTTTATATAAAGATAATTGCAAATGATTAAAAAATCTTGGTGTTAAACTGGAAATTGCATAGACAATTAATCAATTTTTTAAAAAAAAAATCATGTAGGATCTCTGTCCTTAATGTGCTGTACATTGTGAATTAATACTATAACTAGCACTCCAACAGTATTATCATTTTGTGTCTCTATGCGAGGGCAAACCGTTGAAATCTTTACGTAATATGTACTAAATTGATCTTCTGTGTATAAAGAGAATTGAAAATGAATCTTGATGTGGGCGGAGGGGGGAGGGAGCGGGAGAGGGGAGGGTAGGGGGAGGGAGGGAGGTTGTGGGGGGGGGGAGCCATTGTGATCCATAAGCTGTTCTTTGGAAATTTATATTCTTTAAATAAAAGCTTTATATAAAAAAAAAAAAAACACAAAAACCTTCCTTTCAGTGAAACCTTGCCTGGAAGCTCAATGAAACAACAGTAATTAAAAAGATAAAGAGGAACTTTTTTTGTTTCCTCTTTTAAAAAAATGACTATTAAGGTGTGATTGAACCTTACATATTAATTTATTCATATATTTAAAATAATTTATTTTATTTATTTGAAAGAGAAAGAGAGATCTTCCATTGGTTGGTTCACTCCCCAAATGACAGCAACAGCTGAGAATGGGCCAAGCTGAAGCCAGGAGCCAGGAACTCCATCTGGGTCTCCTGCGTGGTGGCAGGGGCCCAAGCATTTGGGTCATTTTCTACTGCCTTCCTAGACAAATTAGCAGAGGCTGGATCACAGCTGCAATTCTTTCTGTATGGGATGCCCATGTTTTAAGTGTTGGCTTAGCCTGTTGCTCTACAAGATAGGCCCTTATTTTTTTCTTTAATTTAATTACTTTTTTTTAGAACTTTTTGATTAATGTTTCAGGCTGGTGCTGTGGTGTAGTAGGCTAAGCTTCTGCCTCCAGTGCTGGCATCCCATATGGGTGCAGTTCTCTTCCTGGCTGCTCCACTTCCGATGCTGCTCTTTGCTATGGCCTGGGAAAGCAGTGGAGGATGGTCCCAGTGCTTAGGCTTCTGCACCCACATATGGAGACTCAGAAGAAACTCCTGGCTTTTGGGTTTAGATTGGCCTACCTCCAGCCATTGCAGCCATTTGGGGAGTGATCCAGCAGGTGAAAGACTTCTCTCTCTGTCTCTCCTTCTCTCTGAAACTCTGCTTCTCAAATAAATAAAATCTTTTAAAAAACAAACAAAAAAACCCCACTTCATTTCAGAAAAGGCATTCATGTTTCTTTTACAAAGTTGAGGGTGCATTAAATTGACCCAAAGAGCACTGGTAGTTTAGTCCGCCGTGGCCTTGCAAGAAGTGGGAGCAAATGCTCTCTATAGGCATGAAAGTATGGTCCTATTTCTGTGACCAGGAGATCTGTGGATGACTTCCTGACACTCAGAGGCAGACACAAAGGCCTTCCTCTTCCACTTCCACTTCCAATTCCTCTTCCACTTCCACTTCTGACACTGCTATGCCCCAGCCTTTCCCGGGACTTCCCTTGTGGCCTCGGGGCACACTGGGTCCTCTGCACCTTTTGGGTGGGCCTCACCGTGGTTCTGGTATGGCTTCTCTAGCTTCTCCAGAACCAGGTGTATCCCATCTGACCTTGTATCCTTTTTCTCTCCCATTGGCCTTATCTGCAGTGGGAACCAGGTCCTCTTTCTTTGCCGCTAAAGCCACAGAATCCCGCTCCTCTGCACAATTTGTTCCTGAAATCCACACGTTGTGTTTTTCTGTTTGTTCACTTATTTTTCACCACAGCTGTGCTTCCTGAGCCCTTGGCACCGGGCCCAGCAGAGCAGGAACACCTGACTGCTGTTTCCCCAGGGCATGCTTAAGAGTCCCTTTCTCCTGCTCCCAACTGTTGGCTTCACTCCAAGCCCATACTTCCTCTCTCTCTCCTCATAGAATCTCCTTCCAATCTTCTCCCCTATTAAGACTGGTCTTTGTTTGCCCAACTGCCCATGGGGCTTAGTCTTTGCAGTTCTCCACCCCCGCTGGCCCAGGTCAGAAGCTCCCAAGAAACTCCCTAGGCTTTCAAGCACAATAATCAGAGCAAAATCAGAGCAGGCCCTGCTGGTCCTCTGCCCACGCTCAGACAGATCTGGGTTGACTGGGCCTGAGCAGTTTGGTCTGGCTCTGGAACTTTGTTACATTGTGATGAGAAAAACAATGTCTGGGATAGCTCAAGGTCCTCCTGAGAACAGAAGCCAGCCAGCAGTTTCCTCACCCAATCAAGGGATGCATCCTGGCTTATTGGAAAGAGAGGCCTGTTATAGACTCTGCCTGCTATGTCCACTCACACAAAGACAAGAGGATATTTGCAGCCCTTGCATTGTGAAATGGGAGCTGCCTTGTTATTCAGTTCCTTAAACCCAATTATCTCCAGTGCTTTTTTTTTTTTAAGATTTGTTTATTTATTTGAAAGTCAAAGTTACACACAGAGAGAAGGAGAGGCAGAGAGAGAGGTCTTCCATCTGCTGGTTCACTCCCCAATTGGCTGCAACGGCCAGTGCTGCAATGATCTGAAGCCAGGAGCCAGGAGCCTCTTCCAGGTCTCCCACATGGGTGCAGGGGCCCAAGGACTTGGGCCATCTTCTACTGCTTTCCCAGGCCATAGCAGAGAGCTGGATCGGAAGTGGAGCAGCCGGGACTTGAACTAGCGCACATATGGGATGCCGGCACTGCAGGTGGCAGCTTTGCCCGCTACGCCACAGCACCAGCCCCTCCAGTGCTCTTCCAATCCTTGGCTTCATTAGTTACCATTAGTCTCAGATTCTCCTTGCTCATGTGAGCCATTCATACCTCCTTTTCTGGCAAGCTGCTCTGAGCTCCCCCAGCTCCACTCTATTTTCCACAGCCCTCTGATGAGACTCGCTCTACATCTCTGATCCTTTGGCACCTATGTTAGCAGGGTGAACTTCCCTTGCTCCCTTCTTGTGTTACTGTATCAGAAAGAAAAGAAACCATTATCCACCATGGTGACCCTCATTGTTTCCCTCCAGTGTGAAAGCCATTTCTGTTATCAGCATTTTCCTTTCTGGAAGCAGATTTGCACATGGTAACTAAAACAGAAACTCTCCCATTCCCTGTTAACCTTTGTTAATTTAGGGGGGACTCCAGTCTAGAATGGGGCATGGCAAGACAGGGTAGTCCAGTAATTTCTTCCCAGGGTGTGTGGTAGGAAAATTGTGGGAAACCCAGCGACTTACCTATCCCTATCCATAACACACATCATTAATCTGTCATAGTAGTTTTTCCTGTGAAACATAAATTCAGCATCTTTTTCATCTTAAGTTCATAGTAACAACATGCCATAAAATTTGGTTTGTGAGAGGTGGGCATTGTGCACAGAGAGTGAAACCACCACTGGGGATGCCCATATCCCATATCGAAGTGCCTGGATTTGAGCCCTGCCTTCTCTTCTGACCTAGCTTCCTACCATTGTACACCCTGGGAGGCAGTGGGTGACACAGTTCAATTACTTGGGTCCCTGCCACCCATGTGGGAGAACTGGCTGGAGTTTCTGGCTCCTAGTTTTGGCTTGGCCTAGCACAGGCTGCTGTAGGCATTTGGGAATTAAGCCACCAGATGGAAGATCTCTCTCTTTCTCTCTCATGCTCACTCTCATTTTCACTCTTTCTCTGTTCATCTACTTTTCAAATAAACATACATGTAAAAATTTGATATGTGAAATAAATTCTATTTTCTATTCCTGAAATATAAAGATGTATTTAACCATTCAGAGTGAAGAGGGTAAATGAACAGTCCAGCCTGAAGAAGAAAAGGTGGTAGAAAGAAGATAAGGAGGCAGAACTTGGGGTTTTGCGGGGTGAAAAGTCATCAAGAGATCATGATAGAAATGCCCCAGGTTTGGGAACACATAAGGATTCAGAACTTGTACCTAAGGAACAGGTATTTGAGAATCCTTGTGGTGGAGCTTAGGATAGCAACCATAATCTGCAGCCAAAGCAGTTCTGTGTGGGCTCCAGCCAAGAAAATATCTGATTCCCATAGTGGTCAAGGTGGTTTGCAATAAACTGTACTTTGGAAATTTATATTTACTAAATAATAAATAAATAAATAAATATAAACTATAAAAAAGGTGGTTTGCAGAGAACTTAAGTCTGACTCAAGAAGTGGTGACTACTATATAATGTAGTATACATATGCCAAAATAACATACTTTATGTCATAAATATGTGCAATTATTATGTGTCAACTTAAATAAAAATTTTATTTATTTATTTATTTATTTTAAAGACATTTATTTGAGAGGCAGAGTTACAGAGAGAGAGGGAGGGAGAGAGAGAGAATAAGGGAGAGAGAGAGAGGTATCATCCATCTGCTAGTTTACTCCCCATATGGTCACAACAGCCAGTGCTGGGCCAGGCTGAAGCCAGGATCCAGGAGCTTCATCTGAGTCTCCCACATGGGTGCAGGGGTTCAAGCACTTGAGCCATCCTCTGCTGCTTTCGCAGGCCATTAGCAGTGAGCTGGATCAGAAATGGAGCAGCCGGGATATGAACAGGCACTCACATGGGATGCCAAAGCCACAGGTAGAGGCTTAACCTGCTACGCTACAATGCTGGCCCCTAAAATAAAAAATTTTAAAAAGAAGTGGGAAAATGGAGGGTGAGGAGGAAGGGTCCGCCTGGAAGTCAGAGGTGATGAAAGTTAGAGATGTGCCCAGGGACCTTACAAGGCAGACTCTTATAAAGAGTGCAGAACAGATTTTAAGAGCTTTCTTATAAAAGGTGTCACTGGTCGGGTGGGTATTTGGTATAGTGGTTAAATTGTCACTTGGGATGCCTCCATTCTGTATTCAGGTTCCTGGTTCAAATCTGATTCTGATTCTTGCTGAAGTACACCCTAGCCAGAGGTGAGAACTCAAGTATTTGAGTCCTTGCCACCCACATGGGAGGCCTGGATGGAGTTCTGGTCTTCTGGCTTTAGCTTGGCCTGGCTCTGGCTGTTGCAGGCATCTGGGGAGTGAACCAGGAGATGGAAAATCTCAGTCAGTCTCTGTGCTACTCTGCCTTCAAGCAAAATGAAAATAAATGGCTAAATAAAATTTTTAAAAACCTTAAAGATTTGTGATTTCACTCAGTTATCCACAAATTGCACTAAAAATCATCTTCACATCATAATACCATGCTTGTGTACATGGATTGGATTGAATTGGACTGCAGGTGACCATGGGGATAGGGCTATGAACCCAGGCTTTCAATTTTCCGAGCAAAACCAATCCCCTCAGTTTGTGGCTGGGCACCTCCTTTTGGTTTAACCTCTGATTTTATAATATTTAGGCACACAGGATGTCTTGACTTGGGCTAAAACCAGTGTCTGTTTAACTAGGTGAAGCAGATTTCAGGGAACTCCTAATCTGGTTACTGCTGGTATTTTAATGATACATTGAGAAGTGGACTTGGTATGAAGGTTTATGTTCATTACTGTTAATTAACTGCATGCTCTGGGAAGACTGCCTCCTTTCTTCTTACTCTTTCTTACTTCAAAGGTGAATCTGCCTTTGCCAGTTGAGTGCATAAAAGATTTGCTGGGTCTCATTGATTCAGCATCTGCAGCCTCTCTCACTACACTTCTTCTTCCATTTCTGTTTCCCCAAACCATGTCAGGTTACCATGACTTTGTACCTGGTCCCTTACAAGTTGTCCAAGGGAGCTGTACCTCTTTCCTCCTTCTAGGTCATTTTAGAAACATATGCCAAGTAGAGGGAGAGACATGATAGACAGGTAGAGATTGATAGAGAGATAGAGATAGAGATAGAGATGACAGATAGATAGATACAGATAGATAAATGATCGTTAGGGAGATCTATCTGCTGGTCACTCCTCACACACTTTCAACAAATGGGGTTAGATCATACTGAAGCCATGAGTCTGACACTCCTTCTGGGTGTCTCACATGGGTGGCAGGAATCCAAATTCTTTGGCCATCCATCATCTGCTGCCTTGCCAGGAAGCTGGACCAGAAGCAGAGCAGCTGGGATGTGAACTGGAACTCCCACATGGGATATGGGTGTCCCAAGGAACTTAACTCACTATGCCAGGAAATAGGTTCTATTTCCTTGCCTAATGTTATTCCCTTCCTTGGAGTGTCTTTCTCCCATCATTGAATGTTGAACTTAACCTGACATACCAGCATTTCTATACCAGCATTTCTCCTACTGTCCAAGCCATACTGCAGACTAATTCAGTCAGAAGCTGCAGAGGTTGAACGTAAACATTAAGATTTTTTTTTTGAGATTTTTAAAAAAATGATGGTCAGATATATTTAACATACATTTTACTATTTTAACACTTTTTCAGTGCCAGACACAGTGGCATTGAGTACACTTACCTGGTGTCCAGTTATCATTCTCATCTGTCTCCAGAACTTTTTGTCATCCCAAACAGGATCTTTATACCCATTAAATTCTCCATTTCTCCCAGGCCCCAGTAGCCACTCTTCTATTTTCTCTCTTTTTAAATATTTGACTAGTCCAGGTTATTCACACCTCCTGTCAGTGGAATCTTACAGTATTTGTTCTCCTGTGACTGGGTAATTTCACTTAGCACAAAGCTTGCAATGTTCTTCCATGTTGTAATCTGAATCAGAATTGACACTGAAAAACATCCCGTTGTACAGTGGTACCTCAAAAATACTTGCAGAAAATAGAATTAAAAGTCTGACTTTATTTTGGTGTAAAATATTTTTAGTGCAAATTTTTTTTCATAATACATGGACAATGCATATTTTGAAAAAACTTTGTACGGATTTTAAAACTGTTTTTGTACCCAAATAAATTTTTATTTTTTAATTTTAATTTTAATTTTATTTATTAAATTTTTATTTCATTCTTTTAATTTTGTTTTTCTGTGGACTTCTGTAAATACCCTTATATGTGTATACCACTCTTCGTTCGTCCATCTGTTGATGGATGCTTGGTTCTTTTCTATCTGTTGGCTGTGAAAAATGCTGCTAGGAACTGCCCGTGGGGTTGCTCAGGGTGTACAATATCTTTTAGAGTCTCTGCTTTTAATTCTTTTGTATTCATAGCAAAAATGGAATTGGTGTACTATATAATTTTATGTTTAATTTTTTTGAAGAACTTGCCTCAGTATGTTTTAAAGTTTGCAGCAAACCCCAAGGCACAGCCAAGTTGATTCCCACTGCCACAGAGCCTCACCTGATTCCTCCAACTGGATGCAACCACTCTCCCTTCTGATCTCAGCTGGTATTTTAATGCACTTTTCTTATGGTGCCTATTTATTTCTGCATTATATTATTTATATTGTTACACATATTACTTGAGATAGAAGTGAATATAGGATGTAAAGCAAAATCTGAAGACACTAACTGCTATTGTGAAACTTGCAATTTAGTGGTAGAGATACATATTAATTAAATAAGCATATAAATGTATAATTACAAACTCACTTATTATCAAGGAAAGAAAGAAACACAATTCTATCAAAGGCAAACTAATAAAAAAAGAGACGTAGGTTAGGATGGCGATCAGGAAGTCTCTCCTAAGGAAGTGCTGCTTGAGCTTAATTCTAAAGGATAAAAAGGAGTCACTAAGCATCAACTGGATTCTTTCAGGTTGAATAAACAGAGGCTTGATGGCTGAAAAGAAGGCTGATATCTGGAGATTACGAGGCCTATGCTGCAAGATGGTATTGGTCTTGTGTAAGGGACAGACCACGAAAGACTTTGCATGTATTTTATGGATTTAAGTCTTCACACTAAGAACAATGGGGAAGTCATGGAAGGGGCTTGAAAAGTGAAGTGGCAACTCAGATTAGCATTTAGAAAAGATCATTCTGTAGTCATGTAGGAGAGGGATTGGGTGGAGTTTGAGGAGCTGTGGGGGGAAACACTGGTCCATGTGAGAGAGGCTGTGTTATTGGTCTGTGGTTGTGGCAGCAGTGATGGAGGAGGGTCAGAGTTGAGAACTCCTCAGATGCATGGTCCTTGATGGATGATGGTTTGCATATGAGCAACTAGGTAAGTGCACTCAATTTTTCTAACCTGCCCAAGGCTTTGAATGGGATTACAACTATGTTTGATTGTATTCTGCATGCTTTCAAACAACCTTGCACAAAACATGTGTTCACTCTTTGAGTTTCTCAATGAACAAATGAATAAAAAAAACCCCACAGATATTATGTTATGTTGGACACACTCATATCAAGCATGCAATAATACTATGTCCTAGATAACTTTCATTCTTTGGTTTTGTTGCATGATTGGTTCAATTGAATTAAATTTCAAATTTACTTGGATGTTTTAGGAAACGATGAGCTTATTAAGGTTAGAAGCTAGGATACCAGGCAGGCAAAATCAGCAATATGGCAAAGGAGATAACAAGAGGGATATTTGGCCAGAAGCCTGAGTATTATGGGAACATAATGATTAGGAAAATAAGGAGCCCAAAGTATAATCCATGGTACATTGGGCCCAAGATATTTTTTGCAAATCTATTGATTTCATGGTCAAATAACTTCAGGAAATGTTAATAATTACATCTCCCTCTTGGATATGTATATGCACAGTGAAGGCTTCATGGAATGCAAGCTTATTTAACTTTGTCCATTATAGCATTTCTTGACCATATTTGGTTGATAAGAACTCTTTTTCTCCCATGTAACATCATGCATACTGACATTCTGCAGGAGACAACAGTTTGAAAATGTGACGTTGGGCTAGAGATCAGAGATGGTATACATGGTTTTCCTATCAATTAGGGTGAAGGTATACGGTATGATGTGTGGGTTTTTTTTTTTTAAGATTTGTTTATTTTAAAATCAGAGTTACAGAGAGAGAGGAAGAGAGAGAGAGAGAGAGAGAGAGAAAGAAACAGAGAGAGAAATCAATCTTCCAACTACTGGTTCACTCCCCAGATGCCTGCAATGGCTACGGTAGGGCCAGACCAAAGCCAAGAGCCAGGAGTTTCTTCCAAGTCTCCCACATAAGTAGCACTTGGGCCATCTTCTACTGCTTTCCTGGTCACATCAGCAGGGAGCTGGATTGGAAATTGGGCAGCTGGGATTCAAACAGGTGCCCATATAGGATGCTGGCATTGCGTGTGGCACCTTTACCTGCTATACAACAATGCCAGTCCCAAGATATGTGCTTTTGCTACTAATGAGCCTACATGGTATGACAATAAGTTGCTTAGATTGAACACTGAGTAGAGCATGGTATAGAGCAGGGTTAGCATTTTGCTAGCAGGGGGCAAAATAAGAGAGCCACAGACTGAACACTTACTGGCACACACAAATGTGTCCCTAAAGTGTAGATGACACAGTGAGGCTAGATCCCTAAACACGTTGCCTATGAACAGAGAATTGTTTTCTAGAAATTAGAAACAGGTAAACTGTAATAGAGACTATGTTGTCATTCTTGCTATCTGGTTTGTTGCTTTGAGATTTTTCATCCCTTTGTGAGTACTGCCCAAAATTTCTATATTTGAGAGGGTGCCATTAATGCGAGCTGAGATCCTTTGCTCCTTTGCTGTCAGTGGATGAGACACAAGAATCTCACTCCCTTTTCTCAGAGTGGCCAGCCCCTGGGGGAGATAAGGTTCCCATCAGATGAGCTGAGCTCTGGAGTGGCACAGCTGACATATGACTCTAGTGAAATTTGGAGGGTTTGAGTTGTAAAGGTAAAATATCCTTGTTTTCTTTTTTGGCAAGAATGTCCTTAAATTTCTGGAGGTTAGTTTAGTGCATGTGTCACCTTATTCCTATCTGGTGGAATAGGGCATCCCTTGCTCCTTCAACTTCTATATTGTTTTGCTTATAACCTCTGTTGCTCTGTGAGGACACAGCTTTCTTCTATGATTTGTGCTGGAGAGCAAAGACTTCACTTTGTGTAGAATCTTTCCTGCATGTCCTGGATAGTGCATTGCTGGGACTAAAAAATGAGTGAAAGGAGATTGGTTCTAGCATAAAATATCTCTTCAATTTGTTACAAAACTGCTAAATGTCTCCACTGCAATGTAAGTAGTTGCAGGGGTACACACAAGCGCCTGCTCAACTTTTATTTCCATTGAATATTGACTACACCATTCCTTTCTTTCTGGCGTCTTCAGAATTCACGCATAAGTTCAGATCAGATGGTGCCCTGGCAGCCTCATTGTTATGCCAAGAAAAAAATAATACTACCTTCATATTCCACTCACAGAAATTTTCTTTTGCTTTATCTAGGGTTGCAGTTCTTAGTTTGCAATACTTAATGTGCTTTCAAATATTTTGAAATTTTATCTGCTTTTTAATACACATGTAGTTCTTCCAGTTCTTGAGTAAAGTAATCCTTCCTTCTGTCCCTGTATTTCTTAAAAGCAAATCAAAGGAAATCTCCAGTTTCTAGTCATCTCTACTTCTCCTTGGTCACTAGCTTTGAATATGGCTTGGGCCATATGTAAGAAGATAAATTCAACCTGAGGACTTAAATTCCAAGATATTCATCTTTATCTTACAATTGTAGCATGAACCAAACCTTACATTTAAAGTCTTTAACCTGTACTTTAAGACAAATTTCATATATTTTTGGGTAAATTGAGATCCTACACAAGTTCATCAAGCAGCATGAATAGGATTTTACCAATTTTTTAGGAAGGGTTCCTTTTCCTCCAAAGTAAAATGTAGTACAAAGGAAGTGTAAATAAGTCTTTCAGCCAATAGAATAGAACCAGTTTTCACCATCAGGAATGGTAGTGATTGTAGTAGGGAGCATGTTAGACAATCACATGTATTTTGGTAAAACTCCCTGGGACTTGGAAAAGGAAGACCATGACTTTACAGATGCCTGGAAATCATACAAGATTTTAGTGGCAGGGCAAACAGAAAATAGAGACAGTTGTCCTCTTGGAGTTTTTAAAGACCTAACAGAGTTTTCCCTTTCATGTATTTGAATGAGGAGACAAGGAAGAACTTGATTCCCACTCAGCTTTGTATGCAGTGCAATAAAAAAGACTAATTACTGACATAGACCCAATAATCCCAGAATAAGAGGATATTAATGTGTTGTGTATGACAGAGCTGGTCAATTATGAGCTAAAGGAAGTATATATGTAAGCATAGTAGGTAGAGTAACACCCTCATTGTTCTAAAATCATTAAGGAAGAAGAGAAATTTCTCACTGTTAAAATGTCTAGATTTGTTTATTCATTTAAAAGCATTTATTGAATTCCTACTATGTACTAGGCACAAGTTACTACTGCTTTATGTCAGTCCCTGCCCTCACACAGTCACATTCCAGTCAATCAATAGACTTTCATTTGTATTAATTCTTTTTTTTTCTGAATCATACAGAAATCAAAAAATGCTGTCAAGGATGTGGGGGAAAAAGTATCCTAATCCATTGTTTGTGGGAATGTAAACTGGAGTAGCCACGGTGTGTGACAATATAGATATACTCAGAAATCTTAATATAGACCTAAAATATGATCCAGCCATCTGACTCCTGGGAATTTACTGAAAGGAAATGAAATCAGCACAATCAGCACATGAAAGAGTTACCTGTACCCCCTTATTTATTGCAGCTAGATTTGCAATAGCTGAGATATGGAATAATTCTTATTAAGTAAACAGAGATGTAGGATAGCACTTGATTGTTAGTGGCAGGAACAGAGTGTGGATATGGTGTGGATCCAACCTGTATCAAAGCCTGAATGATGAGGAACAGTCCTGTAATGGGTGTCACTAGAACATTGTAGGCATAGGAGCAGCCAGAGCCAGCGTTCTGAAATGGAGATGTGAATGAAGACAGACGTGGTTAAAGCAGAATGAAAGAACAAAAAAAAGATGATGGAAGTCATGCATTAAAACACCAAGTTTGGGTGAATTTTTTTTCTTTTTAAATCAGTTTTATTAATGTAAAATTTATATAAATAAAAATTCACCTAGTTTAAGAGTAAAATTCAATAAATTCTAAGTCTGCGCCATGGCTCAACAGGCTAATCCTCTGCCTTGCAGCGCCGGCACACTGGGTTCTAGTCCTGGTCGGGGCACCGGATTCTGTCCCGGTTGCCCCTCTTCCAGGCCAGCTCTCTGCTGTGGCCAGGGAGTGCAGTGGAGCATGGCCCAAGTGCTTGGGCCCTGCACCCCATGGGAGACCAGAAGAAGCACCTGGCTCCTGCCATTGGATCAGCGCGGTGTGCCAGCCGCAGCTTGCCGGCCATGGTGGCCATTGGAGGGTGAACCAACGGCAAAAGGAAGACCTTTCTCTCTGTCTCTCTCTCACTGTCCACTCTGCCTGTCAAAAAAATTTTTAAAAAAATTTTAAAAAATTCAATGAATTCTGATGTATACATTCACTTCTTCCTTTAAGATTTCATGGATTCTTTTTCTAAATTCTGTAGTTTAAGTTTTTACATTTAGGTTTATGATATATTTTGAGTTAATTATTGTGTTTAAGATATAGGTTGATGTTCATTTCTTTCTCATAAAGACATCTAATTTTCCCAGTACCAGTTGTTGAAAAAGACTACCCTTCACCTATCAATTTATCTTGACATCTTTGTCAAAAATCAATTGAATCCAAGCTCACAAGTATGTCTCTGTTTCCATTCTCTGCCACTGATCTTTATATTTATTCTTTCACTAGTACAAAAGTATCTTATTTTAGCTTTATAGTAAGTCTTGAAATTAAGGAGGATAAATCCTCCAATTTTATGCTTATAAAAATAAAACGATTTGGTTATTTGAAGCTCAGTGATTTTGAGTATAAATTTTAGAATCAGCTTAACTTTTACAAAAGTATTTGACTGGAATTTTGATGAGAATTACATTACTTTTTAAAAACTTTTTTAAAAAAGATTTATTTATTTCTTTGAAAGGCAGAGTTATAGAGAGGCAGAGACAGAGAGAAAGAGAGAGAGAAGTCTTCCATCGCTGGTTCACTCCCCAATTGGCCGCAATGGCTGGAGCTGCGCCAATCCTAAAGCAGGAGTCAGGAGCTTCTTCTTGGTTTCCCACATGGGTACAGGGGCCCAAGGACTTGGGCCATCTTCTACTGCTTTCCCAGACCATAGCAGAGAGGTGGATCGGAAATAGAACAGCCGGAACTTGAACCAGAGCTCATATAGGATGCTGGCACTGCAGGCAGCATCTTTACCTGATATGCCACAGCACCAGCCCCTTGCATTAAATTTATAAATCAATTTTTGGAGAATTTATATCTTAGCAATATTGCTTTTTCCAATCTATGACCATTGATTTGGGTCTCTCTCTCTTTTAGTGTTTTGTAGTTTTCAGTTTACATACCTTACATATTTTGTTAAATTTATTTCCAAATACTTCATGTTTTATATGCTTTTTAAAAAAAGATTATTTATTTGAAAGAGTTACACAGAGAGAGAAGGAGAGGCAGAGAGAGAGAGAGAGAGAGAGAGGTCTTCCATCTGCTGGTTCACTACCCAGAAGACTGCAATAGCCGGAGCTGCACCGATCCGAAGCCAGAGTCAGGAGCTTCTTCCAGGTCTCCAATACTGGTGGAGGGGCTCAAGTACTTGGGCCATCTCCCATTGCTTTCCCAGGCCATAGCAGAGAGGTGGGTTGGAAGTGGAGCAGCCGGGACTTGAACTGGCACCTGAATGGGATGCTGGCACTGCAGGCGGTGGATTTACCAGTTGTGCTACAGTGCCAGCCCCTTATATGCTTTTAAATGACTTTTCCTAAAAGTTTATTTTCCAGTTAGTTTTTGGTCATTTATAGTAATACCATTGATTCCATAACCTTCAAAATAAATTTATTACCTATATGAATTTTTATTTGAAGTGGATTAGAAAACTTATTAGCTGAATGATACAGACTTATACATTTGTTATTGAAGTTTAAGCGAAGAGGGAGATGGATGGTCAGGACTCAGTACACCTGTGCACACTGGGAGGCACTGTGTAGAATAAGCAGGATTCTTGGTACACAGGAAATCAATAAACCTTCTGGGAAAGTCCTCTCCTAAGGAGTCAACTGATGGTTCAAGTTTGGTTCAAGAATGATGAGTTTTTGGAATGTAGACGTGTATGAGAGGCAAGACCCTTAACTGCAATAAAGACTCTTAAAAAGGGCCGGCGCCATGGCTCAACAGGCTAATCCTCCACCTTGCGGCGCCGGCACACTGGGTTCTAGTCCCAGTTGGGGTGCCGGATTCGGTCCCGGTTGCCCCTCTTCCATGCCAGCCCTCTGCTGTGGCCCGGGAGTGCAGTGGAGGATGGCCCAAGTGCTTGGGCCCTGCACCCCATGGGAGACCAGGAAAAAGCACCTAGCACCTGGCTCCTGCCATCCGATGAGTGTGGTGCGCCGACCGCAGCGCGCTGTCCGCGGCAGCCATTGGAGGGTGATCCAACGGCAAAGGAAGACCTTTCTCTCTGTCTCTCTCTCTCACTGTCCACTCTGCCTGTTAAAAAAAAAAAAAAAAGACTCTTAAAAAGCTACTTCACCAAAACATTTTAAGATAGATAATCCTCGGTAAGCCACTCGTGATGAAAGACAACCATGAACTACACAAACAGAGAGGGGTTTTCCTTTGCTTTATTTGTACTCTGTGTGTGTGTGTGTGTGGTGTGTGTGTGTGAGAGAGAGAGAGAGGATTTAATGAGTGCAAGACCAAGAACTAATTGAGGTTAAGCAGAAATTCTATAACCTTGTTCTTTTCCTCATGTTACGCTGCCCGCACACTTCCTTACCATAAATCCATAGTCTGTTGTAGTAAAAAATACAAGGGTTTTTTTGTTTTTGTTTGGATGTTTATGTGTCATGCATGACTGTGGAGGCATGAGCCAGAGTCAGCAAAGACCACAAGAATCAAAGAAAAAAAAATGTTGGCAGACGTTAGATCTTTGCAAGGCATGGGAAAAGGGTCAACATGACCTCATCTGTAGCTGATGCTCCAGGCCACTCTAAGTGGTTTCTGGAATTCACACAAAGCAACCCAACCATTTTCCTCTTCTCTCCCTTCCTATCTTCTTAGCAGTGTTGGGAAATGTGAGTGCTTACAATTTTGGAGAGAACTCCTTGATGCAAGACTTAAGGCCCTGACACAATCATATAATCTTAAATATTCTGGTACATTTTCCACTTGCTTGGGGAAGAGATCCTATGAGAGTATTGTATAGAGAGCTTCTGTTTCCTCCCTCAATTTAACTTCATGTCCAAGGCTATACAGATTTTTTGATCAGTCATGGAGAGATCTAGGAGGACTTCCCAGTAGTGATGTTAGACTTGAGTGGGATCAGTAGGGGTAGCTAGGTGAGAGATGGGATAGGCATTCCAAGGAAGATAGTTGTACATGCAGCAACCCAAGGGAACCGTTCCAGCATGGCTCTAATGTGAGGCGGGTGAGGAGTGTGGGCAGGTGGCATTGGAACTATGAGCAAACTTTCATCACTGAAGGCTTCGCATGTGATGGTGTAAATAGTTTCATGTTGCTGCTGCAACAACCTCTCTCAGTGCAAATTTATTATCTTATAGCTCTGGAGTTCAAAAGTCTGCAGTTGTTCCACTGGGCTAAAAGCCAAGTTGAAAACGGGGCTGCATTCTTTTGATTTCCTTGACTTATTGGGCTTCTAGAGGCCATTTTCTTTGGTTGTGGTACTGCTGTGGTCTGAAAATGGCTTTTCCTTCCCAATTCATGCAAGAGTTTAATCCTCAAATCCTATGTTAATGGTATTAAGAGGGTAGAAGCTTAATTATGGTGTTTACACATTGGATCTTTGAGAATTGATTAGAGTTCGATAAGATGGAGCACCAAGATTGAATGCTGGTGGCTTTTATAAGAAGAGAGAAAACAGACACACAGACATGTATACTCTGTCTCTTGCCATCTGATGTTGTGTGCCACCTTGAGGTTTGCCAGCAGGTGGACACTCACTAGAGGAGGATTCTGCCCCTTGCACTTCCAGCACTATGAGTCAAAAATCAACCTCTTTTCTTTATACAGTAGCCTGCCTGAGGTACTTCTCTACTGTAATGGAAAATGGACTAATATAGGGCCCTTTATCCATCTTCAAAGCCAGCAACACAGCTTCAAATCTCTCTGACTTCTAACTCCTTCTTGAAGAACTCTTCTGATTGGATTGAGTTCACCAGGATAATCCTAGCTCATTCCCCATCGCAGGTCATCTGATTAGCAACTTTAATTCTACCTGCAAGTTTAAATCCCCTTTAGCATATTCACAGATTCTGGGATGAGGGTGTGGACACCTTTACAGGGTGATTATTCCGCCTACCACAGATGGGGAGTTACTGAAGGACGTAAACAGAGGAGCCCAGGATCAGATTTGCATTGAGAGGAATTGGTATTATGGTTGTGTGGAGACTGGGCGGGGGTGCGGTTGGGTGGAATAGGGTGGAGTGCTATAAGTTAAAAGACTGGTTAAAAGAATGTTTCAGTGATTAATGGGAAAAAATCAGTATATGTATGCAAATAGTTTAGATAACTTAGACCTGAGTTCTTAGTAAAGTTTAATTAAGTTTGAGATATACCTCATATTGTGGAGAAAAGGAAATTGTTTTATTTTACTTTCAATTTATTTGAAAGGCAGAGAGACACAGAGACAGATCTTCTCATCTGGTGTTTTACTCCCCAAATGCCCACAACAGCTGGGGCTGGACCAGGCTGAAGCCAAGACCCAGGAACCCAATCTGGGCCTCCCACATGGATGGCAGGGACCCAAGTACTTGAGCCATCATCTGCTGCCGGCCAGAGTGTGTATCAGCAGGAAGCTGTTATTTGAGAATAGAGCCAGGGACTCAAAAACAAAACAAAACAAAACAAAACAAAACAAAAAAACCAACAGTCCATCAGATATGGGATGTGGGCATCCCCAGCCGTGTCTTAACTGCTGTGCCAAATGTCTGTCCCAAGGAAGTTGCTTTTAAATCCTGATTAAAGGCACAGATAACTTTGGGACAAAGGTTATATCTTCATATGGAGCTTCCTTATGTCCAAGGAGAAATATTTTCTTAGTTTATAAAATGGAGGCTGATAGAGTTGATTATGCTCAAAATTATCTCCATGCCATCTCCTCTGATTCTAAGAAAAAGAGGTAGAAGTGGTTTCCACCATACTTAGATTGTGGCTTGGAGATAGAGTAGCACATGGCAGAGAAAACGTTTGCTAATAGAATAACAGAGTTAATGCAAAACTAAATGCATGGACTACAAAAGACTGGGGGGGGGGTGACGTTTGAATATATGAAATATAAACAATGCAGTGAATCCCAAGAGCTGGAGACTGTGAAGTTCTCAGAGTGTATTTTCAAAGGAAATAGAGCAGGATTTAGCTTCAACTCTTTTTATCAGGAAAAATGATCTCAGGTGTGTCCTGACCAACACAGAACTTTTTGTGGCAACAATAGAAGTTCTTTTTTTACAAAAATTATCTATGAGGCAAAGAGACAGTGACCCAGAGAGATCTCCATTCACTGGTCCACTCCTCATAGGCCAGTGTCAGCTGGGGCTGGTCCAGGTTGGGGCCAGGCTGGAAAATCAGTCCAGGTCTCTCACATGGGTGCCAAGGGACCCAATTACTTGAGCTGTCACAGCGTCTTCCAGGGCGCACGTTAACAGGAAGCTGGAGTTAAGAGCTAGAGCTGGGAATCAAACCCAGGAACTCTGATAGAGGACCTGGATGTCTTAACTGGCATCTTAGCTGCTAGGCTAACTGCCTGGGCCCAATCTTGCTTGAGGATGCAGACGGGCTAAAATCTGTCAGAAGAGACTCTTAGGAAGCAGAGGGACACAAAGGTTCAGAGCCAGGAGCATGTCCAGGTCATGGTGTAGCCCCCACATCTGCAAAGAATCTGACCTCAAATTCTTCCCTTCCTTGTGTTACTAGCTGGAGAGTCCAAGCTCTGGTAGCAAACATCTGATGGGCTACAGACTCACTTCCTGGAGAGGGAGAATCCAGCCACCTCCACTTGGCCTCCCTCCAGCCCATTATTCATAATACAAAATCTCCTATGTGGGAGAAGAGATTCCAGTAGGTGTGTAGATGAGGTAGCAGTGAGGGTGGGAGGGGAACTAGTAGCCAAATGGCTAACAAATGACAACTCCAACTACCTCAGTTGTTCTCTCTGGCCCTTTGCCCTGTTGACCTCCGCTTAGTTTGTTAAGTTGCTATCAGGGAGATATGCCACATCAATCTATACTGGTGATTAAATTGGATCTGAATTGCCAGCATGAGTCAGAAAATGAAATTTTAAGAGTCACTCTTTTTCATTTGAGATTACCATCTGAAACAGCATCCAGGCACACTGCACATTCTTAAATCCCAACCCCAAGGCAGCTTAGGTGTCATTTTTTTCAAGCTATTTCTAATTTGTCTTTGTGGTACAGATACAACGTCTGACCACCTCCTGGTCCAGGTTGTGTGGACAGACAGAACCGGTGTAGATAATGGGCTACAGGGTCATTGCTTAGGAGACTGATGCATTTGTGGCTGTGCTGTGTGGCCACAAAGCCCACGATGCCTACTTGGTGCAGTATTGTCCTTGTTAGGTAGTAGTTCCTCTAGTCAGTGCTCAACGGCAGGTATTTGCTAATGAACTACTTTTTTTCTCTGGAAGTGTCTGTCTACTGTTTATAGGACCAGAGATAGAAAAGGTAAGTAATTAGTGCAAAATTTCACCATGATATTGGTCAGGATTGAGAAAACAAAACAAGATCCAGCCACTTGGGAAGAAAAGGTCTGGCTTGGAAGGGGTCATTTTGCATGTGTGTGTGTGTGTCTGTGTGTGTGTGTGTGTCTGTGTGTGTGTGGTGTAGCTGAGGCTGGAGGTGCAGAGGCTTGCCAGTGGGCCAGGCTGGATGGCTCCAGTCCTGCAGTTGTGTCCAGGAAGCTGGCTGCAGAGAAGTAGAAAGAACAACCACTCTTCCCTTGGTGTGAATTATTCCTTTTTCTGGATTATTGCAATGTTGTAGAAGTACTCAAATCCAAAGAGTTGGAGTAGAGAGCAACAGTGGCACTTAGTAAGTGAAATTTACACAAATAACTCGTTCATTATTGTCTCATGCTATATCAAGTCTCTTGAATCCTGAAAGGGGAAGAGGAGGCAGCCTATCTGAAATGAAATGCTACTCCCTGCATTTTACTGGGCATCTTATTGTACCAAGTCTAGCAAGGTTTGGGAAGTTATCACATGATCATATGAGAATATTGGGCTGTCCAATGAGCTGGACTTGAGCATGTCTATGACCTTTTCTCCATATGTGGGAAGCAGTGGTTCTGGGGTGGTGGGGGGAAGGGGTGGAAGTTGTGTCTATTCTTGGCCACGTGTCCTTCACCTTCACCCCTGGCCCTTTCCTGCTGCTCTGCTTTGTGTGGAAGTTGGGGGTGAGGAGAGATGCTGTTTCCAGATTCCTTTGTCCTCTAGTCTCTGCCTGGGCGGGACCACAGGGGATGTAGGCAAGAGCCTGCAGGGCAGGAAGAAGGCAAGAACTATTGTCCCCTCTGTGTCTCCCTGCTTCGGGTGTCACCTTTACTGCTGCTGTGATTCTTCTGTGGTGGCTCAAACCCCCTCCCCAGGCCTGCTGGGTTCCAGCTGCCACCAGGTACCCAGTCCTCGGGCTCTGGCAATTGTCTCTCCCCCTTTTCCTTCCAACACTGAAAGAGATGCCAGTGCTTTCTTCACCATCAATTATCCTCTATCTGACTTCTCAGCCAATTCCTTCACCTGGCTAATCAAGTTCCTATATTAAATTCCATCCTTTAAAAACACTTAGATGGTTTACCACATTAGACCATGACAAGTACAGGCAGAGGGGGTGTCTTTCTTTTCTTTTTTTTATTAAGATTTATTTATTTGAAGAGCAGAGAGAGAGAGAGAGAGAGAGAGAGAGAGAGGATCTTCCATTCACTGGTTCATTCCCCAAATGGCTACAATAGCTGGAGCTGTGACTGATCCAAAGCCAGGAGCATCTTCCAGGTCTCCCTTGTGGGTGCAGGGGCCCGAGCACTTCAGCCATCCTCTGCTGCTTTCTCAGGCCATTAACAGGGATCTGGTTTGGAAGTGGAGCAGCTGGGACCCTGAGCGGCATTCATGTGGGATGCCTGTGCCTCAGGAGGTGGCTTTACCCAATACTCCATGGCTCTGGCCGCCAGAGGGGTGTCTTTCTAAGAAGAAATATTCCAGAAACTTTACTGGGCCCAGTCTGCCAAGCCGTGGCCATGATTCAGAACCGCAGTCTGTTCCTTCCTTTAATTGCCCTGGTTCCCTCTACTGAAGAGATGTGCACACTTCTGTAGATGGAGAGGCTCCCATTGCAGGCGCCCCTCCCATTTGGACCCCAGCACCTTTCTGCTGTCCTGGAGCCTGTCTTCAAGAAGCAACATGGCCCTGCAGGAGGAACCAGGGGTAGCAGGGTAGTCCAAAGCGAGTGTGAGGAAATGCATTTGCGTTGTTTTCAGCCACTCAGCTTGTAGCAGTTTATTTCTGTACTAACAGGAAACCTGAGACCGGCCCTGTCCGATCTATTTGTGCTATGACAATCGACGAAAGCCTGGGGACTTTATAAACAACAGAAATTTGTTTCTCATAGTTGTGATCAAGGTGCCAGCACTTGTGTCAGGTGAGAGCTGCACTCTGCTTACAAGTCAATGCCACGTGGCTGTGCCCTTCCAAGGGGAGAAGCACTGTGTCCTTCCACGGTAGCAGACATGGAAGGGCAACAAGTAGTTCCATTCAACTCCAGGCCCTTTGATCAGGCCATACCTCCTAATACTGTTGCATTAGGGATTAAGTTTCAACATGGAATTTGGAGGGGACACCATCATTGAAGACAAGGGTGATAGGGCAGATCCATAGAGAACTCATTAAAAGGACAGCAAAACCAGCTCAGTCTGTCACCTCCAGCAGCCTATGAAAGAGAAGGCTGGGAGTACAGAGATGCATTTGCTGGGACTGGGAATGGGAGAGGGAGGAGAAAGAGGGGTGGGAGTGTGGGTGTGAGGACAGGTATGTTGGGAAGAATCACAATATTCCTAAAATTGTACTTAGGAAATGCACGAAGTTTGCATTCCTTAAATAAAAAATTACTAGGAAATTACTTAGGAGAAGTTATTTTCCATGAGGATCTGTTAAGAGAAAAAAAATCATAAAGGGCTCACTTAAGTAAATTAATAAATGAATAAATAAAAAAGATGTACTTATTACAGTCCTTGAGAAGGACCCCTTGGGAGCGTAAGGGTTTGGATATCCTTGGCTTTCTTGTACACAACCCAAAGCTTGGTGACGGAGGGTGTTAAGCATTGAGTCTGGCAGGGGCTACACCGGTAGGACGGGGACATGGGCATGCCCACAGCCACCCAAGAGCACTGTCTTCAAAGAACCCAGCCTGCTGAGGCCCTCACCCAGGCAGTGCAGGGCTGAGAGGTAGCACCAGGGGCAGGAGGACTGAGGCTGGGACGAGAGCACATTGCTGAAGAAGACGTCCCCTCTGGCTGCCTTGAGAGGTTCCCATTGATTCTTCCTATCAAAGGCAGTGTTTGGACATCTTCAACGAGAGAGGAACTGGGCAGCAAGGTTAAAGCTGTTTTACTTCTCATTTTACCTTCCTTTCTCATGAGTTCACATTCCCCAAAGAGGGGCTTGAAGTACAAAGCAGGGGTAAGACAAGAGAAGCAGAAGTAGGAGAAGCAGAGGGCAAGAACCGACACTCTACATTCTGCCTCCATCCCTTCAGGGCCTTGCAGAAGCAATGGCCAAGGGGTGGGGGTCGCTGGAGAGCTTGGAAGCAGCTCAGAGACTAGCTGATGTACAGGTTAGGAGACAGTGGCCTGAGTTAGAGACTGGGAATCATTAACTCAGGCCTGGGAACAGGGTCTTCGCACAGCAGGACTGTGAGACTATCTATCACTGGAATGATAATGGTGAGATGTGATCAAACCATTTCTGTCCATTTATTAATGCATTTATCAATTGCCTAGCAGGTGCTGGCTCACGGTACAGAGCTAGCCTTTCTCTCCTTAGCGTGGGAAAGGGTCAGGCTCTTCTTGACTTTTCACAGCTGTTTCTGAGATTCTCTTTGTGACTCTGAGAGATCCATCTCTCTGAAGATGCTAATGTGTCCTTTCTCATCATTCCTGGCATTGTTTAATCTAAAATGCACATGCCATAAATTATATGAGCAGTTCCATATGGAGGAGAGGGTATTTTCTTCTTGTGCTCCAGTAAATTTATTTTCCAAATATTACTAGATGAGTCAAGCACTCAGAAAGTGGTGAAACGTTAATCCCTCCCAATCCTGACTGATAGCTTCAAAATTAGGAACAACGTTCACCACAGCTTTCCTGCCTTAAATCCCTGGGAGAAGGGGGCTCATTGTCTCACCTCTCGATTGCTAAATTAGAATTTAGCCACTTTCCATAGCTGAATTAGAGTCTTGTTCTTCAGCCAAAACACAGTGTGGATAAGACAACTAAAGATGTCTTTTCAAGTGAAACAAAGAAATTTAATTAAAGCCAGGCAGGAAGTGTTTCCAGAGTGACATCTGGCTTTGTACCCTGTCTTGGATCCTGCAGGCACCACCAAGGAGGGGGCAATGTGGCAGGTGGTTGTTGGGAAACGGAGCCAAATCTGGACATCAACAGAGAATTCATGGGATCTGCCACCGCTGTTAACGCAGGTGACAGTTTGGGAGGGAGTCAATGCCGTGTGTGTGTGTGTCTGTGTGCCTGTGAATGCTTGTGCTTGACCTGGGCAGAGGAGGAGGAGGGGAGAGGAACAATAACAAAGAGTCACGATGATGATAAACAGGCATCTTTTCTTTTCCCCAGTTTCAAGTGACAGGGTCTCTCAAGGAAGGAAGGGAACTACAAGTGTGGAGAAAGACGTCAGGTGCTTCCATATGTTATTTCACATGACTCTTTGAGGTAAGTATTGTCCCATCTTCACGGATAAGTACCCTGACGCAGAGAGTGTCTGGTGAACCTTACTGAGGCTAAATGGTGGATAAGTGGCCTCACTGGGATCTGAATCCTGGACTTCAACATCCAAGGCACTCTCCCCACATAGCTCTCTGCCAGCCCCTTCCCAGGAGTGTGTACCTTGGTGACTTAGTAGAGTGAACTCTGGAATCAATCCCTTTGCTTTTTTTTTTTTTTTTTTTTGGACAGGCAGAGTTAGACAGTGAGAGAGAGAGACAGAGAGAAAGGTCTTCCTTCCGTTGGTTCACCCCCCAAATGGCCGCTATGGCAGGCGTGCTGCACTGATCCGAAGCCAGGAGCCAGGTGCTTCCTCCTGGTCTCCCACGCAGGTGCAGGGCCCAAGCACTTGGGCCATCCTCCACTGCCTTCCCTGGCCAAAGCAGAGAGCTGGACTGGAAGAGGAGCAGCCGGGACAGAACCAGGGTGCCAGTGCCGCAGGTGGAGGATTAGCCTAGTGAGCCGCAGCGCTGGCCAAGTCCCTTGGCTTTTGTAGGCATCTATAAAACAAGGATTTGAGTCAGATGAACTCAACAAGGATTTCCTCTGCCTCCAATATTAGGTTTGTGAAGCCTGGGGGGTTTCTGGGGCTGGGGGGATAACCCAGACTCTGGAAAAAGTTATTGGTGATGGGAACTTACCTCATCGTCAGATCCAGATGCTCATGAGGCATTTAGTTTCTGTACGGCTGACTTGGAGTCGGATACAAGCCTCTGTTCTCTTCAACAGCAGACCTACTGTTTGGAGAAAGAAATATAATGCCTGATGCAGAACATGTTCAGCAATTATTCGATGAATGAATGAAAGATCAATTGGAGTGCAAGGCTCGGTTGCCCATGCATTTCTGGTTGAGGAAAAGCAAGGGAACTGTGCACACAAGAACCCGTGCAGCCATCTGCACATGGCAGAGTGGAGAGAGGTACTTCTTTGTGTGCTGCTGCCTGGGGTTTTACTTTTCATAGCAAACAATCAAATACTCAGTTTTTGTGGGTGGCTTAAATGACTTTACTTTGATGTGGTTACTTTGTTGGCCCAGATTCACAATTTAACACCTGCTGTTTTGTGGAGGAAAAGAAAAGAAGTGAAACTTTTAATCCTGTTTATCTTTGCTGCAAAGAGGGAGACCCAGAGCTGCTGATATTTGTATCAGAGGGGTCCTTAATCAAGGTTAGAATACCTAGTAGGGGCTGGGCATTTAGCCTAGCGATTGGGATGCCTGTGTCCCACGTTGGAATACCTGGGTTCCATTGCTAGCTCTGGCTTCTGACTCCAGCTTCCTGCCTATGCAGGCCCTGGGAGGCAGCAGGTGAAGTGGTTCAAGTAGCTGGGTCCCTGGCACCCATGTGGGAGACCTGGATTGTGTTTCTGTCTCCTGGCTTCATCCTGGACCAGCTCATGCCCAGTTATTGCAGGCATTTGGAGAGTTAACCAGAGGAAAGGAACTCTCTGTCTCCCTGTATCACAAATAAATAAATAGGTCTCAAGGCCAGCAAAATCTGTGCCATCTGGCTATGAGAGTTTTGGGCAGCTGAGGTGTAGTGAAGTCCAGGGCTCCTAATCAATGGTGCCACAGACAGAGGGGTGCTGGCCTGGAAGCCACCACAGAGGCAGGATGTGGCATGCACATGGCTGTTTTACTTCAGGACTCAGAGGGAAGCTCCTGGTGCCAAGAGATATGAATATTTAATTTTCTCCTAAGGAAACAGTCAATCTGTCAGTTGTACCCTCTGCACAGAACAAGATGTAAGCAAGGGAAAGGCAAGACAACTCAAGGTCACTAGATCCAACTAGTTATGAAAAAGAATGAAGTGGGAAAAGCAGCAGAGGACTGCAGGCCAGGCAGAAAAGTAACACTAACTATCTAACTATAATTGACAATACAAATCTTAGACCTTAGAATTTTTCAGTTTTGTTTTAAAGATTTTATTTATTTTGAAAGTCAGTTACAGAGAGAAAGAGAGAGAAATAGTGAGTGAGTGAGTGAGCAAGATTATCCATCTGCTGGTTCACTCCACAGTTGGCTGCAATGGCCAGTGCTGGGCCAGGCTGAAGCCAGGAGCCTGGAGCTTCATCTAGGTCTTCCACGTGAGTGGCAGAGGCCCAAGCACTTGGGCTATATCTGCTGCTTTTCCCAGGTCATTAGCATGGAATTGGATCAGAAGTGGAGCAGCCAGACCTCGAACTGGTGCCCAAATGGGATGCTGGTGTCACAGGCAGTGGCTTTACCTGCTATGCCAGAGTGCTGGCCCCAGAATGTTTTATCTTCAAAAGCTTCCCAGTTGTTAATTAATAAGAGAATAGTGAATGTGTTTTTGTGTGTGTATGTGGGAAAACCATCTTCACTTCATTTTAGGAAATTTGCCTGTTCCTGGGCTGATCAGTAGATACAGTTGAGTTTTCTTCATTCTTTCTTCCCTTTCCTTTGCTACCTCTCTACTTTATTAAGCCTCTATTCAATTACTAAGCTGGTATTCAATCAAATGTCTGTAAATTTTTCCATCCTTCCCTGGGATCATAATATAACACAACACTTGTTCATGGGAGTTAGAGTTAATGAAAGATGAACCAAGTTAATGGAAGGTAACTATGGGTCTTTGACAAATGCATTACTGAAGCCCTCGTTGGAAGGACCTGCTGATTTGGCTGTCTGGGTAGTCATGATTCAGCAGGAACGCCATGGTTTTTCAATTTGTTATAATTGGAGACTTGACCTCTCCTTCCCCAGCCACATGTCATGATATTACATTCTATCTTTCACCAGGAAGGTCAAAGCAGTATTGTTGAATCATTATGAAATCAACAGGAAGCTGGTAAACACAGTATTACTAGTTGTGGAAATAGAGAGGTGCTAGCCTAAGTCTGAATGGGAGAAATCATTATCTACTCTCTCTTCAGACCTTCTCCTGTGTCTGCAGTTCATGAATAGCATCATCATCATCTTCATCATCATCATCTTGTGAGGATTTCTTTCTCTCTGCTCCCAACCCCTGTATCAGTTCAGTTCCCAAATCTCTTCTGTTCTACCACCTACTTACATCTAGAATTACTATTGTTTTTTTCTTATTCTTGTCCTCATTACATCTGTTATGGCTTGGTGAATAGTTTGGGTGTCCCCCAAGCTCCTATGTATTGAGGGCTTGGTTCCGAAAGTCTTAAATTAATGGTTAATGCATTAAGGGCAGAGACTTGATCTCATTGTGGTGTGTGTGGGGTCGTCAGGTCACTGGAAGTGTGACCTTGGAAGGTAGTTCTGGTGAGAGGAGTGGTTATAGAAGCTGGGTGAGGACCAGCCTCTCCCTCTGCTTCCTGGCTTTCCATGTGATGCTTTCTCCACATGTGTTGCACCATCTACCACCCTTATTAGACATCTACTGCCAGACTAGTGTGGACACTTGACCCTGTATTGTGAATCTCCAGAACTGTTAGCAGAAATATACCTTTTCCTTTATAAGTTAACTTCTCTCTGCATTTTAGTTAAGGTAACATAAACCTAACAGAATGTGCCCCTCCCAAAATTGGTCTACCTGCCTTTGGTCTCAGCACACTCCAGTACAGACTCATACTGAAGCCCTTCAAGTCCTTGCCATCGCATCTGCAAATATTGAATGTGTTGCCTACAAGGCTATTAGCTCCAGCGGGATGGGAGGAATCTATCTGATTGACCTTTGTGGCTTCTGCATGTAAACTTAGATGCTATTTATCAACCCACTCATCCATCACTCCTCTCTCAACATGTATTTGGTGAACTCCTACTATGTGCAGGCACACTCACAGGTGAGTGAGAAAGTCAATGAACACAGATTTTATTGTCTTGAGATGGGATACTGCTTAGGCTAGTGCATTCATTTAAGCCTTTATAAAGAAGTTTTATGGATTTATGGCATCAAGTGCCAGCATGGAGCAACAGGTTAAGCTGCCACCTATGACACTGGCTTCGCATATGGGCTCAGGTTTGAGTCCCAGCTGCCCCATTTCTGATTGAGTTGCTGGCTAACATGCCTGTAAAAGCAACAGAGCATGGCCTGAGTGCTTGAATATCTGCTACCCATGTGTGAGGCCCAAATAGAGTTCCAGGCTCCTGGCTTCAGTCTGGTCCAGCCCTGGCTGTTGTGGCCATTTGGGGGGGTGGACTGGTAGATGACACATCTCTTTTCTCTCTCACTAACTCTGCCTTTCACATAAACAAACAAACAAATAAATAGATAAAGGGCCAGCTCTGTGGAGTAGTGGGTAAAGTCGCTGCCTGCAGAGCTGGCATCCCATATGGGCACTGGTTTGAGTCCCAGGTGCTCCACTTCCAATCCAGCTCCTTGGAAAACAGCAGAAGATGGCCCAAAAGTCCTTGGGTCCCTGTACCCCCGTGGGAGGCCTGGAAGAAGCTCTTGTCTCCTGGCTTCAGATTGGCATAGCTCTGGCCATTGTGGCCAACTGGGGAATGAACCAGCGGATGGAAGACCTCTCTCTTGCTCTCTCTCTCTCTCTGTAACTATTTCAAAGAAATAAATAAATCTTTAAAAATAAATAAATAAATCATTTAAAAATGAGTGTCTTTAGGATTTATGCTTTTGTATATTACTTAAGAGATCTTTCATTTCTAGTGTAATAAAGTCTCCCATTGCACAGTTTTGATTAAGAACTCAGGCCTGGAATGAAATTACGCGAGCTCATCTTTACACTAAAAACTGGGCAACTTGGTTAACTACTCTGCTTCAGTTGATCATCTGTACCATGAGAACAAAATGAGTACTTAACTCAGAGGATTGTTTTGAAGATTAAATGAGCTAATGCAATTAAATGCCTGGAGAACGATGCCTCATAAATAATAAGCTTGCATTGTTTCAGGGATTCCATTATCTTTGTTCTTTACGATTAGCTCTCTAATCAAGCTGAAATTTATTTTCATTTATAGCGTAAATTGGAAATCCAATTTAATGGTTTTTTTTCCCCACACTCGGAGACCGTTGTTGCCAAACCTGGTTAAAATCTTCCAGTAGCTTCTCCTTGCCGCTAGAATCACAGAATGATTCCTTATCTTGGTCCACTCTGCTCTGTGGGATCTGGCCTGCTTTTTGGATCTTCTCATTGCTGCCCCCCTTCATTGCTCTGGCTTCCTCCGCATTCCTAGAACATAGCTCCTACTTTCCTCCGAGGGCCTGTGTGCTTGCCATTTTCTCTGCCTGGAATGTTCTGTTCCCAAGTTTTATTGGCTGCTCCAGATTGCTCAGGCCTTCCGTGACCACCAAATAAAAAGGTGTCGCTCTTCCTGCTGTCGCTCTTTCATCACCCTTTGGTTTGTTTTATTCCATCTTGTTCTACTTATCACACTCACTGAGCAGAAGTTAGTTTTCCTGTCATTTCTTTTTCTTCTCCACCAGAACTTGGGAACAGAAACCCCTGCCTGTTGTATTTCCTGCTGCATCCTCAGGGTCTGCAACAGTGCCTGGGAAATAGTAGCTACTTAATGACTGCTTCACTGAGCGGTCTTTCCTTTTCTCCCAACCCACGCAGGGTACCCAGCCAAAAGCAACCCTTGCTTTTGAAGGGTAACTGTGGTTTCAGGCTGGAAGGTTGACTTACATGGCCTCAGGAATACCAGGGTGGGGACCGACTGGATGAAGACGAGGTGGAGAGGGGGACATTAGGAGGCCTTGCAGGCCAAGCCTACACTGACCTATGTAGACTCATGTGAGAGGTGCGGGGTTTCCTGACTCACACCTGCAATACTTTCTCTAGCTTACAGTTGGTCTCAGATTAACTGCAATTTGCTTATAGAGGCCTTTCCGATGCTTCTGTCTAAAGTGGATCTCCAGGTACTTGGTAGTCAGCTGAGATACTACAACATGAAGTATTCTGAGGATTTAATTGTGCATGTCAAACATTTAAAGGGAGGCACTAAGTGTGCTAGAATGTGACATCTGAGGCTGCGGTCTTCTCTCTCTTCTATCAGTCTTTCTGTACCTTGCCTGTAAGAAGTGCTCAGTAAATATTTATGGAATGAAATAGTTAAGTGGTTTTTTTGGTGATCTTTTGTTTTCCTGTTAACATGTTTTTCTACTTTGATATGGTAATGGTTTATTTTTCTCTGCTAGGCTGGAGCATAGAAAGCTGTTGGCTTTGAATGACTGGCCTGTTCTAGACAATCGCTCTGCCAGGCAGTGATGCTGTTTATCTCTGCATCAGATGCTTCCCTTCTTCCCTTGCCATCACTTTTTGGGCTGGTTTAAGTTGGAGGACATCCCTACTTTGTTACCCTGCCTTCTACCCAGAAGTTCACTGTCATAGTGAAGCTTTTGATAGTGGAAAAACTGAAGTATAAACTCCTAAGTTTTGATAAATACTTGTCCAAGACAGGCTGGAAGGGATATGGATGACAGAGTTGTGAGAATTCAACCCAGACCAAACATGTCTTTAGTGCCTGCGGGGAGTAGGAAACTGTGTAGAATACACACTGCAGATACTGCAAAGCTGAAATGTGCCCCAAAGGGCAAATGGGGCAGCTGGGAAAGATGACTCCACTCCAGACTGGTCACATCTTGAGATGACATAAGGATATGCAGATGGAGACATCTTGGAAACAGATGTGATGCCTGGTAGAGCTGGCTTTGGAATAACTGAGGTCCAGCCTTGAGCTTTTTGATTTAAGAAGCCTCTACGATGACAGTAAATATTCAGAATGGCAACTTCAAAGGTGGACTAAGGTCCAGAATCGAATTTTTTTTTTAAATGAAGAGAATCCTAGTGCAGGTGGTGCTTATAGTGTGAGAAAGGTGTTTTAGGAAATGTCTCCCTGTTAGTGATTTATATAGTAAGGTAAGCTAGGATCTCATGGTGGCAATATGATTATGGGCATCCAGTAAGGGAAATATGCAAGTCACAATAAGATTGTTAGCATACACTATGGTCCTTAGGAAAGCTCTAATGCAATATTTATTTGTATTGAACAACTAAACAATTTTTTAAGGCAACAACCAAAAAGTATGGAGTATATTTTGCTCACCTTAACTGGAGCATCAGCATTTGCCACTCCACTTGCTTAGTGGCTGCCACATCCTAGGATTGGCAGTGCACCTCTGACAGAATTGCAAAGATTGATACATTTCCCGGGTGACAGAACACCTAACAAATTGCTGAGCTCCAGGGCTTCAACTTCTCCAGGCAGCCCAATTGGAAAACCTGGTTCTGTGATCCAGAGCCTCAAATGCAACATTTGCTAGCCCTGAGTCTTTGCACACAGGATGGTGTTGTGACTAACAGCTCTGGGAAAGGAGAGGAAGTTCTCCTCAAGTGGTAAGAAATGAAGCCAGGGATTGAAACCAAGATGGCCAGGCTCTTGCTCACGTCTGCCTCTGTGTTGCTATCCCTGCTCTTCATCATGTGTGCGAAAGCAAAGTCTTAGTGCAAACTGAAGCCCTGTGGCCCCAGGACGCACAGGCACAGTGTCACATGCATGGTGGGTGTTTGCTGAAGTGCTCTGTGGGAAGCCTTTGTATTCTGTCTCTTCCACCACCAATACTCCCAGTGGCCTCTCATGGGTTTGCAACACCCATCATGAGAGTGAAGGGTGGTTTTCGCTCAAGATGGCACCAGCAACCAGCTGCTAAAATTGCAAACAGTTTTACAAGAAGGGGAATATTAACCCCTTGCACAGGAAGGAATTATTTGGCTAGAAGTAAGTCCCAGGAGAAATAGGGAAGAGGATATTTATAATTGTGCACATGGAGTGGAGCAGAAGGAAGGAGCATGGGAGAAGGCTCAGTAAGTAAGGCCAGGTTGGGGGTGGGTGGGTTCTGTATGAGGCAATCTGTGGTTTTAGGGCTGTCCTGGAGTTAAGTAAGAGGCAGAGACAGAAAGGAGGTGGGAGCATGCCAAACAAAGCCTTTACTGCTTCCTCTTGCGGCCCCAAGGAAGGGGCATGGAGGGTCAGGTGCAGCTTGAAGCTACTTGTTCCAGCCTTCCTGCCATGCTTGCACTCCCTCCGACTGGGAGCTGGGTTTTCTCCCCGGCCTGGGGCATGCTTCGCACTCAGGTTGCAAACCTTCCTAGGAGTGCCTGGCAAGTCTGAGTAGATGTCATCAAAAATGTCCTAGGCTTGCTGTGAAGATGGTCTGTTAGCGTTTACAGAGCACCGAGCATTTGCCAGGTACCATGCTCAATGCCTCATTTAATCCCTGCTAGTAGGTACTGTGTTATCATTCCTCATTTTCTGATGTGGCAACAAGGGCACAGGGAAGTCCAACAGCTTTCTCAAAGCAGTGTGGAGCTGGCATTCAAACTCAAGTCCTTTTCCACAGAGATTCTGACCCCCACTGCTGCACTCTTTGGTCTGATCATCAGGCCTATTTTCCTGCTTATGCCAGTGAGTTGACTGTTGGAATCCTCCACACCCTGGTTTTGTACAGGGTGTACAAATTAGCTGTTCTTGACCTTTCCAAATACCAAATGAATATTAACAAGCTTTTATACAAAACTGACTTTTATTACAATTAAAAAAAGAACAAAGACAATGTGATAAGTGCCTTTAATTACAATGTACCTGCTATTTACATGTAATTATACTTTTATATACAGCTTGAATAAGGTTCATTACATGTAAACTATATGATATGACAAGTTAAACTCCAGCCTTTTCTGAGTATTCAGAATTGAAATACTACCGGCAGAAACACACAGAAACAATGCCCATTTCAGTTCCTTAGGTACCATTACTGGATAAATGATCAAAATCTGGCCACAGAAGAGAATTAGAAACATGCATCAACTTGAAGCCTATTTTTAACCTGAATAACAGTATTGCTATTATTTAAACCCTAAACATAATTAATAATTGGATCACTAAAAACAATATAACTTCAATTTATATAGCACCTTTCTTCAAATAGGTCAAAGCATTCGTACTTATCTATATTATCTCATTTGTCCCCATAACATTTCTATGAGGTAGGCAATGGTTGGTATCATTATCCCCACTTTATAGATGGAGAAACTGAGGCACAGAGAAGTTAAATCATTTGCTTGAGGTCACATGGTCAAGTCAATGCTGGAACAGGAACCATACCCCTGTGCTCTGGTCTCCAAAACCAATGCTTCTCTTGAGATTAAACTGTCCCATTGGAGAATTTAATTCACTTTTCCAAGAAATTAAAAAAAATGTGCACTTTTTTTCTCCCATAAAAATTGTTGAAGCACTACAGACAAGAACAAACACTCTGGGATGGGTGGTAGACCAATGCTACACTCTTCTAGAAAGACTTATGTAAGTTTAAACGTTTGTTTTTGCTTTTTTAATATGAAGAGTTCCCTCTTCCAGTTAAAATAAACTCAGAACTATGTTTGAAAGGATGCTTTTAAATAGCTACAGATTATATATTTCGTGGCCATATTATGTTACTCACAAAAAATTATGTTATTCCTGGGTTAAAAAAAGAAATATCTAAACAGTCAATCTTTTGAGACAATCTGCCACACTTACATACATTTACTGGTTATTAAGAGACTCAGAGCTATAGACAGAAGCTGGGATACTACATCTTTCAGAGAGACACACAACCCAAGACACATGGGGGCGAGAAGCTGCCTACTTCATTTAGCTCAAATTTTGCTTCTAATCCCCACCTCTCCTTGGCTCCAGAGTTAAATACATAGTCGGAACTCAGGAAAAAAAAAAGGTGAAGACAGGTTTAAAGCTGTCAAAATCTGAAGCATATAGAATGCTCTCAAATAGTTATTGACTGGAACTGATAATGCAACTTTTCTGGCATTTTGCACATTGCTTCTCCCCAGGAGACAAGCTCTGTTAAATGTGCTGCCATCATTGAGGATATCGGCAGGAAGGAGGGTGTGGAGCAACAGTGGGAATTAAGGTCCTAGTGTGACTCCAGGAAAAACACGAGGAGTCTATACTCAAGAACTACATTGTAGAAAGGCAAGCAAGCTTAAGGGAGAGGTTGTAAATGTAGGTCAGGTTCATTTATGGGTCTCACATGAGAAACACCCAGACTTGTCAAAGGAGCGATCAAATCCTTCCCACGCGGACTTGGCCCCTTTGCCTACGCTTGGGCACCTCTGTCTTTCACAGAAGCTAAAAAAATAAAAGGGCTCTCCTTAAGCTATGACAGGAAAAAGAAAATGCTTTCAATTCATGGTTCCCAACTTGATGAGTCACAAAACAAATGAAACCAAACCAAACTGGGACATTACAACAAAACATCTGAACTACAGGCTCCCAGCACCAAGACTTACTTCTACTTTAGCCTTCAGTGGGTCCTCTTTAGGGTGCATAACTGGCACATTAGGTGAATTTTTCAATTAATAAGTATAAATAGAATGACCAGATATCTTTTCTGTTAATTAAAAAAGATTATAGGATATTCATGCAAAGATTTGACTATGATGGCTTAGAGCGAAGCTTAAAAAAATCAAAATCAAACACAATCTCAACTACTGTAACACCGTTCACTTGTACCAGCAGTTAAAAGTTATTTAGGTCACTACTTAGTCCCTAACTCAGAAAGTCAGATTGCCTACAACGGGCAAATTAATCTCAATATCTGGCGCTCCATGGTTAGATGCTTACACTTTCCTGGTTTGCTTGAGACCCAGGAAAGCAGAGTGAACTGGCTGTAACTAACATAATTCAAAAACACCATTTCCCAGTAGGGAAGGCGTGTAAGAGTTACGTGGTTAAAACATTTTACACTAAATTGCTTTAAAAGTGATGAATTTTTACATGAAGGATTTTTTTCTCTCAGGATTATTAGTTTCCTCCTACATCATTGGAAACTCTTGGCCTGCTGCAGCTACAGGCTCCACTTGCCGCAGGTTGGTCAGTGAAGCTGACCTGGGACTGGAAGTGACACAGGCAAAGTATGATGGGGGACAGGGAACTTAGCTGTTACTTGGTTAGAGCATGGTGCTAATCTACTTGCACTTGGGAGCTGGATTTCTCCATGGGATGTTTTAAAAGTTCTTCTCCAGGACTCTTTGGTGTCAACCTTCCCCATGATAGAAGTGGGTAAGAGTGTATGCAGTTTAGCCAAACTCATGACAAATGACACCAAGCGTCTGCTTGCCTGGCGAGTCCTGGCAGCCTGTGAAACAGGAACATGTAAGCTGGGCAGAGCTGTCTGCTCACCTGGCTGTGATGAGGAATGGCTCTTTGCTGGCTGGCAGGGTCTGTCATGTCGGGGGATGGTGATCAATCCTGGTAGTGACACAATGGATGTCACAAGTGGGTAGGACAGAGACCTGTGGTGGTACGCTACAGAATGATAGGTGGTCATCCACACAGGTGGGAAGCAAAAGTGATGTCATGCCCTCATTCTTTAGATGTCATGGAGGGGAGCAATATTATAAGATGTTGGAGCTAGCAAGAGATATTTTTTGACATAAAAATAAGTTTAAAAATTCCCATTGTTGAAAATGACTTTCCCATTCTTTTTGGAACTGGACAGTGTGTCTATTGCAAGGACCCTCTGAGACAAGGAATGAAAATGCCTCCAAGTGTCATGAATTATTTCTGAATATACTTCTAGCAAGGGGAGCACTTTCAAACTGACTGGGGTCACCTAATAGAGAATAGGTCACTTTAGGGGTAACCATTTTTATGAGGAGAAAATGCACAAACAATGAAATGCCAATTCCTATTTATAAGAGACTTTGTTCAAACTTCACTTAGAAAAGATGAGGCATACAACACATTGTTTAAAACATAATCACATTAAAAATGGTGCCATTTTACATACAGAAGCCTGAGAAATGGCAATTACCAGGCTGCCTACTACATTATACAAGGTAATAAGAGACAACCAGAGGACAACACAAGCAAAGAAAAATCCTACTGCATTAAACAGCATTCGTGACCAAAGGGAATGGCTTTCAAAATTGCCTTTTTAAAAAACTGTACTTCTCATTACATCTGACATGAAGAAAAATTTCAGTGACTATTTCTCAGTAAAAACAAAGCATAAATTGGAAAAAAAATAATTTATTTTGCAAATATCAAAACCAGAGATAAATAGAGACTTAAAAAAAAGAGCAGTGGGATTAAAAAAATATAAATGCTTGTTCTCTTCTGGACCAAGATTTAAATATTTGATTCGAGGATTCCAGATGCAGATTCTAATTTGCCATGGTTTCTGGAGTGATCCCTTTAAGTCAAACACTTTTAGTCTAAGTCAGTTTAATCTGCCTAATGCCACTGTCAGGAATAATGTATTTAAGGAAAAGTATAATACAGAGTAAGAAAATACTACTACAAGATAAGGAATTTAGATTTCACAGCAAGTAAGACCACATTTGATATTATAGACACATGTTCCTATTTTCACATCAGTCACTTATTAACACCAAACATTACACTTTAACTTTGCTCAATTCCACAGTACAATAAGCCTGTCAAGATTTCCAGGAAATGACCACCAGTACCTACTGTGCTTCTAGTAGCCAGAGCTATGCTGGCTGGGTACCAAAAATCAACACTTTCAGAGAATGGCCCCAGTACATTACACAGACTCATATTAACCATTACAAGGAACATTGACAAAATGTCATTTACTCATTTACAAAATCCTAATTCAGTCTAAAACTGGAGCTCTACAACGATAGCATGGCCTGGTCTCAGAGCAGTTTTTGCATGTTTCATGACATCACTGCCCATTGATTCTGCTGTTAAACCTTATGGTTTTAAAAGGGAATGAAGTAAAATGCCACCAAGTGGTAACTGGTTTCTGTTACTACAGACTCAAGGCTGGGGTAGGAGGGGGTGGCACCTTGCCTTGGCCCACGGTTGGCTATTCTTCTGTTGCTTTAGGTAAAATCTCTTCTCAAATACTTATATGAGAAATACACCTCTTTAACATTTCCTCCTCTTTGGTTAAATATGTAGCAAGCCATATGTACCAGGGGATCACGGGAAATACTCATTATTTTTTAATTCCATCTTTCCATGAACATATAACAAAATGATGTTAAGATACCACCGTTAATATCAGCCAAGGGAATTTTGGACACAATTTAAAATCTGAATGCATTAATCAGAAAAATTAGATGACAGCAACTCAAGGTTTTCCTATAATCATCAAATGAAGATGTCTGTAGAACTATTGCTTCTAATTCTGCTTTTGTGACAAGAGTTCATCTCACCAGTAGGATAAACATTTCAAAGTACATAAAAGAACACATTCTAATTAATTAAGCACCAGAGGTTGTGCCAGAGTGAAACACACACACACACACACACACGCACATACACACAAAGTACTTTAAAATATTTGTGGAAAAATGGAATTAAAAGATAAGCTTATTTTATTGCAAAAAATCTGAAATCTATGCAGTACATGAGTCTTCAAAAAGTTCATGAAAATGCCTATTATGAAAAACTTTGCATGAATTTAAAAATGTTTGCACTGAAATAAAATCTCTCTTTTAATTCCATTTTCCCACAAATGCTTTAAAATACTTTGTGTGTATGTGTATTTGTACACACATATATAGAGTTTATTATTGGTTAAGGTAAGAAAATGCTTTCATTTTTCTAGAAAAATTAAATAAGAGAAAAAGACAATAGTGACATACTGAGGTTAAATTTTAGTTATTTGTGTTGACTACTGACTGTTCACTTAGCACTCACAGAGAATGAACTCTGGGATTTTAAGATAGATAAATCAGTTAGAGACTTAACGATGTAATTAAGTTTAGGAGGGGGGAAATATATATGCAGAAAACATATTTGCAAACATTACTTTCTTCTAGAATTTTCCTTAAACACTTAAAAGATGTTCCTGATGATGATTTTTGAGAAATATTAAAAGTAGCATTAACAATGATTCTAAGGCTTCAAACTAAAACCAAAAATTCTTCTTTTTAACCTAGATAGATGTACAATTCTGACTGATATTGCAAAAAATTCCTAAAATTTGCTTTTAACCTTTTAATGTAACTTCAAAGAACCTAGATTTTTATAATTGGATACATAGTATGAATGTCAAAGTTGAAATTTAAATATATAGTGAATTCCGTTTTTGACAATTAACCTTTGATATATTTAAACTCTGTAGTATTTAGCCCAAGATGGAACTAGTTAAAAGGAGCCATCATCTTTTGTCCAACTCCAAGGTTCAAGAAAAGAGTCTGAACAAAGAATGATGAAACTCATGAAAAACTGTACTAGGAGGTCAAGACAGGGCTGACGCATCAACAGATACATTTCAGTAAAAACCGGGTGCTCTCCAGAGCAGAGCCAGGGTCTCCAAGTTCACTCTGCATCTCTCTGCCCTGGTCCTCAACACCATGCTATCAGTTAATTCTTTTAGGGCTCTTCCTGGGCCAGCCAGTTCCTGTTAAAAGTTACACTTCAAAACTTTCTAGCACATCATAGTCTTATCACTGACTCTCAGTTGAAGACAGAGCCCAGTGCAAATTTTCCTACTCCACTGCATAACCTGTACTTGAAAATTTCTGGGGGAAATTCTGATGATGAAATTTCTAGATGACACAATTATTTATAATGAACTTCTCTCCACAGAAGGGGTTTTAGACTTTAGCGATCAGATCTATTTCCTTGGTGACAAGTAAGACATGGCAAAATGCAGTAAAACGGTTGAGCTGTCGGCTGCCCAGGAAGGATGTTACTAGCACACGCACAGTCCTAGGAGTGCAAGGTGACACGGCTATTACCAAGAGCTAAAGGAGCCCCACTGAGGAAGAGATCTTTGGGTCAAACTCCTTAGTACCAAGCAGTGAAAATAACAAGGCAGTGCTCCAGAGAGATGAGAATTCTGGGAGGAAGCACCTGGCACTTTCCTGATAAATCTCTCTCCAGGGACTCCAGGGTGTTCTGCCATTATCTTCTAATCAGTGAGGATGGCGCACATGCACGCGAGGCTTCATGGGAGAGACGAGGCTGACTTGAGAATCAGGACCACAGCCGGTTTACTCCAACACGGCTCACGTCACAGTTTCAGGAGTGTAATAGAGAGCAGTCACAAAGCTGAGCTCTGAGCACGCGGGTGGGAGAACATGCCCGCAAGCTGGACTCTACAATTTGAAAGACGCTTCATCCTCCCAATAGCATCGCTTGTCATCATGCGGGAAAACAGCAAGGTCGTTAAACCTTTAAACTCACAGATACCACAGCAGTGTAAGAATAATTGCCTCATTTTTTTTTTTTTTTGCTTCTTTCAGCATAGGAAAAACTCCCTCTCTATAGCCTACACATCATAATCGCTCTCCAACTAGGCTCCTCTTAAATAAAAACTGGCCAGTTTTTCCAATGATGGCCTTGTAAGACCTAAAGAGAGGATTAAATTCAAACTAGGCTGAGCTCTAAATGGGAGTCACTTCAGTCACCGATTTTGGTATCAAGAAGGGGAATATGATTCCAATAGGCAACTTGCATTGGCAAGCACCGGCCCACAGAATTCATCAGCATTTTCTTTAATCATGTGGTTAAATCTTAATGGAATTATGATACTTTCATGAGGTTCACAATTCACAGTCATCCCAGTCATCTCTCGTTCTTTCCATTTTTAGCATCTCAAGTATTGCAAGATTGCCCAGCACAAACCACTGAAAATAATGATTTGTGTCTATTCCATTTATTTCTCCAGTGGTCTAGGTGATTTGGACCAGGAGCTCCAAGTACCATTTGAAAAGCTGAGTCTTTAAAAACCTTCAATGTTTTAAACACTTGGTTAGAAAAAAGATAACAACTACTTATCATTATCTAGCTTATGTGCTTCATGGTGTCTTTTCAAAATGAGAGTATAAATCATTGTACATAAAATCAAAATAGTTAATATACATTTTTTTCTGGCACTCTCTAGAAATTAGGCATTGAACATAAAACCTCTTATAAATTCATATAACAAAAATAAATGTTTACATTTTAATCTCAGATTACTTTAAGGTAGCAGTTAACTTATGAAACTCCACACTGGTGGTTTGGTTGGTGTCGATCATGGGAAATACACAGCCCTTCAGAGATGGACCCCACGGCTGCTGTCCTTGTTTGCCATCCACATCCCAACACAAAGATTAAGGCTCACTGTTTTGAAGGAATGAGCTCTGGGCGTGAGCAAGTACAGCAGTACCAGAATAATCACTGAAAATACTAAAAAGGCTCCGATGAGCCGTCCGATACTGGGGGGACAAAAACATGTGGACTAGAAAAAGAACATAAAGGATCTATAACTGCTTGCAAGCACTTTGTGGGAGAGGCTGCTGATGTAGAACACTGATGTTAGAAATCACAAAGACCTCAGGGATGTCCCTCCTCAAGCCTACTGCCCTGCAGGGCTTGGCATCCCAGGGGCTGACATGCAGCTCTCCTAAGCGCTGGAGGGTTCCGGGCACACACTGTTGCTCACTCACTCAAAACACCTACCTGGAAGGCAAGGGCTAAGCCTTCCAGGAGAATTTCCTTGGAACGAACCATAGAAAGAAAGAAAAACAAATTAAGGAGAAAAAGCCATCCATTTAAAGTCAGTAGCAGAGAGGAAGAACACTTGGCTCTGAATGGCAGTATTTTAGGTGTGTGGCTGTAATTCTCCATGAGTGCAGCTCTTTCCTCTAGCCTGGCTTTCCTCACGTGGGGATGAAGGTCCTGGCAGCTGGGATCTTTTGTAGAGGGTGAAGGTACATAAGGGAAATGTGTTGCAGTGTGCGTGTGTCCCCCCACCCTTTGCCCCAGAGGGGCAGGTGTGCCAGGTCTGAACCTCACTGTTTCAGACACTGGAGAAACCGCCCCGGCTTCTCCAGTTGTCTTCTGTCTATGAAAGCAGCAGGTGAAGTGTGGGTTTGTAGGACTCGCTAGCTTTCCCAGAGACATGTGCCCACGCGCTGCTCACGGGCTCTCGGGAGCTGTCTTCTGGGTAGCTAGAGCCTGGTGATGTCTCGGCATTGCTGCAAGTCCCCGATGCTCTCATAGTCATTCTCCTTGGGGCCGAGGCCCTGGTGGCCGTTAGTCTCCAGGGGGCCCTTTTCTTCCTCTCGGTTGAGAGTCTGTATGGCTTCATAGTCGGGCTCTGGCTCCTCGCGGGCTCTTCCTGCAGGGGGCAGTGTGCTGACGCTGCTGGGGGTTTTCTCAAAGTCTTTGACGGTGGCATAGAGATCATTGCAGGACGAGGTGGACCTCTGAGGCGTCCCGTGACTGGCGGGGGCGGTGGCCTCCGGCGCTTTCGGGGACTGTGCCACTTTGTTCCCTGCCTGTCCCGCTTTGTTCACTGAGGAGTACATGGCTGAGATCTAGGAAACAAAGCGTGAGTGGGATAAGCCAGCTGCAAGCTGTGACTTCCCATGGCCCCTTTCAGCGAGAAGCTTCGTACTCAGAATCACCCCCCACGCCGGGAGGGGCATCTCTGGGTGGGTGTCCCTGTAGCGCTTGTCTTAGCTATCCCAAGCTCTTGTACACATTACTGGTGTACAATACACAATACGTTCCACGGGGTGAGCACATCCATCAAATTCACTTAATTTGTGGAAAACGAGCTCTCTCCGGGCCTGCTGAGGGTTTGAGGCCAGCAGGAGGAACGGGAAGTGGAAGAAACCCCCAGGACCTGACCACAGCCCTGGGTTTTCTCTAACTTTCGTATTGGAATGATGGTTTATCGGAAAAGGGGCTCCAATGCTTTACAACAAAGGGTAGAATACATGTACGCGTTTTAGATCAGAGATTCTCCAGATCCGGGGGCTCCCAGCCAGCAGCAGCAGGATCTGGGAATCCAACAGAAAGACACACTCTCAGGTTCCGTCCCAGAGTCACCGAGCCAGAAACTCTGCAGTGGGACCGAGCCACGTGCTGGTTCTGAAGCCCCTGGAGGGTGAGAGTTTCTGTGTTATGCTATCCCATGCCTCCTGCCTCTCTGTGAAGACTGGCTGCTGGGTTCTGTGGGCAGCTCACATCTCCAAGGGTAACTGCTTTCCAGTAGTTGCTGATACAGTTGCACATTAGTGGTTCAACAGACATTTACAGTCTGAGATTAGGGGGAAGATCTGCCACCAGACAGCTCAGCAATGACATCTGGAGACATCCCACGGATGCTCTTTCCCATGTCAAGAGCTGGCTGTGCTCCAAGCACACCTTCGCAAGCTCGTGCATTCGGATCCCCTGTGCAACCTCCTAACATCAAGAGGGACATCAGGTAAGGACAGGTGAGCTGTCCCATTGCAAAGGCCTTTGGGAAGCAGCATTTCACTGTAAGGAGTTATACTAGCTTGGAAGTGCACATGAAGGGACTTGGCATTAGACTATGGCTGAAGACAGAGAGGGAAAGGAGGTACCAAGATGATTCCCAGGGTTTTGGTTTCTGCAACCAGGTGGATACATTCCCTGAGAAAGGGGACAAGCAGGGGGGTGGGTGATGTCTCCTAAGGGAAGCACTTCTGCGATGTAGCAGCATACGAACACTGGGCTTGCACATGCACAACATTCACTCTGCTATGGAATCCAGAGAAGAGCTATATGCAGCTACATCAGCCAAGGTGTTCAGCTCTTTGTCTAAGCTCAGTTTGACACACTAACATGTACACTGGATTTCACAATTTTACGGTTTCATTGAAACTCAACCAGTGAATTTGTAGCTTGGTGTTTGGAAATACACAATGTGTTCTTAATGCTATACCTGCCCCTAGCTCCAGCCTGGAATTGTACTTCCTGAAGTTACCTGCTTTGGCATCCAAAGTTCCTCTCTGAGACATTCTCCATCTCCCAGACTGGATCAAATTCCTGTTCCAATGTCCTGAATTTTCCAACTCACTGTTCATTTCCTTCCATGTGATCTTCCTAACTGTGGCTAAAGCTCCCACACTGAAATTTCTCTTACACGTACTCCCCTCCATACCATTTCTTTTCCTCCTCCTCCTCCTCCTCCTCCTCCTCTTCCTTCTTCCCTCGCCCCTTCTTTTTCCTTTTTTTTCTGATCATTTTTCCTGCTCAGATTCTTTTGCCTAGCTGATCCATTTATCTGTCATAATCTTACTGCCTGCCAATCACTCTCTCCAGGGCAGTGCACCCATCTCCCCAAATCTTGATCTCCAAACACAGGCCAAGAGAGTATTTCAGCTCTTTCAGACAAAGGGTAATGTTACAAAGCTGGTGTTCTACCCTTTATTATAGGAGCTTTCTGGTTAATTAAAAAGAAACAAAACTTACCTCTTCTTCAGTGAGAGTTGGGTCTTCTTCCCGGGACTTGTATGACAGTGCACTAAATCTCTGTCAGAAGAAACACAACCAAAGGAGAGTAGTGTGAAGTCAATGATCCAAGCTTTGTTTTACAGAGGGTTTCTCCGATCTACAAAAATGTTTTCAAATGATTTCTATGAGAGCACAAAGAAATTATGGAAAGCACCTGAGAAACACAAACTTACATAATCTATTATATGATATGCTTAGATATTTACTTAATATCCCATGTGGAGAAATTTCTTCTAATTTATATTTAAATGTAAAGAGATGAAAAAAGCCAGAATAATTAGACTAGTTTCAATTTCTAACTTTCAATGAATGATCATTGACAAAACATTTTGTTTTGTTTTGTTTTTATCTTACACCGAATTTTGTATTTCCACAGTTTGCTGGCATTATCAAGAAGAGCCTTAAGTCATCTGGAAACTTTTCAAAACTAGTGGAGGAAATCAGCACATTTTGTGGCTTTCCCTCTGCTGTTATCTCAATAATTTTGTCTCATGGTTCACAGATTCTTCCTCTAACACACACATCTCCTGTCTTGATTCTCAGCGACTCAACCAACACATATCCCTCCAGACCCAGCCCTCCAGTCTCTTGGCGTCCTCTCCTTCCACCTGCCCTCATCACCCCTCTCAGCACTGGACCCCCAGACCTTCCACACCCTCAGTCTCAGATCCCCCTATGCCCAACTCCCTTTTAGCTCAGCACTTACTGTTCAAGCTTTCTCCAGCCATAACCCAACTCCAGCTATCCTTCAAAACTGTTGGGGACCAATCATCTTTTCCATGTCTCCCCCTTTCCTGATGTTCTTCCTTCCCACTTTACCAAGTCCATAGTCAATTATCATTATTATACTTTAAATACCCCCTCTTGGTCACTGGTGAACTCAACTTTCAAGTGAGCCCTAATGCAACTGCACGACATGACACTTCCCTGTGACACCCAGTCCCAGCTGTCCTGGGTGTCTACTCTGTGTCTTCTCCTCTCTCCTCAAACCATCAATACCTCCTCATCTAGCCTCACTCTGAACTGGCGACCATGATTCCTAAGTCAGTGAAAAAAAACATGAAAGGAATCAAAAGACATTTCTATGAGGCCCCCACCCCTATCCCAGTCTCTGGATCTATCTATTTCTCTTCTTCCCTGTTAGTTACAAATGAATTTTCATGCTCCTCTTTAAGGCAATGCCTTTCTCCTACATGCTAGATTTTGTCCCTTCACATGAATGTCCATTCATGAAAATGGCTCCAGCTAGTCTGCCACTTTGGGTCAACTCTCGTAGAAGACCTGGAAAGTCACTCAGGTGTCACTCCCGTTCTCTCTCTAAACCCATGAGAGTTTCCACTTCCATCCTTCCAAGGAAACTGCTGTTGTTATGGTCACCATGGCACCCCTGTGACCCTTCCTCCTGACCTATTTATTGCATGTGCCACAGCAGTCATTCCTTCCTCCCTGAACACTTTTTTAAAAAAATTATTTGAGATGTGCACATTTGCGCGCTCTCTCTCTCTCTCTTTCTCTTTCTCTCTCTCTCTCTCTCTCTCTCACACACACACACACACACACACACACACGAAAGGAGAGATTTCCTATCTGCTGATTCACTCCTCAAATGCCCTCAAGAGCTGGGGCTGAGCCAGGCTGAAGCTGGGAACCAGGCATTGAATCCAGGACTTTCACATGGGTGGCAGGGACCCACCATTTGAGTCATCATCTGCTGCCTCCCTGGGTGGGCATTAGCAGGAAGCTGGCATCAGGAGCTTGGGAGCACAGCCAGGATTTGAACCCAGGTACTCCAATCTGGGACATGAGAATTTTATCTACCAGGACAATTGCCTGTCCTATCCCCAGACACTTTCCTCACTTGGTTTCTAGTTGAAGTCTGGTTTTCTTTATATAAAATGCAGAATGAGAGAAAGAGAGAGAGAGAGAGAGAGAGAGAGAGAGAGAGAGAGAGAGAGAGATCCATTCACTGGTTCTCCAAATAAGTGCAGCAGCCAGAGGTGGGCAAGGTTGAAGCCAGGAGCCAAGAACTCTATCCTGGTCCCCCACATGGGTGGCAGGGGTACAAGCACTTGAGCAATCATCTGCTGCCTTCTCAGCACATTAGCAGGAAGATGGATTGGAAGTAGAGTACCAAGGACTTGAACTCTGATATGGGATTCCAGTGTTGCTAGCGGTGGCTTAACCAGCAGCTCCACAATGCCAGTCCCAGCTCTATTCTTGAAACTCTTCTAGTCCCTGTCCATATTCACTCATCCTATGACTTCATCCAACCTTCTTTCCAGTGGCTCAGCCTAACCTCCCTGGACTCAGTATTTTCTTTTCCTTGCTACACATGTGATCATCAGCAAGCCTCTTGCCTCTAGCTCTGTTCCTCCCCTTCCTTCTGCTGCCTCTGTCCCGGGCCAAGCCTTCACCACCTCTTACTTGGTTTATTAGAGTGGTCACCCACTGGTCTCCTTGCTTCCATTCCTTACAGTTTATTTCTCAGCTGTAGTCAGAGGGACACTCCAAAATACAGGTTGGCATGTGTCATTTTGCTCAAGATTCTCTAATGATCTTGTTAGAATTCTGATTATAAGCCAAGGCCATCAGGATGGGTTACCCTCCTCCCCACCACTCTTGTCCTTACTGCTCCTTCTCCAGCTACAACATCCCCCGGCTCCTTCCTGGACAGGTCTGGCAAAGCTCAAGGCTTCACTTGGCCACTCGACTGCCTCTCTTGCTCATTCCCCCAAGCGTGTGTATCTCACTCCCTCATCTCCTCTGATTCTGCTTAAATGTGACTTTTAAAGCTAGGGAAATCCTGATTACTTTATCTGAAGCTGTACTCCCCACCCCATTTTTCCAATCCCCTGTATTCTATTTTTTTTTTTCTGATAAACTTGAAGCTTTATGTATGTCTCTTCCCACTAAAATGTAAGCCCCATGGTAGTAGGAATTTGGTTCTTTTTATGTTTTGTTCACTGATGTATTCCTAGCACTTAGATGATCATGTGGCAGAGTAGGTACTAATCAGAATCTTTGTTGAATGAATGAACACTAAGCATTTCAAATTCTCAAATCACTTGTTTACTAAAAAAAAATTATTTGAGAGACAGAGAGACAGAGTGGTCCCATCCACTGGTTCACTCTCCAAATGCTTGTCATGGCTGGGGCTGAAGCAGGGAACTCAATCTAAGTCTTCCATGTGGATATCAGGGACTAACCTCTTGAGCTGTCACCTGTTCCCTCCTAGTGTACACATTTGTAGGAAGCTGGATCCTGAAGTGGTCCTGGGACTGGAACCCAAATACTCTCACATGGGCTGTGGGCATACCAGTTGGCAGGTGCCCACTCACCTCACCTGTAGATCATTCAGTTCCCAATTTGAATATGAATTCTGAATTGCTTATTATTAGTAGTTTAGACAACTGACCTTCCTATCTTTCACATACTTGTAAGTAAAAAGTTTTACCTGGTTTAGGATACATGAACTATAGGCTGGTTTTATTATTTTGATGAAATGAAAGGCAAAACATTAGTCTGCATTTTTGCGTCTTACAAACATGTTCATAAACATTTTCATTGACCCTCTCATTCTGCTTATTTCACAAATTAATATGAAAACCTGAAACACATCCAAATGACTGGTTCACCTTCTATCCATGAACTCTAGAAGTATTGTAAGGCTACTGTTGACTGCTTAACCCCTACCTGTCCTTTCTACCAAGGCCAGAGCCTAAGTAAACTTTTTTTTCTTCTTTTCCTCAGTGTAGGGAATAGAAAATAGATATTAGCTGCCTGACGCACAGTAGACCCGGTTAATCCCCAAGAAGATTAGGACAACTGGAGATGCGAAGTTCACTGTGGCTCAGCCATCAGCTTATTAGACACGCCCAGAGGAGGCTGTGGATTGTGAACATATTTTAGAGCTTGGGTGAGTAGCTAAACTTAAGAGTTACAGGCTGCTTCTTAGAAACTGTCACAAAATAGGATCTCTCAACTGAATCATATGAAAGTACAGCTGGCCCCCTGTGTGTTCAGGTTCTCCAACCACAGACTGAACCGATTTTGGATCAGAAGCATGTGTACTGGGCATGAAGACTTTTTATTCCCTTGTCATTATTCCCAAAATAATCTAGTACCAATTATTTACATAGTACTCACAGTATATTAGGTATTATAAGTTATCCAGAGATAATTTGAACTGTAGAAGAGGAAGCAGTCATTTGGTGCAGTAGTAAAACACCATTTGGTTGCCTACACCCCATACTGGAGTGCCTGGGTTTGGGTCTCTGGGTCTGCTCCTAGTTCTAGCTTCCTGCTGATGCAGACCCTGAAGGGACACTAGTGATGGCTAAGTACTTGGGTCCCTGCTGCCACCTCTGGGGAGACTTGACCAAATTCCTGGCTCCTGGGCATTTGGGGGGAATGCTCAGGACATGGAGACTCTGGCTGTCTGCTTCTCAAATAAACAAATTAAAAAATTTTTAAAGTTATATGGGAGACTATGCACAGACTACATGCGAATATTACAACATTTTATGTAAGGGAATCCCCTGTGCATACTGAAAGAGGACCATCTACACAATGAGATATAACCAGCAGTGTATGTGAGCTGTTCCCACAAGGCTTGTCATGGCGTGTTTTGACTCCTCCAATCCTCCAAGGCTTAAGGTCACCATGCTGCATGGGGAGGAAGCGGAGGAGGCAAAGTGTGTGACAAAGAGTCTGGTCTATTTAATTCTTGGTCTTTAAAATGAAGAAAATTAATAATTGGCCCTAATTACACATGATGCAAAAACTGGTCAATATCCAAGATAGGTGCTGAGAGAGACATATTTTATAAACTTGAGAGTTCTGCATTTTATTCTTTGGACAGGAGGACAGGGTCAAACACCCCTTGTGCTCAAACAGCTTTCAGCAGTCAACAAACTTAACAAGTGTGCAAGGAAAAAGCCCGGGATGAGCCAGCCTCCTCGTGAGGACAAAAGCCCACGCACGGGTGCCTACCTTGTTGGTTTCAGGGGTCCCCTCTGGGGCTCGCTCTTCTCCAGTCTCTTGCTCTTCCTTCTCCTGAACGTTTTCGTTCTCATCCAGAAGTTTAATGGGGACAGGTGGTGGGGCCTCCTCCTCCACATCACCCCCGCTTCCAAGAATGCTCTCGGCGTTGGCGCTCTGCCGGCACTTTTTGTTCCTGTCCACGGAGGCGTACTCGGCGAACTCTGCCTTGACCTCGGCCTGGGGCCCCGGCAGCTCCTTCAAGGCTGAATGAGACCTCGACTTGCCGCTGTGGCCTTTCTCCAGCGGTGTGGCGGCCACCACGTCCTTGATCTCCTTCACGGTCTCATACAAGCAGTCCTCCACCATGTTCTCCTGGGAGGAGCTGTCTTTGAGCACTTCGTACGGCCCCTCCAGCCCCAGCCCCTGGTCCCCGTCTGCACTTCTCGTGTTGAGCATCGTGTCCACTGCACTCTCGGGAGGGATTCTGGGCAGCTCGCGACTCTGATGGCATTTGGGCTTCCCTGTGCTGTCCTGGGAGTCCAGCAGATCCGAGGCTGACGTTTGCACTTCCTCATAGTGTTGCATGCAGGTCAGAGTGCTGTCTTCTGAAAGAACTAGAGCGGTGCAGGTGTTACAAGGGGAGCAAGACAACCCCGGCAGTAATGATGACAGTGTGTAGGTAGCCTGAGGTTGGATGGAACGCCCACGCTCGCTTTGCTTGGCCTGTGGCTGCAACTTAGTTATGGCTGTCAGTTGATACCTTGCTTCAATCATAGTCTAAGCTAGCGCCATCTAGTCTGTGAGAGGTTTCCTAAAACTTCATGAAAAATGTGTATTATGAGAAAACTTGGCATAGATCTTAAAATTTGTGCTCTTTAAAAGATTTATTTATTTGAAAGGGGAAGAGAGAGAGACAGAGAGACAGAGAGAGAGAGAGAGAGACAGAGACACACACACAGAGAGAAGGGGCTTCCATCTGCTGATTTACTCCCCATATGGCTCCAAAGGTCAGATATGGGCAAGGTAGAAGGTAGGAGTTCAGAACTCCATCTGGATCTCCCATGTGGATCTCCCAGGTGGTTGGCAGAGGCCCAAGCCTTTGGGCTATCTTCTGCTGCCTTCCCAGTTGCAATAGCAAGGAGCTAGATCAGAAACAGAGAGCCTGGGCATGAACCAGTGTTCCAGTACAGGATGGGCACCAACGTCACAGGCCATGCCTTTACCCGCTGTGCCACAACCCTGGCCCTTAAAATTTATTTACATCCAGACAGACATATCTTTTAACTCTAGATTCCAAAACCTTTTTGATATACCTGGTATCTTTTCCCCGTTACTTTCATTACTTATTGTTACTCGTCATGAGACACCCGTAGGCAGTGTCTCATGTGGCCAGAATATGAGGGTGATACTCAAGGGGACCAAGCAGTGGGAGTCCAGACACTGTACTGGAGGGGGGGTTGTGGTGTCACACTCCCTGACCCTACAGAAAGCTGGGAGGGAGTGATAGGCGGACCTTCTCAGAGGTCTCTCACTCCTTCGGCAGGTACCACAGACACAAGGGGCATAGATATGCCCTTAGGCCAGTGTGATCCACTACACCTTCTTAAGGGTCTTTCCTTCCTCTCACCCACCACCTACATCCCTATCTCTCATTAGGAAATTTTAATGTGAAATTCCTGAGTTGCCACAGAAATGTGGTGTGAAGCCATCTGGTCACCCTTTAGCAAATGTTTCTTGAGTGCCAATGAGTGCCAGAGATGGTTCATGGGACAGTAGGCACTTAGGTCAGCAAAGCAGAGTCCTGCCCTGTGGTGCCTATGGTGCCGTGAGCCAAGTGTTAACTTAATTCTTCACTCTGGGGAGGCCTTCCAAACAACATGCACAGGGAAATGACAAGGCAACCCTCAACCCTTCTGAACTTCTGAGCACCCATCTGTGTGTAACACAGGCCATGGGGAGGGTCCTGGTCAGCCGTGTCATGGTACGTAGAAAATGTGCACCATGCTGAGGGCTTCCTATCCACAGTGACCACCCCACAGTAAAAGGGGGCACCAGGATAACCTGGTGCCTTGGGTGAAGGTGCTTTGTAGACTGGAAGGTGTGAAATAAAGGCAGCGGCTGCACCTGTCAGCAGGTGGTTCTGAGGGTGTGCCCAAGGCTCAGATTGCCTGGTGCAAACCCAGCATCCTCAGCTTGGGCTATATGAGCTTAAGTACATCATTTACCTTTCTAAGGTCCACAAAATGGGCCCCCAACAATGTCTACGTCCTAATCCCTAGACCTGTGAATATGCTGTTACATCGCATGGCAAGGAGGGAATTAAGATTACAGATGCAATGAAGCCTGCTGATCAGGTGCCCTGGAGATTGGGAGAGTATTCAGGATTATCCAGATGGACCCAATAGTGACAGTACAAGGATCCTTCTGAGTGATAGGGGCAGGCAGGGAAGTCAGACAAAGATGTGCAGGTGAAGGGAGAGGCCAGGGGTCAAGGAGTGCTAGAGGCCTCTAGAAGGTTTAAATGACAAGGAATTGGACTCTCCTTGGAGGCGTGACTGTAGCTCTGTGAGGTCCATCCCAGACTTCTGACCTCTAGAATTGTAACTCAATAAATCTGTGTTGTTTTAAGGCTTTAAATTTGTAGCAATCTGTTGTGTGCCAGAGTTTCCTTACTTAGAAAGTCTGGAGAGTGAGATGGCTATCTCACAGGGTGGTAACTGTTACTAACAATGGTACCCTTGCAGGGTGGGAGTAAATGAGTCAGGACACATGCAAACCCTAGAGCGATGCCTGGCACACAGCAGCCAATTAATAGACAATAGATAGCATTCATCTGAATGAGACTTTCCCCCCCTAAAACTGGCAGTAATACTAAAAGTCAATAAGAATGTGCTTCCTAATTTTTGGGCTACATTTGTTGAAACCACATGTTTTTGTAGGTGGTGAGGCACGCATGGAAGGCTGGTGTTTTTGTAGAACTTACTGTCCCCATTGGTGAGTGCCCCATTCTGTTCACTGCTAGCAAGAGCGTCTGTTGCCAGGCTGGTAACTGATCGGCTGAACATCTCCTTGTCTGAAGGCTGAAAAAAAAAAAAAAAAAAAAAACAGATGCATTCCATTGTTAAGACTCTACACTTAAAACAGCAAAGCAAACACCATAGGTTCTAACTACCATTTCTTTTTGCTTTTTTTTTTCTTTTTAAGATTCCTTTATTTATTTGAAAGTCAGAGTTACAGAGAGACAGGGAGAAAGAAAGATAGATCTTCTGTCTGCTAGTTCATTCCCCAGATGCCATAATAGCCAGTGCTGTAGCCAGGCCAAAGCCAGGGGCCAGGAGCTTCTTCCAGGTCTCCCACGCAGATATAGGGGCCCAAGCATTTGGGCCATCTTCTGCTGCTTTTCCCTGGTGTGTTAGCAGGGAGCTGAATCAGAAGTGGAGCAGTAGGGTTGTGAACTGATGCCTATATGGGATGTTGGCACTGCAGGTGGTGCCTTAACTTGCTACGCCACAGTGCCGGCCCATAACCACCATTTCTAATCTCAGCTTTTCCAAGATGGGCAGTCTTCAAGCTGTCGAGATTCCAGATCTGAGAAACTCTCAGCAGTGAGGGGCCTGTGTGTCTGTGTGTCTGCAGCAATGCCACTGTAGGCTTGCATCTGTGTGTGTGTCCCCTCTCTCTCACAGATACATAATCCTATGAGTGAGGCGGGGAGGGGATGGTGGTTAAGGCTGTGATGTGTGAGGAAGAACACACAGAGAGCTGGCTTTGTCCTTTCTGGTGGCTAGAAGAAGCCACAGAGGCGGGATTCCCTATCCCTCCCACCACCCATCCTGGTGCCCTAGATCAGCAATCACTGGCAGCAGGTGGCAGTGGGGATGTGAGTGATGTGGACAACCAGAGGCAGGAATGGGGTGGGAAAAAGCATTAAGGGAGGCATGGTACTAAAGGGCCCCACACAGCAGGGTTGGGCCGGGTGCTTGTGTATATGCAGACAGAAAGTGAAGGGAAACCGTGGGGTCCCCAGGAGGAACAGGGGGTCCTGACAACTTCCTGCCTGCTTGGGCTAGAAGAACCCTGTGAGTTTCTAGGTCAGGCAGGGTGGTCCTGCATGAGCTCAGACCATGGATATGTGTCTGATGCCTGATCTCACGTCACCCATTTCACTCCTATGTGTTTCTTTTTCTGGACTCTTCCCCCATCCAGTTTTTGCTTGACCCTGCAAACTGAAGTCCTGAACAGGATTCACCTTCTGTTTCTAGCAGGACCATGGGGCTCAGGCAGGACTCTATGACTCAGCCTGGCAAACATGAGGGCGCAGGCATCCTCAGCTGCTGGCATTGCTGAGCCACTGATGGGCATGGCCCTGAGTTAAAGGACAAGGCCAGATGGGGATAGTCTCAGGCTGCTGCTCGCATTGGTGGAGCCCTGGGGATCATCAGGACCCCTAAGATGCTGAGGGCTGGGGAAAGTCCAGCAAGGGTAGGCTCTCTTGAGGGTGGTGTGGGTCCAGGTCCTGGTTAGCTTGATGACTAATTGTGTTCTCCCATGATTCACATGTCAAGGTCCTCGGTCCCAGGGCCTCAGGACATGACCTTATTTGGAATTGGCGTCACTGCAGATGAAGCTAATTAACATGAGGTCACACTAGAGTTGATGGGTCCTTGTCCCATACATCAGGTATGTTTATAGAAAGCAGAAACTTGATGCAGATATGGAGAGAAGATGATGAGGAAGACAGAGGGAGAACATCACATGATGACGAAGGCAAAGCTGGAGATGACCCACTTACAAACCAAAGGATGACAAAGCTGGCTGGTGAACCCTCACCGGCCAGGAGCAAGGCTTGTGGAAGACTCACTCTGAAAGTCCCCCAGAAGGAACCAACTCTGCCACCATCTTGATTCTGGACTTCTGGCCTCCAGAACTGAGAGATGACACACTGGTTTTGTAGGCCACCCAGTCTGTGTGTCTCTGTTGGGATGGGCCCAGCAGACTCATGCAGTAGCTGGAGCTGGGCTGAGGCAAAGTGTTCATGCCATAGGATAAGGTAGAACCTCCAAGGATCTTTCTGGAAGCAGCACAATTGTCTCCACTTCAGAAATTCCCCCAGCAAGCCTGTGTAACTGCACAGGCCTCTCGCCATAGCGAGTATAAACCCACACACAGAGAGTGCAGCCATGGCCAGTGCCACCTGAGTTGTGCCCTAGGTTCCATTTGGGTCATAAGCATGTGGGAACACACCTGGCTGAGTAGCTGATGTTTTAAAGTGCACATATGGGCAGACATGCACATGTGTGCACATACACACACACACACACACACACACACGGACTCACCACGTTCATCAGGTTCTCATGGTCTCCACTGTGTTGTCTCGGCTTCTTTTCTCTGAAACAGAAAATAAAACGTTGTTCTAATGTCAAATGTTCCCCCCTAAATCAACTTACACTACCTGTTCCCATCCCAATTCTTATCAACATTTAAGTCTTGATTGTGAAAGGGCCAACTGAGGCAGAGTCCTGAGTGGAAATGGGTTATGCCTGGGATCCTGGAAGGAGTACCCCACTTTATTTGGAAAACCCAGTGTTCTCATCTACTTTCTGAGAATCTTCGCAGTCACACTGCAATGGAATGGAGAAACTAAAGAAAATACGAATTTTGGCACATAAGGAAGTACATGCTCTCGGGATGGGTCATATCCACTTCCAGTCTCTGGAAAAGTCTGAGGACTACAAATAGAATTTGTAGTTTTCACTCAGGACAGTCTAAAGAAAGCCATCAGTTGTAGAGAAGCCATTTCCCATCTTGTGTAAAGGGAGAGTGACACCTAGTGGTAGACTTAGTAATTACAGAGGCTGGCCCTCACACCTTGTGGCCTCTATTTCCTGGCCAGTCTGGCCTGTCCCAGCCATGAAGCCATGGGACACATTGGGCAGGGATTACGAGGATTCTTAGAATCAGAGGGTCTGGCTTTTCTTCTGCTGACAGATTCTAGAGTAGGATGCCATATAAGACTTTAAGTGACACTCTTCCAGTTTCTGCTGAGGTTGACAAGAAAGTTTGGAATAGGGCTGGCCAGCCATTGTCTAGTCTAGGCTGGCTCCCAGCAGAATCCCTTACCCCAGCAAGCTGAATGCCTGTGGGTTTTTTTTTTTTTTTTAGTTATTTCATTTATCTGAAAGGGTGTGTGTGTGTGTGTGTATGGGTGGGGGGGGGGGAAGAAGAGAGAGAGAAAGTGTCTTCCATTTGCAACTTCACTCATCAAATGCCTGCCACAACCGGGGCTGAGCTACGCTAAAGCCAGGAGTTTGGACCTCATTCCAGGTCACCCCTGTGCTGACAGGTCTTGATAAACTTGATAAACTTTCCTTTTCTCTGGGTAAAGATCTCCTTTGTGGGTGGCGACATTTTACAAAAGACAGAGGAGAGGCCGAGGCACGATTCTACAGAAAGACACCAATGAATATTTCATGGCTCTCTTCAAGGATAATGGATGTGTCCTCAAGAAACCCAAGCTGTACATTACAAATCCTTAGTAATCAACAAGCCCTCCAGAGCTACATCACAGCAAGAACTTCTCATGCAGTGGCAAAAAAGCTGCAGTGTACCTCACACTTAGAGTTCAAGTGCCCATAGGTGGAAAAAGACAATGTGCATTTTGATAAGGAAAGTGCTTAAAAGATCAGGAAGAATTTCATTCTGGAGAACTTCAATGACAAGGGCTCTTCCAGTTGCTGTCCAGCAGAATCAAACATGGGCTTTCATTCAATGAACAAAGACTGTCCTGGGACCCTCTGCAGCACGGAGAGGTAAGTGAACCTTAACACGTGAGTGTCTGTGAACATCTATGCAGTGCGGTTCTATTCTGACCAGGTTTTCTATCTCAGGCCTCTCCTGCCTACGGTGACACGCTATTTCCAGGTTCTAGTATACGTGAGCTGGTTCCCACCTGTCACAAGTTGAGCACAGAAAGATGAGGAAGCTGATGAGGAAGAAGGTGGCCACAGCGGCCAGAGTTCCCCACAGGATGATCTGTGTCTGTCCACCACTCAGCAGGCTCTCCACAGGTCCCATGGTGGGAGTCGAAATGACACAAACAGGTGGATTCAGTCAGTCCTTCAACGGTGGCCTCATAGGAGGCAGTGGGCTGTGTCCTCCTGTAGAGAAACCAATGCAGTTGAAAACTACTTCTTGTGTAAAGTTCCAGAATCTTGGACAGGCTGGGCATCCCTATTCTGAAAATCTGAAATCCCAAATCTGAAACCGTCTGGGCACTGACACCACAAGATGAGAATTCCACCTCTGACCTCATAGGAGAGGTCATGGCCAGAACAGGCACACTAAGAATATCATACAAAATTACCTTCAGGCTATGTGCAGAGGGTACATATGCAACATCGGTGAATTTCCTGTTTAGTCTTGGGTCCCTTCCCAGGACATCCCACTATGTATATGCAAATACCTGAAAGTCTGAAAAATATTCCAATGCAAACACATCTGGTCCCGTGGATTTTTGGTAAGGGCGCTTCAACCTATAATGAGGCTCCTGTCGAAAGCAAGGCCTGGGAGCAATGTTAGGGAGGTGCTGTAGCAATGAAGAGAGGCTGAAGCGGTTTTTTTTTTTTTATTTTTTGACAGGTAGAGTTAGAGAGAGAGAGAGAGAGAGAGAGAGAGAGAGAAAGGTCTTCCTTCCGTTGGTTCATCCCACAAATGGCCCTATGGCTGGAACCATGCCAATCTGAAGCCAGGAGCCAGGTGCTTCCTCCTGGTCTCCCACGTGGGTGCAGGGCCCAAGCACCTGGGCCATCCTCCACTGCCCTCCCAGGCCACAGCAGAGAGCTGGCCTGGAAGAGGAGCAACCGGGACTAGAACCCGGTGCCCCTGTGGGATGCCAGCCCCACAGGTGGAGGATTAACCAAGTGAGTCATCTGAGTATAGGAGGCCCAAAGGATCCCCAAGTAGACACACCAGAAAACAGCCTCAGGAAGATACATAATGTTCAAACTCTCCAAAGCGCAATAAGAGAGAAAATTCTAAAATTTGTGTGAGAAAAGCACCAGATCACTTTTAATAGAAATCCCAATAACAGGTTTTTCATAAGAAACCCTACAGGGGAGAGAGAATGGAATGAAAACCTCCAAGTTCTGAAAGGAAATAATTGCCAACAAGGAATCTTTTATCCAGTGAAGTCATTTTCCTAAATGAAGAAGAAAGACTTTGCAAGACAAGCAAAAGCTGAGTGCCTTCATCACTACTAGTCCAGCCCTACAAAAGATGCCGAAGGGAGCCTTACATAATGAGTAATGAGACTGAATCAGTGATCAAAAGTCTCCCAACAAAGAAAAAGCCCAGGACCAGATGGCTTTACTGCTGAATTCTACCAAGCTGTTAGGAAGAACTAATAGCAGCTCTTCTCAAACTATTCCAAAAAATTTAAAAAGAGGATATCCTTTCAAATTCATTCTAAGAGGCCAGCTTTGCTCTGATTCCAAAACCAGGCAAGATTGCCACAAAAAAAATTATAGCCCAGTATCCACCAAGAACACAGATGCAAAAATTCTCAACAAAATACTTGTAAATCAGATCCAACAACACATCAAAAAGGTCATGCATCATGGTCAAGTGAGATTCACCTCAGGAACACAGCAGTGGTTCCACATGCAAAGCAATAAGCCTAAGGCATCACAGCAACAGAATGAAGGATAAAAGTCATAACTGCAGGTTAAACTGCTGCTTGCGATACCTGCATCCACACTGGATGGCTCGTTCAAGTCCCAGATACCCTGCCTCTGCTTCAGCTTCCTGCTAATGCATAGCCTGGGAGGCAGCAGGTAGACAAGTATGTCCGTTCTCACTGCTCTCCTTCAAAATACTACTCAAGTTTTATGCAGTGCTATTAGGCAAAAGCAAGAGATAAAATGAATACAAAAAGGAAAAGAGAAAGTCAAATTATTCTTGTTTGCAGATCATAGGATGCTACATATAGAGAAACCTAAAGACTCTGCTAAGGGACTATTAGAACATATAAACAAATTCAGTTACCTCACAGCATAGAAAAGCAGCATACAAAAATCAGTAGCATTTTTCTATACCAATAACAGGCACTGAGAAAGAGATTTTAAGAGCAATCCTATTCATAATAGCAATAACAACAAAAATACAATGGAAAAAATTTAACCAAGGATTGAAGAACTTCTAAGTGGAAATTACAAAACACTGATAAAAGAAACTGAAGTTAAACACAAAGTTCCACATTCAGGGAAGAATTAGTATTATTAGAATGTCCATATTACCCAGAGTGATTTACAGATTCAATGTAATTCTCATCAAAATATCAATGACATTCTTCACATCACTAGAGAAAGCAATCCTATAATTCATCCAGAAGCACAAAAGACTGACTAACCAAAGCAATAAAGAACAAAAAGAACAAAGTTGGAAGCATCACGATACTGGTTCTGAAAACAATACTACAAACTCTTGGTACTGGCATAAAAACAGACAGGCCAGCAGAACAGAACAGAGATCCCGGAAATTAATCCATACTTCTATAGGCAACTAATATTTGACAAACATACCACAAACATACACTGGAAAAGGGGCTGACTCTTCAATAAATGGTGATGGGAAAACTGGCTATCCATATGCAGTGGATTGATCCTGGACCCCTACTTCTCACCCCACACAAAAATCAACTCAAAATGGATCAAAGATCTAAATATTAGACCTGAAACTATGGAACTAGCAGAAGAATATGTAGGGGAAATAGTTTAAGGCACTGGCATAGGCAACGATGTTTTGGATAAGATCCCAAAAGCAGTAAAGGCAAAAACAGACAAATGGGATCATGCTGAAACCGAGAAGCTTCTGCAAAGCAAAAGAAACAATCAACAGTGAAAATACAACTGACAGAAAGGGATAAAATATTTATAAACTATGGCTTTGATAAGGAATTAATATATAGAATATATAAGTAGCTAAAAAAAACCCCTCAAAAACGACAAAAAACAATCCAGTTAAGAAGTGGCTAAAGGATTTGAATAGACACTTTTCAGAAGAAGAAATACAAAAGGCCAACAAATACATGAAGACATATTCAATACTACTAGCCACTGGGGAAAATGCAAATTAAAACCACAATGAAGTACCGTCTCATTCTAATTACAATGGCTAGGATCAAAACGGCTAAAAAAAAAATAGTGGAGAGGATGTGAAAAAAAGAGAACTCTTATACATCGTTGGTGGGGATACAGAGCAGTATATCCACTATAGAGAAAGGACAGAATTCTTCAAAACGCTGTAAATGGACTGACATAGGATGCAGCTATCCCACTTCTGGATTTATATCCAAAGGAAATGAAGTCCGTGTATGAAAGAGACACCTGCACTGTATGTTCACCGCAGTGCTATTCACATCAGCCGAGATACAGATTCTACCTAAGTACCACCAGTGGATGAATAGATACAGAAAAGAGGCAGACATACATAATGGGGCATTCTTTAGCCATATAAACAATAAATTCTTGTCATTTGCACACAGTGGATGGATCTAGAGATCACTACGCTAAGTGAAATAAACCAGACACAGAAAGACAAACACTGTGTGTTCTTTCTGACATGTGGAAGCTAAAGAAAAGTTGATCTGAACTTAGAATAGAGACTGCTATGGGCTGGGAAAAGGGGGGTGGTGGCATGGTGGACAGCAGAAGATTGGGTCTAGGTACTAAAACACAGTCAGATAGAAGTACCAAGTTCTACAGTGGGATGACTACAGTGAACAATACTGCATTTTATCATTGGAAGAGAGGAGCTAGTAGGGTCCAATTACAATGAAAAGATAAGGCTGGTTGCCAGCACTGATTGGTTTATGCTGTGCATGTGTGTTGAAATACAGCACCATGCAACATGAAAATGTACAGGTTTATGTGTTAATCGAAAATTTAAAAATCATAACAAAATAAATGGAAAAAGGGTAACAATTATCTGCCATTACAGAGGCCTTGTTTGAAGAAAAAAATTAAAAACTGTTTATTTACTTATTTTTCATCTTCTGGTTCAGTCCCCAAATGCCCTCAACAGCCAGGGCTGGATCAGGTTGAAGCCCAGAACCAGGAACTGCATTTGGGTCTCCCATGTGGATGGCAGGGTCCCAGTGACTTGAGCCATCATCTGCTGCCTCCCAGGATGCATAAGCAGGAAGCTGGATTGGACCTGGAGTAGCTGGACTTGAACTGGCATTCTGATATGGGATGCAGGCTTGCCAAGAGGAACTAAACTTGCTGCACCATAACACCTTCCCCTTAAAGAACATTTGCTTGGTCAATTCTAGAACATTCTAAGTTAAAAGGAACTTAATCAAATGTCATCAATAAACAAATATTTTTGTCTTAATGAATGAGAACTCCACACAGTATGTTTCTTAAAAATCACTGCTGATGTTTGCACTTTCATTTGCTCCAGTGACGGAACTGTAACTTTATTTAGCCCTTGCCAGAATGCTCACAGCAAGGCAGCACAGGGTGTCCCAGTGGCAAACCAGAGTGCATGAAGGAATAAAAGCAAAGCCATTCAGCCAACACAGTTCCACAGGATGCAACTTTCTCCAGGTACAACATGATCACGTCTACAAGGAAAGAGAATTCTGGGAGTTGAAGTGGACTGTTTTCCTCAGTCTCTGAATCAGCAAATACCTTATAATGCTCTGTAAGAACATAAACGGGAGCTGGCATCATGGTGTAGCAGGTAAAGCAGCTGCCTGTAGCATCCCACGTGGGCGCCAGTTCCTGTCCCCGCTTCTCCACTTCCAATCCAACCCCCTGCTAATGACCTGGGAAGGCAGCAGAGGATAGCTCAAGTGTTTGGATCCATGGACCCACATAGGAGACCTGCATGAAGCTCCTGCTTCCTGGCTTTGCCTCGACCTAGCCCTCACCATTGCCATCTGGGGAGTGGACCAGCAGATGGAAAAATCTTTTTTTCTGTCTGTCGTCCTCTGCCCCCTAACCTCATGACTCTGCCTTTCAAATAAATAAATAAATCTGAAAAAAATATATAAACGTAGGGACCTGTTGTTTTGATGCAGCAGGTTTAGGCAACTATGACACTGGTATCTCATAATAGCACTGGTTTATCTAGAAAGCAGATGATGGTTCAAATATCTGGGTCCCTGGCATCCATGCGGGAGACCTGGACGGGGTTCCTGACTCCTGGCTTAGGAAGTGAACCAATGGATGCAAGACATCTCTCTCTGTCTCTCTAATTCTCCCCCTCTCTCTGTTGGTCTGTCTTTCAAATAATAAAATAAATATTTTAAAAAGAAAGAATGTAAATGTAGAAGTTCCTGTGTAATATAAGACTTCTTCTTTCCAATGTTTGGTTATATATTATTCCTATAAACACTACAGGCACACAGTAATAAAAAGTTAAATTACTTTTGCCTGCTTGCCCCCAGATAGCTATAACTGGATGAAAATAACCATCACTTTCTTTTATGCTTTGTGGATGCAAAGAATAATTCACTTTAAACTGGGTCTACAAATTGGCACCACAATAGGTTATTAAAATACATTCAGAGCAAGCACTTAAATCATGTTGACCTATGGAAATCTATGAAATAAAATTTTAGGTGCAGGTCCAAGTGATGAAACAGCCTAGCAAACACAGACAAAATATCTGTCTTGTGAAGACATTTGCTTGTTCCTTCATTCATCCACACAACAGATTAATCAGTGCCTATTTATAAAGTGCTAGGTTCTTGGAAAATAGTTTGCTGTGTGAATTATTCAAAAGCAGAGATTTTTCCAGCAAGTCTAGTGTGGGAGTTCCATCACATCTCCCCATTCTTGTATGGGTTTCTCTGCTTTTCTCTTTCAATAGAGAGAAGCCGATAGAGCGTAACGAAATATAGGAGGTGCCCAGTCCACCATAAAGTGCAGGCAGAAGGGGTTGGAAAGGGATCAGTACAAGTTACTGATTAAAGGATGGAACGAAGGAGATATGTGAAAACTTCTGGCTCACTCCCCTTCAACTAGAAAGTTCTGAAAAGCTATGGGGTAAAATACATTTTCCTAAAAAGTTCTCACTGTGGACAGAAAAAATCTTGCAATGAAAAGAATGGTGGTCACCTGGCACATGTTTCTGAGACAGATACTCTCACCCATAAGGGGAGATGCTCCACCAGTCTGGGCAGCATCCATCTCCCAGAAGCTTTCAGGGGCCAGTCCACAGGGCCAGCAGCATGGGCAGAAGCAGGGGTGCTGGGCAGTGCTGGTGGCAGCAAGGACATGGCAGTGGCTACCACCTCTGAGACCCCCACTGCAGCTGGGCGGTGTGTGGGGGCAGCGCAGGGCTCAAAACCCATGTGAGACCTCCCAGGAGGATCATGCCCATTTTAGAGGACATCCGTGTCCCTGCTACTCTTCTCTCCTGGTCTTTCTGTCTGGGTTTATTTCTATAATTCTCCTACCCTGTCCTTCTCTGGCTGTCATCTTAAATTCTGGTGGGTCAATCCCATTGAGCCAGAACTCTGCCTCACTACCCTCTCCACGTGTGTGCGTGGACTGCCCCTTCCACTGGATGTCCCCATCTATTCCTGAGGGCATTCACTTCGACTGCAGCCCAGCCTCTGTCAGCTATCCCATTCACAAAATCTACACCCCCCCCCCATCACGCATGCCAATGTCTTTTTTGATTTGCTTCCTTGGCAGGAATGAGGGTGGCAGCCATGTGTGGATGGTCCAGGGCTCTCCTCTTAAGGCTACATCCTCACACGCTGGTTCTACTGCACCTAAATGCAGTGTTCCGGGGTCCTCGTTTAGTTTAGTTTGCTTTGAGTGGTGATCCACTGCAGCAGAGGCTCACCTCAGGACTGTCACAGAGGGAGCAAATAAGAGGAGACAGGACATAGTGTCTGGGAGGTAAGAGGTGACCTTGAGAAGCAAGGGCCCTGCTGTAATCGCACCACCTTCCAGATACCACCGCTGCCTTAAACCAACCAGCTCCACATGGAAAAGCAATCCAAGGCTACAGTGCCCTGGGCACATCATGGGTCCACGAGGGCCATGCTGTTTCCTGCATCAAAGGACCCATTTTCTGACTCTCCAGAATCCATCGATACCAGCAGAAATACAATGGTTTAAGAAGTGTACTGCATGAGGGTCAGGGATTCATGGTCTATTCTTCTCAGTTCTGTTCTTGCCTCACTCAACACACTTGCACTTACTTTGACTCCAGAACAGGATCTTCTCATTTTTTAAAAAACTTTGCTGTCAAAAATTTGTTTTCAGATCACATGTGTCAATATGTTTTGAGAGCTTCAATGCAGGGCAAGGAGGACCCTTAATTTTTTATTGTACTTCACTTAGCATTTGTTGTGGCACCTGCATGTCTCACTATGGTAGACTGTAGAAGACGGTGATGTTAATGAGATTGTAGATGTAGCATAATAATTGCACATCAATTCTTTTTGCTTTCAAATAGGCTGTACTATTTGCTGCACTGACATCAAGTCATGGCTGGACACTGTCATTTAAGGCAAACATGTAAAAGAGACAGTGAAACTCCCTCCTCCTATCTCCTAATTCTATATAATTTTGGACTCTCATGGGAACGTGACATTCGGCCCTGAGAAAGGTCAGGAGTTATAGGACCTCTGCTGGGGATCCTTTCAGAAGCTGGTCTGGTTAATTATTTTTTTATTTAGCTGAGGGACACACACACACACACACACACACAGAGAGAGAGAGAGAGAGAGAGGGGGGGAGGGAGGGAGGGAGGAGATCTCAAGAGCTCCCACTCACTGATTCACTCTCAAAATGCCTGCAATGACTGGGGCTGAAGCCAGGATCGGGCAAACTCAGTCCAAGGCTCTCATGTGAGTGTCAGGAACCCAAGTACCTGAACCATCACTGCGGCCTCCCAGGGCTGCACTGGCAGGAAGCTGCAGGCAGGACCTAGAGTAGGAAATTGAACTTAGGCACTCTGAAGTGGGAGGCAGGCACTGTAACTGAGAGGCTAAACACCACTCCTATTATTTTGGACTAAACATTCCATAATCTCCTATCATCCTTATATATCCACTACTTCCATGATTTTAGTAAGTGATTCAATTACCAGCAAACAAACAAAAAGTTAATTTTAAAAGCAGATGCCAGTTTTAAGCACAAGGTGGCAGCATAATTCTATTCACAGCCCTAGTCAGTGGGCTCCTAGAGGAAAGATGCTCAATGATTCTCGTGCCTGATACGAGGCGTTTTAATTATCTTCAATAACTTGGATTATCAGCCACCAAGATCAATTGCAGCAAACAGCAACTGGTCATTCAGCCAAACTCCTTAACAGGTAGGTTCTCTGGTCACAGCAAATTCTACAAATAATAATTTGGTGGCGCTGGGATGGCCAGCGAAATTAGCTGCAGAGGCAGACACTTTATAGTTCCTTTGAAGCAGGCTTGGGTCGGTAATGACAGTCATTACCATTTCATAGTTGTGGTTGACTCGTCATTAAGCATGAGAGAAACCACTTCCACCAATAGCCTCTCTGATGGACAAAATAAGGAGGGCAAGGTCCCAGTCCCATGGGAATTCCTCCTTCCTGCTTGTGACCAGGTATGAGAACCACACAGTACCACGGTGCCTTACAGACTACAAATTAACCAAACAAATTGAACAAAGTTGAAGCGCCAGACCCAGTGGTGAGCCCCTGTCCTCCGAGCACATGAAGAATCCTCGAGCATTCTTAGCACAGGTACCGAGAGCCTTGCAGATTCCTCTTCAGACTGAAGGGACTGTGGTACAGGCAGGGCTGCTCCACCCAGCTCTGTGACTGACAGGCAGGTCGGTGGAACACACAGCCCCTGCTGCACCCTGCTTGGGAAAGGCTCTCTGCCCACCTGAGATTTTCACCAACATCGCCCTCTCTCTGACGCATGCACAGGGCGGAAGGTGGTGAAGGACCCTGAGTTTCTTGTCTCTGCAGAGGAACACTGTGAGGTGTGTGCAGCACCTGTGAACCCAGGGCAGAAACCTGGGAAGCCTGACAACCTCCTGCCCACAGGGACCCTGCTGTCACGCCCTGCTGGGCATGCCTCTAAGAGCAGGTTATAAATCCTTACAGCCCACTATCAGCTTAACTTCATTACTTTCTGTTCAGACCAAACCTATTGATCCACACAGGAAACCGGAATGCTGACCCTCTTTGGGGGGATGGGCTGCATGTAGTTGACACTTGTCTTCCAGAATACATTACACCAGCATCACAGAAATAGGAGAGTTTATTTAGGGTAGTTTATTGGTGATAAAAGCCTGGCCAGGAATGCCAAAAGGCCAGCATTTTTTTCTTTAAGAAAGCTTTTATTTAGAGGGGCAATAAGAGATGGAGGAGGTAGTCTAAAACTGTAAAACAGTTTAGTTCTGCATACAATCATACAGACTTACCTCTAAGGGTACAGCCTAAGAACTAGTCATGGGGCTCCAAACCCATAAGAATCAGTGGTATAAACGCCATCTTCACTGTTAAAATGATCATATTAAATGGTAAAGGCAACAGATAGATCGGTCTAAGTTTAAAAAGGGACAATATAAATAACATCAAGTACCTGGTAAAAATAATAGAATTAAAAAGGAAGGAAGGACCAACATGGGAAGCAGTCCACACAGCAGACTCCTAGAGTGACATTCGCAGTAAATAACACTCTGACCTCAGAATCAATCCTTAAGGCTTCCTGGTCAGGCTGAAAGGCCTGGGAGAGCATTTCAGGCATGGAAAGCCAAGACTCTGTGAAAAAAAAATATCCTACATGGAGGATCTCTGTGAGACCCCAGAGGAAAGAAAAGGTCATCAAAGAAGGAGACTCTCTTCCTTGAAGGGAGAAGAGAACATCCACTTTGCTTATGGCTGTGTCCAAATACCGACAGAGTCTACTGTCACAAAAGGCTTCCATCGCCTTGGCAGCCCATGGTAAGAGCCTCGGATGTTAACTGACATCATAAAAAGAGTGTTAATTGTTAAAGGAACAACAGTAGTCACTGTGCACTTGCTCCCCATGTAGGACCTCTGTCCCTATTGAATTGTAATATGAGAGTCAACTGCAAATTCTCTCCCCAAACTGTACTCTATATGTTGTGTGTGGGCGTGGGTATAAATTGTTGAAGTCTATGATTAGCATACAGTTGGTCCTCTGAATATAAAGTCATACTAAAAATGATTCATAAAGAAGAAGGAGATGGGAGAGAGAGAAGGAGGTGGGATGGGAGTGGGGGGGGTATGGGGGAAAGAACCACTACCTTCTTTTCTTTCTTCTTTGGCAGACAGAGTTAGACAGTGAGAGAGAGAGAGACAGAGAGAAAGGTCCTCCTTCCGTTGGTTCACCCCACAAATGGCCACCACAGCCGGAGCTACGCTGATCTGAAGCCAGGAGCCAGGTGCTTCCTCCTAGTCTCCCATGCGGGTGCAGGGCCCAAGGACTTGGGCCATCCTCCACTGCCTTCCTGGGCCACAGCAGAGAGCTGGACTGGAAGAGAAGCAGCCGGGACTAGAGCCTGGTGCCCCTGTGGGATACCTGTGCTGCAGGTGGAGGATTAACCAAGTGAGCCACTGCGTCGGCCCTGAACCACTATATTCTTAAAGTTATATCTATATAAAAATGTATTCATTAAATAAAAGTTTAAAAAAGAAAGCTTTTATTTAATAAATATAAATTTCATAGGTACAACTTTTGGAATTCAGCGGTTCTTCCCCCCCATACCTGCCCTCCCACCCCCACTCCCTTCTTATCTCCTACTCCCTCTACCATCCCATTCTTCATTAAGATTCCTTTTAATTATCTTTATATACAGAAGATCAACTCTATACTAAGTAAAGATTTCAACAGTTTGCACCTGCACAGACACACAAAGTATAAAGTACTGTTTGAAGACAAGTTTACCATTAATTCTCATACTACAACACATTAAGGACAGAGATCCTACATGGGGAGTAAGTGCACAGTGACTCCTGCTGTTAGTTTAACAATTGACACTCTTATTTATGATGTCAGTGATCGCCCAAGGCTCTTGTCATGAGCTTCCAAGTCTATGGAAGCCTTTTGAGTCTGCAAACTCTGTCAGTATTTAAACAGGGCCATAAGCAAAGTGGAAGTTCTGTCCTCCCTTCAGAGAAAGGTACTTCATTCTTTGATGGTCCCTTCTTTCCACTGGGATCTCACTCACAGAGACCTTTCATGTAGGATATTTTTTTCCACAGATTTTTGGATTTCCATGCCTGAAATGCTCTCATGGGCTTTTAAGCCAGATCTGAATGCCTTATGGGCTGATTCTGAGGCCAGAGTGCTGTTTAGGGCAATTGTCATTCCATGAGTCTGCTGTGTGGCCTGCTTCTCATGTTGGATCATTCTCTCCTTTTTAATTCTAGTGTTATTAGCAGACACCTGGTCTTATTTATGTCATCCCTTTGACACTTATTCCTATCTTTATGATCAGTTATGCACTTAAAATGATCACTTTAACTAGTAAGTTAAGGCCAGCACTTTTGATGGGTCAGGAAAGACCTCGAATGTTGCTTTTATTTGCATCCTGACTTCAAAGCCAATTGCTATGGTTCTTTTGGAGGGCAAATTTAGAGAGAAAGAGAAAGATTTAGATATTTCTAGAGATTTCTATTCTAGGCTTCCTAGACAGGCCCCTAAGGCTTGTTTTTATTTAGGTTAATATGATGTATTCTACGAAGCATAAGTGAGGAGCACACTTCTTATTTTGTGTAAGAAATCTTCATGGAATTGCTTAGAAAGCATGAAACATGGACTTTAAGTTTCATATCACCCTGCATTGCATGTCTGCTCATCCGATCCAATTTAAAAGCTCCTTGAGGGCAGGGATGGAGTCACCTCCTTTCCCACCATATTCCCAGCATCTACATGACCTAAAAACTATGACCCAGTCAGGGCCTTTTAATGGAATATGTGCTTCTGTACAGAAAGAATGGTGAGTAGATTCCCAAGCAGACTCTCATAATGCTCATTCATAATCTATGCAGTAAAGGAGAAAAGGGGAATGAAAGATGAGCACATTAAGTAAACAACTAAGGGCCAGACAAGGGGCAGGCATTTGGTGCAGCAGGTAACACGCTGCTGAGGATGCCTGCACCCCGTGTCATACTGGATTGTCTGCTTCTGACTCCAGCGACCTGCTAATGCACACCCTGGGAGGCGGCAAGTCATGACTCTAGTACTTGGGTCTCTGCCACTCACACGGGACACCTAGATTGAGCTCCAGGCTCTTGCCTTCAGCCTGGCCCAGCCTCGGTTAGGGGAATTTGGAAATTAACCAGCAAATGAAATCCCTCTCTCTCTCTTTCCCTCTGTCTCTATTCAAAATACAAAATCAGCCAGTTACGTCTTCAGGCCAAATGTTAATTCTGGAATGAACACAGCCCCCTGGATTCTCTGCTCTGTCACTGAAGCAATGGAACTGCTCTTGGCAAAAGTCACAGACAACAGCAATGTCAGCTTGGCTGCACATGAACCATCACTGGCCTTGGTGGGCCTCGCAGCACGGGTGATCTCTCTGGGTCCCTAGGCTCGGTGTTCCTGGGTCCTCAGTGGTGACAATTTCACCCCTCTCCATTTCTGGGGGAACCTGACACTGGCCATCCTCTTCTTCCTTCACTAGGGGCTGTGCCTTGCATTTCTCTGAGGAACAGGGAGCCTTGAATGTTCCTGGCTGTTCTCCGTCACTGGTCTGACAAGAGCCACACCAGTCTCTAGGCCTCAGCTTAAATGTCGCTTCCTGGAGCAACTCGCTTTCTTTCTTCCCTTTCTTCTTCTTTTTTTCTTCCTTCCTTTCTTTCTCCCTTTCCCTTTTTAAAGATTTATTTATTTATTTGAAAGGCAGAATGACAGAGAGAGGTGGGGACACACACACACACACATGCACACACACACAATCTTCCACCTGCTGATTCACTCCTCAAATGGCCACATCGGTCAGGCTGGGCCAGGCTGAAGCCAGGACCCTGGAACTCCATTCAGGCCTCCCACGTGAGTGGTAGCCCAAGCACTTGGGCCATCACTGTTGCCTCCCCAGGTGCATGAGCAGGGTGCTGGACCAGAAGCGGAGCAGCTGGAATCTGAGCCGGGTCTCCAGTGTGGGACGCCAGCACTGCAGGCGGCTCAAGCCACTCTGCCAGCCTCACTGGGAAGCTGCAACCCTCCCATCCCCTAAGTCTAGTCGAGGTCCCTCTTTTACAAGGCTTTCCTTCCTGGCATGAAGGAATGGGAAAAAATTGAAACCGTGAAGCCAACCAGGTGTCCCCTCCACTGGTCAAATCCCTAAGAAGGTGTGGCTCTGAACAGACTTGCAGCTGTAGCCCTCTGTGCGCAGCACACAGTAGGTACTTCATGAATATTTACTGAATGAATGAGCAGCACCTCTTGTGCTATTCCAGGAGGAGGAGATGCGCACTGAGCAGACCTGCCAATGACAGTACCGACTTGAGGAGGAAACTCTCCTCGGTATTCTCAAGTGATCCTGGAACTCTCTGGGGACACCAGGAGTAAGGGAAGTCTGCTTGCCGAGCTCCTGGCCACCGGCTGGGGGCAGCTCCGTGACGCCTTCCTACACACACCATCAGATGCCTGGCTTGACCCAGGGTTCCTCTATGGCCCTGAAGGCCCGCTGCTCATCTAGTTTGACTCCTAGGTTTGACATAAAAACCTAAAGGAGCACATACTATGTGCCAGCTACCTTTCCACACATTATTTTATTTAATCCTTATGGCCCTTTGATGTGGTGTTAGTCTACTTAATGGATGAAAACACTATAGCCCAAGCTAAGTGCCTTGTCTAGGACTGTGCAAGGCAGGTGTCCCAACCAGTGTCCCCAGCACTTTCTGTTCCAACGCTCTGCCCTGGAGTGCAGTCTCGCCCCTGTGCCTTCCTGACTGGCAGGTGTCTGGGGGCAGCAGCAGGCAGGTGAGGACCTGCCCATCTGACCTGGCCCCTCTCAGGTTCTGCTTCCGACACCAGAGAGCAGGAAGTTCACTCCCGCCTGGGCTGCCTTCTTCTCATGCCCAGCTGGGCCTTCGTCAGAGGCTTCCCTTCCAAGGGACTGCAGTCTTTCGGGTCCTCCATCGCACTGTGACAGACGTGGGGAGACCACACGGGTCTATTGCCAGCACCATTTGCAGTCACACTGGTGAAGCAATGCTTTGCAGTCTTTTCACGTGACTTCGGAGGCTCAGTGACCCAGTCCCCTCCCTTCCCCCCATATTATAAAAGACTTAACCAAAATCAAACTTTGACTTCTCTGCTGAGAAGTTCAGAACTGTACTCTTGGACATACGTGCCCCTCAATCCTACCATGATACGCATGGCTCACTACACTTAAAAGACCAGATTCAGTTGAACACTTGTTCAGATGGGGCCGATCTCCAATGCTCCACTCCATCCCCAAGCCAAGCCCTTGCCCCCACCATGCTGCTTCACAGAGACAGCACATCAAAGATGCTGATGCTGGGAACAGTAAACCCTCCAGGCTGGAGGAGTAGAACTGAAGAGCACATGACGGTTTAAGTCCCTTAACAGGGATGTCAGCAGAGGTGTTCGGGTCTGTAACACTGGGACCCAGAGCTGAGTCTGATGTGTCTACCAACTGCTGTGTCTCCCCTGCATTAGCTGGACTTCCATTGCAAGGGCTGCTAATTGAACAGAGTCAGTAATCTACCCAGGGACTGGAAACAATGTCACTCAACTTATTAACTCATTACCTAGTGCTTCGTCCATCATGCTTATCTTTGATCTTCATCTAATATTTAAAAATATCAAGAATTATTTCGGGGCTGGCATTGTGGTGCAGTGGGGTAAGTTGCCACTTGTAATAATGGCATCCCTTATTGGAGAGTGGGATTTACCTGGCTGCTCCACTTCTGATCCAGCTCTCTGCTACGGCCTGGGACAGCAGTGGAAGATGGCCCAAGTGCTTGGGCTGCTGCACCCATGTGGGAGATCTGGATGGAGTTCCAGGCTTCTGGCTTCTACCTGGCCCAGCTCTGTCTGCTGTGGCCTTTTGGGTGATGAACCAGTGGAGGGAAGATCCCTCTGTTTCTGTCTCTCCTCCTTTCTCTGTTGCTGTGCTTTTCAAATAAATAGTCCATAGAGATTTTTAAAAAATAATTATTTATGTTATAAATATAATAAAATACTTCTTGAATCTTCAGCACTAGAATGTGAATCCTCAAACCACATCCCCCTGTTACTCACCGCTGTGACTGTGAACTGCCTAGGGCTGGGGCGATACCCCAAGACTGACTGGCTTGATTAGAGTAAGTCAGAACTTGTATCCAACAGAGTGGGATCTCAGGACTTGTCCTCACCAGCTTCTGCCAGGAGAGGGCAGGGACGGCAGATGCTCGAGTATGACTCCCGGCTCCCTGGGTCATGGCTCTGGTAGAGCGAGGCCTCTCAAGGGGTGGCCCTGGGAACTTGTTGGAAAGGCAGAATTGTGCAGCTTGCACCAGGCTTGTGAGCCAGACACTGTAGCGTGGGATGATGTACTCTGTTTACACAAACGCTCCAGGTGACGGTGATGCACCTGAAATGCGGCAAGACTGTCCTAGAACCGTGCTTCTCAAACCCGAATGTGACTACAGATGACCGAGGACCCTGTGAGGGTGTGGGGTCTGACTCAGCCAGTCTGGGGTGCAGCAGAGATTCTGCCCTTGTATCTGGCCCCAGCTGCTGTCTGGCTGTCTGCTGTGGACTGTGGTCATAGTAGTGACAGTGCCGGTGTTCAGGCTCCTTGCAGTGAGGGTTGAAGGGTTCCCGGGGCTGGCACATGGTCGTCACTCACTCAAAGTTTAAGAGAAGACAAGGACAGAGCTCTGTCTCCCAGAAGCTCTTTATATCCCACACAGGGACTGAAACACAAAGCAGCCCTTTCTCAACCCAGAGTCTATTAACATAGCACTCAGTGAAAACACAGACCCTGGGGGCTGGTGTGTGGCAGAGCAGGTTAAGCTGCCTTCTGGGTCAACAGCCAGAAGGGGTCAACACCCAAATGGGTGTCAGTTTGAGTCCTGGCTGCTCCACTTCCAATCTAGTTCCCTGCTAATGCCTTTGTACCCACATGGGAGATCCTGACAGAGTTCCAGGCTCCTGGCTTTGGTCTGCCCCAGCCCTAACTGTTGTGGTCATTTGGGGAGTGAGCCAGCTAATGGAAGATGTGTCTCTCTCTGTGTGTCACTCCCTCTCTCTGTAACTCTGCCTTTTAAATAATCAAAATGTGTTCAAACAAACAAACAAACAAACCAGATCCAGGTTCTGTTCTTTCCTACCAAACTGCTGTGTGGCCTGAACCAAAAAACAAACAAACAAACAAAAACCCCGTGCCTCAGTTTCTCTTCTCAATGCAGTCATTTCTTAGATTCTTAGATTTCGTCCCAGATCTCTTCCATTATTCAACAAAAGCAGCCAGTGCTTCCTAACACCTAAAGCAAAAATGCAGGACTTTCCACACCTGGGCAAATACTGCCCCAGCAAGAACCTTCCATTCTCAATGGGCTCCACAGATGGCAGCCTCAGTAATTCATGGGAAAGCCTGCTGTAGCGGTGCCACTTAAAGGGACGTCAGATGGAGAAATCAAGGGCGGCCATTTCCATCAGCGCACAGTGCCAGGAATCCACGCCAGGGGCCTTTCTGAAATAGCAAGTGCTCTCTGACAGAGCCACTGGCCTGTGCTGGCTGCAGGACTGGCTTACGAGCCTTTTTATTTTTTCATTAATGTGTGGTTGGAATATTTGCACCTTTATGATTGAGATCTATAACAGTCTTTTCACAAAATGCAAGGACAGAAGCAGAGTATGCAAGCGATGCACATGCAGCTAATGTTGGAAGAAAATACTTCTGCAGCAAAGTTTCTGATGCCATCTACACAATTTTAAAGATTGGTTTTATTTATTTGAAAAGCAGAGCTAGTGAGAGAGAGAGAGAAAGAGAGAGAGAGAGAGAGAGAGAGAGAGAGAGAGAGAGAGAGAGAGAGAGAGGTCTTCCATCTGCTGGTTTACTCCCCAAATGGCCACAATAGCCGGGACTGGGCCAGGCTGAAATCAAGAGCCAGGAAATTCTTCTGGCTCTCCCACATGCATGCAGGGGTGCTAACACTTGGGTGGTCTTCCGCTGCTTTCCCTGGCACGTTAGCAGGGAGCTGGACTGGAAGTGGAGCATCCGGGACATGAACTGGCACTCACATGGGATGTTGGTGCTGCAGGTGGCAGCTTAACCCACTATGCCACAGCACCGGCCCCTCTGATGCCTTCTAAAAACTTTATTTATTTGAAAGGTCAGGAGGAGTGGGAGGAGGAGACATTCTTCCTTTTGTGGATTCACTCCCAAATGCCCACAACAGCCAGGGCCAGTCCAGTCCAAAGCCAGGAATTCAATCCATGTCTCCCAAGTGGTGTCAGGGACTCAAGTACTTGAGCCATCATCTGCAGCCTCCCGCAGTGTGCATTAGTAGCAAGCTGGATAAGAATGCAGCTACAATTCCAAGTCAGGTATTCAAATACACAATGCAGGAGTCCCAAGTAGTTTTTAAACCATGGAATGAAAATGTCTGGCCCATTCTGAGCCTTTTTAAAGGCAGATGTCCAAATTCTGGAAAAATTCTACAAGATCGAAAGACATCCATTTATTTTCCAATTTCATACTTGATAAGCACGAGGAGGTTCCAAATGTGATGACAGTACTTTCTTGTCTGACTGGTGTCTTGTCTGATTCCTCTGCTATTCCTTACCCCATGACAGTGTCATTCATGAAACACAAAGTTCCCAAGCACTTACTATGTGCCAAGCATGATGCCATTTCTGATCACACCTTGATTATGAGACTGCACTTGTCCCCTGCAATTAAACTTTATGACAGGAGAAGAATGTTTAGATTTAAGTTCTTGATGCAAAGATATATTTTGGACACAGATGAAAAACAACTTAGTGTTTAATTCCAAGTATGTGGGATGAGAAAAAAGAAGCTACAAATCCTTCCACTTCTACCATATTGCATTAGGGCCAGCGCTCCATCACAATAACTACAGTTTGATTCTCTTCGGCTTGGCGCCACAGGCTCCATGGGATTGGTGCAGCTGCAGTGCCCTTGGACTGATGTTTCCAGCTGAGAAGTGTCCTCAATGTGTCTGGTGGATTCCACAGCCAGCCTGTGTATGTTCACAGGGCGGAAAGGCCCACCTCCCACACGTGCACTCCATCACAGCAGGGTCAGCTGGCCTCTGAGGCTGGGCTGCATTCCAAGGAGCAGGGAGCTACCTGCAGAGAGCCCACCCCCTTTCCTATTCTGTGTGGAAGAAAGCTGCTTTCGCTTGACGGTTAAGGCTAAATCTTTTTTAAAAAGCAAATGCTCATGGAAGATGTAGCAGATGCATTGAAAATCACACTAGGACACAGACAGCTGGCAACAGACCAAGCCACCTGGTGATGAAAAGGGAGGGGAAGGAGGAGGGGACAGAGGACGAGAGGGCTGAGGCTGGGATGCAGGGCGACTGTGTCTGCGGCGGGCAGCATGTGGGCACTGGGCTTGGGGGCTTCTCAGGCCTTTTTTTTTTTCTGGTTTACCACTTTGCCTACAGCTGGCTGTCATCCATGAGGAACCCTGTGAATTTGAGTGACACATGCGTGTGTCACGTATGTGTGATGTCTAAATATTTCAGTACACTGACTTTCCTCTTCTCCTTTGCTCATTTTAGGGAAGATAAAACTATACCGATCAAAGCAGGGGAAGACAGATAGAACAGAGTCGCAGCACCCACAGTGATCCCCGTTCCTACATAGTCTGACATTGCTGGATATGGAACTCAGGGATTGGAATCAGTCGTGTTCTTTGCTCATTTCAAAGGCTAATGCCTTGGAGGGCTAAAAAAGACTTTGGGTATATATGGAAAGCAACATGGAGTAAACTACAGGGACTCAAGAAGAGGCATGAAAGTAAAACAGAACAGTATTTCACTTATGAGCATGCAAATAATAAGTGGATGAGTGTGTTGACCAAGATCCTACCCAGAAGCTAGCCTGGTTTGTGTTCAAGGGCCTGGCCAGCAGGTCCTACCATTGCCACCTGCCCCTCCCTCGATTGGCCCCATTTGCTTCACTTGCCTTCCTTCCCAGGCAGATCTGCTCTCCAGACTCCCCCCGACTCCTTGACATCTCCCTGGTCCCACTTTGCAATACGCAGGCCGTTTGTTAAATTGCTGATGCTCAGGCCTGGCCCTCAGATCATCTGATAAGAACAGATTTAGAGTAGGGCGTAAGAATCTGTGGTTTTTACATGCACCTTAAGTGAGTCCAAAGTAGGTTCTTTGCTGATGAACCTTTGAAGAACATATCTAGAGCTTGTGGGTCCTCCACACTACTATTTATTTATTCGAAAGGCAAAGTGAGAGAGAGAGAGAGAGGGAGAGACAGAGATCGTCCATTCACTAGTTCAATACCTAAATATCCGGCACAGCTGGGGCTGGGCCAGGCCAAAGCCAAGAGGCAGGCACTTCCTCTGGGTCTCTCACATGGTTGGCAAGAACCCAAGTACTTGGGCCATCATCCAGGGCCATCAAGGTACAACAGTAGGAAGCTGGATTAGAAGCAGACGTGGGACACAATTCTAGGCACTGTAACATGTGACATTAGCATTCCAGGTGGTGGCTTAACCCACTGAGCCACAACACCTGCCCCCTGTACAACACACCCTTGACTTTCTTTGTTCACTGCTCATGCCCAGGTGAGCAGCTGAAGCGCCATCACCTCCCTCACCCCTGTCCCTCTTACTGGCTCTGGATACGGCCTCACTTTATCTGGGTCCAAGCCAACAAAATCATTCCCAGTCCATAGTAATCTGGGCAGAAGGTAGTTGGGGACAGAAAAATGCAAATCCCTTAGCTGATTCTGAAAGGTTCTGTCTTCTAGCCTAGATAACACCAATGGTAAATACTTTGATAACTTGTTACAAATACAGTAGAAATCCCAGTGAGGTGGGTATCATTTATCAAGAGTATATGGGTCTGGGGACTGGTGTTGTGGTGTAATGTGTAATGCCGGCATCTCATATGGGTGCTGGTTGTGTCCTGGCTGCTCCACTTCTGATCCAGTTCCCTGCTAATGGCCTGAAAAAAGCAGCAGAATATGACTCAATTACTTGGGCCCCTGCTACCCATGTGTGAGACCCAAATGAAGCTCCTGGCTTCTGGCTTTAGCCTGCCTCAGCCCCAGCCATTGTGAGCATTTGGGGAGTGAACTAGCAGATGGAAGATTCTCTTTGTCTACCTCCCCCACCAACTCTGACATTCAAATAGATGCAGGTTAAAAAAATAGACTTCGTAAGTTCAGAATTACTCAAAGCTGACACATGAACCAGCTAGAGGAATCCTTACAGAGGGGGAGAGGAAGGTTTTGCAAACCTGGTTTCTACATGCAATATTGTCATTGGTTCATCCTGTGAAGGAAAATCTAATTCCACTGCTGGTCCCCACAGGCAGAGACAGTGAAACTCCAGCAAGTCCACGGGGAGAACTCCAAAGGCTGGCTCTTGTTACGAGGCCATGGTGCTAATGTGATTATAAGACTTAATGAACTGAAACGAATACAATTTGGAACATCTTCATAGCTCTTGGAAATCATATATTCTCCCTCCAGACTTTCCATTTTCTCTGTTTGTAAATTATGAATAAAATGAAGCCTATGGGTTAAGGCTGTGTTTATGAAGAGTCTTGGAGTAGAATGGGCAAAGTTTTATATTTTGAATGTCACAGTGGTTTCCATGTTGAAGGATCATCTATGGAGCTTACATTTTCTGCCACCACATGAAGAACTCAGAGACCCTAGAATAGGGATTCAGTAAACGAGCATTTTCCAAGGCAGCCTTTTCTCCATGCTGGGTTCACAGCACTTTGAATGCAGGCAGTCAACATGGTTGCTTTATTCCAATTTCCATTTTCTTTGGAAAGAAAGAAAGAAGTCTTATGATTGCACAATGAGAGCTAATATCACAGGGTGGCTTTGATACACCTGCCTGTCTGTCTCTGCGCGCTAAGCTTTCACTACATTTTTGGAAGGGGCATTGAAAAGGCATTCTATTGAGAGAAGAATGGCACCAGGCTAAGTGGAAAGCTTTGCAGACTGTGAGAGGCTTAGCTTAAGAAGGTGGTCACAAGCTGAGGAAAAAGGAGCTCACCACATTTTCCTGAAGTGTCAGCATCACTAGTTTTTAACTTTGTTAATTTAAAAATAAATCACGTGTTCCTAAATTTGTATATATGAAATGCATGAAGATTGTATAACTTAAATGAAAGGTTTCTAGGTAAAAAATAAAGGAAATATGGATAATTATGGAATACAAGATTCTATTAATTACTTTACAAATAAAACATGCAGGGTTGGCACTGTGGTGTAGTGGGTTAAGCCACAGCCTATGACACTGCATCCCATATCAGAGTGCTGGTTGGAGAGCTTGGGCCCCTGCCACCCACGTAGGAGACCCGGATGGAGCTGCAGGCTCCTGCCTTTGGCCTGACCTAGCCCTGATTGTTGTGTCCATTTGGAAAGTGAACCAGGGAACAGAAGATCTCTTTCTCTCCCTCTTTCTGTCATCCTGCCCTTCAAAGAATAAACTAAATCTTAAAAAAATAAACAAACAAAAAATGAGAACTAAAGGAAATTTTGCACATGGAATCAGGAATGTTAGCTCACTTTACTCTGTCACTGATGCTCTGTGGAGGTCTGGCTGAGCTGTGTGCCCTGTGTAAGCAGTGCCTCCTGGGGGTGGGAGGTCAGCACCACGTGGCCATGGTGACCTCTGCCAATGCACACTAGGGGAAGCAGAAGAGTGGAATTTGATCCTGGGAAGGCCACTGTGCACTTATTTATGCTTCTGGTACAGGAAGACATCAAATAAAATGTTTGCAAATGAGATAAGAAAATGTGTTTTCAGGTCAAAAAGAAAACTCATCTAGGAAGATCAAGATAGTCATGATACAATTGCTATGCAAACAGAAGTTAGTATTTATCATTTTTACTTACTGCATTAAATAACCTAAGCTAAGAGGCTTCATTCTAATTCTTTTCAGAATAATTATTTGTAATAGCTATGATTTATCAACAGTAATTGTAAAATATTATTATACTTTAAATGAGAATGATTTGGTCTTTTTTTCATGTTACATTCCTTTTCTCCCTTTTTCTTTAAGATTTATTTATCTGAAAGTTAGAGTTACAGAGAGAGGGGGAGAGACAAAAGAGAGAGCTCAATCTTCTATCCACTGGTTCTACAATGGCCAGCACTGGGCCAGGCCAGAGCCAGGAGCTTCTTCTGGGTCTCCCACATGGGTGACAGGGGCCCAAGGACTTGAATCATCTTCCATTGCTTTCCCAGATGCCTTAGCAGAGAGCTGGATAGGAAGTGGAGCAGCTGGGACTCGAATAGGTACCACATGGGATGCTGGCATCACAGGCAGTAGCTTAACCCACAACACCACAATGCCAGCCCCTCAAGCCACATGTCTTAGGCCTATCTCCAAACTCTTTACAATGCTACTTCTTTCTCTCTCTCTTTTTCTTTTTTCTTTATTCTTCTCCTTTTTTGAAAAAAGATTTATTTATTTGAAAGGCAGTGTTACAGAGAGAGGGAGGGAGGGAAGGAGGAGGGAAGAAAGAGAGACACACACACACACACACAGAGAGAGAGAGAGAGAGAGAGAGAGAATTTATTTGCTGTTTCACTCTCCAAATGGCTGTATTGGCCAGGGCTGGGCCAGACCAAAGCCAGGAGCCAGAAACTTCTTTTGGGTCTCCCACATGGATGCAGGGGCCCAAGGGCTTGGGCCATCTTCGGCTGCTTTTCTGTGATCATTAGCAGGGAGATGGACTGGAAGTGGTGCAGCCAGGATTCGAGCCGGCACTTATATGGGATGCTGGTGTCGCAGGTGACAGCTTAACCTGCTATGCCATAGTGCTGGCCTCTCATTCTTACTTCTTAATAAACTGGTGTATTATATCAGGAACAAAGAAGTGTTAAGAATAAGTGCTCCAGGAGCAGTCACCGACACACTCCATTTCACTTACTGAGAACATGATTAGGAACAGTGTAAGTCGGCAGCATTCACTGATCCATCCTGGGTCTTCAATTCCACAGGCAGCATCCATCTACGGTACCAAGCTGTGTGATTTCAGTATGGTTCCCAAACTATTAATACTCTCTCAAAAATTGTACCACAGCTCTAATACCACAAGAATTGAAAAGGGCAGGGGTAGGCTGACAGATGGAACTCCAAGGCTTCATCCTCCCTACCAGAGTGGTGCATTGACACCTCTCTTGTAGCTTCCTATGTGGCCTGCAGGCTGTGCTGCCACTGTTAACTAGCTGGAATACAGCAGTTGGCACAGTTGCATTGTCATTAGCTGGGAACTGAATTAGGAAACAGCTGAACCTATCAACTAATTAATGTCATAAAAATGGCTTTTATAAAATATTAATATAAGAAACTGTCATTTGTTTATCCGCAGTCTCTGTAAAACTATTCATGATACTGTTCTATGGCGTGATACATACAGCTTGATGCCTCTGTGTGATTCACTCTCAGAGATTTTAGTTCTTAAAAGAAGATTTTCTGTCCTGATGAATTCGCTTGCTTCATTTTCAAAATGAAATGATACATACAAAAATCATATTTCCTTTTTTCTGATCGCCTCACATGGCTGGCTGGAAGCTCAAAGCTGTAATTATCTTCAATTATCATAATTATCTCTGTCTAGCTCTTTCTTTGCTCTCTCTCTACACCGACCTCAATTACAAGTTTTTTTTTTTAATTTCATGTTTTGAAGAATCTTATATGTGTCTTTATTATAACAGCTTTAATACTTTCTAGAAGCAGATCTTAATTTCTGAATAGAGCATACATGAGCCTTTAAATTTAATTACCATGGATTTATTCCTTTATAGAATTTAAAAGTTCTCAATGTCCAGATTAGATTTTATAAGGAAGATAAGTTTTATAAGGAAAAACAGTTTCAAAACAGCAGGGAATGAAAGAAGGAAGTGAAAAGAAGGAAGGAATGAAAAGAAGACTTTCTCATTAAATTAACTTTTGGGGCCGTAAGTTTAGGGAAATAATGACGGATGTATCTAGATGATGTGATATGAGGTGCCAAGACTATAGTAATTAAAATCAAACCAATTTTATCCTAAAGGTTGAGAGGAGCTGTTGAGTTCCATTGTATTGTCTATTCCTTCAAATAGCAGGTTTCAATGTTGGCTATACTGCAGAAAATTTCCCAAGAGATTCTAACTTGAGACATTTTGCAATATGCCAATGCCCAGGCCTACCCCTCAAATTGGCTTAATTGATCAGGAATGGGGTCTGCAGAAGTGTCCCCAAAGCATTGGCAAAAATAGTTACAGTTGAGAATCACTGAGCAAGACCATTCATATTTCTGTTTTTTTAAATTTATTTTTTATTTATTTGAATGGCAGAGTTACAGAGGACGAAAGAGAGCCCTTCCATCCAGTGGTTCATTCCCCAAATGGCTACAACAGCAAGGGCTGGGCCAAGCCAAAGCCAGGAGCCAGGAGCTTTCTCTGGGTCTCCCATGTGAGTGCAGGGGCCCAACACCTTGGGCCATCTTCCCCTGCTTTTGTTTTGAGCAGTGAGCTGGATAGGAAATGGAGCAGCCAGGTCTAGAATAGTCACAGGTGGAGGCTTAACTTACACACCACAATGCTGACACCATATTTCTCTTTTTCTAAAAAAGGTGTATTTATTTATTTATTTGACAGGTAGAGTTACATAAAGAGGGAGAGAGAGAGGGAGGGAGAGGGGCAGGAAGGGAGGGAGGGAGGGAGAGAGAGATAGAGAGATAGAGAGAGAGAGAGAGAGTTCATCCATCCCATGGTTCATTCCCCAAATGGGTGCAATGGATTGGCTTGGATGGGACAAAACCAGGAGCTAGGAACTCCATCATGGTTCCCACATGAGTGGCAGGGGCTCAAGCATTTGGGCCATCTTCTGATGCTTTTCCAGGTGCATTAACAAAGAGCTGCATCAGAAGCGAAACAGCTGAGACTTGAATTTGTACCCATATTTCTCTTTTTAAAAGGTAATTACATTTTTAAAAAGTCAACTTATTTCAGAGGCAGAGAGACAAAGAGGCATAGACAAACAGGGAAAGAGAGAGAAGCACTCAACTGCTGGCTCACTCCCCAAATGCTTACAACGGTAGCTAGGCTGGCTTGGGCCAAACCCAGGTGCTAGGAACTCAATCCAGGTCTCCCACTTGGGTGGCAGGAACCCCATTACTTGAGCCATCACTGCTGCCTCCCCGGGTCTGCATTGGTAGGAAGCTGGAGTTAGGACCTGGAGCTGGGAATCAAACTCAGGTACTCAAATAAGGAATGCAGGCATCTTAACTGCTATATCAACGGGCTGCTCCCATTCATAGTTCTAACTCTTAACTAGCAACTGAATTGCACCTTTCTCATTTCTCTGCAGTAGTAGAGCCTGCCTTACTTAGTAGTGACAATATGATACAGATACATCTCATTGTCCCTCTTTCCACCTGAGTCTACACAGGGAGTCACATAAAGTAAACTTTTTGTTTGATTGGTAGAGATGCTCCTTGACTTACAATGGTGCTTCCTTCCCATTAAGCCCATTGTCAGCTGAAAATGCTGTAGGTTGAAAACGTCTTCAGTGCACCTAACCAAGTGAACATCACAGCTTAGCAACACAGCACACAGTTTCTCCTTGTGATTAGTGGCTGATTGGGAGAGGGGACTGCTGACCGATACAGCAAGAGAGGATCATAATGCAAATTGCTAGGAAAAGATCCAAATTCAAAATCCAAATACAACTTCTACTGAGTGTGTGTCACTTTCTTACCATTGTAAAATTGAAAAACTTTAAACTGAATCATTGAAAGTTGGGGACCATCTGTGTATTTTGGGACCCCAGACCAAAACAGAGCCTGTGTACAGTCTATTTCAGAAAGTGGGATCTGAGCTTGCAACATAAAGACTCAAGATTCAGAAGACATGGATTTTGAGCTATAATTTTTCATTGCTTACTAAATTATTTCTTGGTATTTTTCTCTGCACCTCTGAAAATACTAACCTGGAAGTCATATTCATAATTTATTAGAGAAATAAAATACTATACTTTTAAAGTATTTTCAAATATAATAGTTTCAACAAGAAATATGTGAAGTCCCCTGGCCCTTTACTGGTTTGAGGCCTACCTACCACTGTTTTCTGGCTGTGTCACAACTGATCTAAAGCACATTTATTATCTATCTACTTAAAAAGCAATCCATAATTCCTAGAGGGAAAGTGTACTAGAAATCAATCCATTATTATGACCATAACTTTATGCTTTAGACTATTGTAGCTTTTTTTTAAAATTGATTTTCATTGCTTTCATGAACACAATACATTTTATTCAGCTCAGTTTGACACATTGGTGTGTCATTGTGGGCCAGCTGGGTCCATCTCCTCCAGCCTCAGCTGGTTCCCTAATCTCTTTGGCCATGATCTTCTGTGGGCTTTTTCTTGTAGCCCTTGACCATATCAAGCTTACCCTCCCCTGGAAATCTCATAGTTGCTGTCTCCTTTCTGTAATGGTCACCATGCTTCAGAGCATCAGACAGCTGGTGCCTCCTCGTTTTTCTTTAACATCATGTTCTCAGAGATGTCTCCTCTAAACTAACTATTCTATAGCCTGCTGCCCACCTCCAGCTTAGCCTGCATCCTGTTACCCTGTCTCCCAGGCATCACCATCTGAAAGCATCTTATTTATGAGTCTCTGTACTTACTGTTTGCTGCAAGGGTGTGCCCTAAAATACATTTGTGTCTGCAGCCATCACCCCACCACCTAAAACAGTAGGAGACACCTAGCAAATATCAGTGGAATAAATGAATGCCTATCTTTGCATTCTTACCAAGAAAAGGACTGAAGGCAGTGCCATGTTCTTGCAGATTGGAATCACTGATGGTTAACAGATAATAGATGACTGCGGGCAACTGTAATTTTCACCTGCAGGGCTCCATGCAATGTGTGCATGTTGGGAGTTTAATTAGTTCCACAGAGCCCGCTCCTTTTGCAGAACAGGCAATTTGCATCCTGTGCCCTGCTGACCTCTGGCTGGTTCTCAACCTGTGCCAGAAAGTATCTCCCCACCCGTACATCTTGTGATCCTGGCTGCTCCCTTCAATTCTCTGCAGAGACCAGTTAGACATTCATGTTTGAATCTCCAATTCCAATCTTCTGCAGGGGGTTCTTTAGACTGCTCTGTTGAGAGTAACAGCGTGTCTCATTGGCATGGGGCCCTCAGTCTGCCATGGGAATTTTTTAGTTTCTTGCTATTGTTCATCCTCACATACCCTTGACTTGAGGTGGTTGTTACACGCAAAAGACAGCCATTTCACGCTAGTGAACGCATGACAGCCTGGGATCTTTTTTCAGTAATTTTATCCTTCCGTGATTAACACATAAAACTAGGAGTATGGGCCAGGAAGTCAGCTGTAATATCTTAGGACAAGTCCACTGACATATGGAATAAACAGTTGGGCACTGTCATGATTTTGAGGCACTTCTGTTTGGTCTAGACTTTGAGCCGTACCAACAACACACTCTGCCAGGCTCCCAGAAGCAGGCCTGGAGCATGTCAGCTCCCTCCAGAGTCCTCAGTATTCCAGCTTTTCACCCAGTACAGAAGTCTATTTGATATCACTATCAGAATCAGCTACATTTGTATCTGGTGAAACATGTATGGTTCAGTGCCTTCGTCCAAAGGAGGCACATGATCAATATTAATTCTTTCTGTGGCTTTTCTTGGTGGCTTAACAAAATCTTATTTATTAAAAAATATACCTAAAAAAAACCCCTGTGCCTCACTGCATGCAAAGCAGCTGCTTCTGATATTAGGCTTTATAATTTATCACTGTAATTTAACATAGCTCTAATTCACTAACAAAGTGAAATAAATGCACAATTGAATATTTCATAAACACTGAGGTTCTAAAAAAAACAGATTCTTTGGAATCCAGTGATGAATCTTAAAATGGCTTTAAAATTTTTACTTATCTGAGAGGAAGAGAGAAAGCGATATATATATATATATATAATAAATATAATATAAATATAAAATAAATATAATATATATATATATATATATGTATTAGATACACTGCTGGTTCCCTCCCTAAGTGCCTGCAGTGGCCCCATTGCAGCTGAAGTTGGGACCCAGGAACTCAATCCAGGTTTCCCAGTCAGATGGAAGGAACCCAATCACTTGAGCCATTTTCATTCACTCCCAGGTTGGGCATCTGCAGGGAGCTGCCATGAGGAGCTGCAGCAGGTATCAGAGCATGGGTGTCCTGATCAGTGTGCCAAATGCTCTCCCCTCCTCAGTGATGAACCTGAACTGTATGAAAGGAGATACAGCTAGACTCGGTCTTTTGTGATACACCAGAAATTTCTTTTTTTAAGATTTTATTTATTTGAGAAGTAGAGTTACAGAGAGAGGTAGAGACAGAGAGAGAGAGAGGTCTTCCATCCACTGTTTCACTCTCTAAATGGCTACAAGGACAGCCAGAGCTATACCAAACTGAATCTAGGAGCCAGGAGCTTCTTTCAGGTCTCCCACGCAAGGCAGGGACCCAAAGACTTGGGCTATCTTTTACTTCTTTCCCAGGCCATAGCAGAGAGCTGGATCAGAAAAGGAGTGGGGTGGTGCTGTGGTGTAGCAGGTAAAGCCACTGCCTGTTGCGCCGGCATCCCATATGGGCGCCAGTTGAGTCACGGCTTCTCCACATCTGATCCAGCTCTCTGCTATTGCCTGGGAAAGCAGTAGAAGATGGCCCAAATCCTTGGGCCCCTGAACCTGCATGGGAAACCCAGAAGCTCCTGCTTTGGATCATCACAGCTCCAGCCATTGTGGCCAGTTGGGGAGTGAACCAGCGGATGGAAGACCTCTCTCTCTCTGCCTCTCCTTTTCTCTGTGTAACTTTGACTTTCAAATAAATAAATCTTAAAAAAAAAAAAAGAGGAGCAGCTGGGACTAGAACCAGTGAGCCCATATGGGATGCCTGTGCTGCAGGTAGAGGCTTAACCTACTGCGCCACAGCGCCAGCCCCACAGAAAGATCTTGTAGCTAGCTCCCAGGCCTCACTGTAACATAAAGATTCTAGACTCTTCAAGGTTCTCGATCTGACCAGCAGACTTCTATCATTATTTTATTTTATTTTATTTTTTTGACAGGCAGAATGGACAGTGAGAGAGAGAGAGACAGAGAGAAAGGTTTTCCTTTGCTGTTGGTTCACCCTCCAATGGCCGCCGTGGCTGTCACGCTGCACTGGTGCACTGCGCTGATCCGAAGGCAGGAGCCAGGCGCTTCTCCTGGTCTCCCATGGGGTGCAGGGCCCAAGGACTTGGGCCATCCTCCACTGCACTCCCGGGCCACAGCAGAGAGCTGGACTGGAAGAGGGGCAACCAGGACTAGAACCTGGTGTGCCGGAGCCGCAGGCGGAGGATTAGCCTATTGAGGCACGGTGCTGGCCTATCATTATTTTATTTCTTCTGTCCCTTAAATCAGGGGTGAGGAACGTCAGGCCTGCAGGTCATACAAGGTCTGTGACATCATTTGGTCTGACTCTTCCAAGGCAACTGCAGGTGGGACTCAAAATTCAATAAGCCTATAGCAGGCTAATTTTTAAGCTGTCCATTTTATATGGCCCACAAATGATGTTATAAATATCTAAATGACCCTTGGCAGAAAAAAGGTTCCCAACCCCTTCCTTAAATTATTATATAACAAGCAAAGATTTTGTCTATCGGTAACAGTCAACTCACATCCACAAGGCTATGACATCTGTGCATAAATTTCTGGAGGTTTTGAATGGTAAAAGTCTCAGACCACATTTTAGACATGGACTTTGGAAAACTCTCCATAATGAGTATTATCCATGTGTTGCTTAAAAAACCAGAGGTCTTGGCAAAAAAAAAAAAAAAGAAGAAGAAGATGACTAATTATAGTCATCATACAAAGACACCCTCAGAATCTGGCTGCTCTCCAGCTGTGTAAGGTGCGGTCTTGGGCCCTTTCCCTAATTATGCTGCACATTACCTCCCCAGGGCTTCAATTCCCACGGGGCTGCCTTCCAAATTTGCATCTCCTGCCAAAGCCTGAATTCTGAACTGCGGGACCCATACCCATCTAGCACCTGGGCCTCTCCACCTGGGTGTCTCCCAGCACCTCTGCGTCAGTATACATGTCTGGCCACGTCATCTTCCAGGGCTCTCTGTGTGAATGGTGCCACCTTCACTTAGTAGCATAAGGTTGAATTCCAGGTCCTTTTAACCACCCTCTCGCAGTTCCCCCGTATCTAATTCTCAATGTTACCTCTTAAATGACTTTCAAATCTACCTCTTTGACTCAAGCTTGTCTTGGCATTCCCAGGGCCAGCCCTCTATGCAAATGACTACATCTCTCACCTCAGCTTTGGCAGGAGCCTTCCGGTCTCCCTGCACCCCCAGGGGATGCTCTCCCATCCTTTTCTCCAAATCCCAGAGAGATCTTTTCAAAAAAGAAAATCTGTATCCAAAAGGTAATCTATAGGAGTGAAACTGACACTTTGAGATGCTATGATTTTTTAACAGCCCATGTCTCAACTGTGGAGGGACAGTGTTTTTTCTTCATACAATTTGTTGAACTCTTTATTTAGTGTACAGTTAATTTTATGATATAAAGTTAACTGAAAAATAGATCTTTGTGAAAAATAAGAATGGGAATAGGAGATGGAGGAGAAATGAGGGTGTGAGCATGGGAGGGAGGGTGAGGTAGGAAGTATCACTGTGTTCCTGAATCTGTATATATGAAATACATGAAATTTGTATACTTTAAATCAAATTTTTTAGAAAGCCCCCCAGAAATAAAAAAAAAAATGTGATTAGAAAAAAATTTGATGGCACCAAGCTCCCTGCTTAAAACCTTTAAAAGCTTCCCGTTGATCAAAGGATAAAGAAAATGGAATCAAGTAAAGCAGCCTGAAATATAAAGCAGTTCCGGCTCCCGTGTGCCATCCTCCTCACCTCCTCACACTCTCAAGTCTGCCCTCCTGTCTGCTTCTTCTTACCAGGAGCTTCTTCAGCACCCACCCACCCGTGCCTGCTCTCCCCTCATTAAGCACCACCCTCCATCAGATACCAGGAAGCCTTCCCATGCACAAGGTCACTGCCACTGCTACACGTGTCTCCCCCTTTTTCTTAAGTCTGCTTCATGGTGTGATATGCTTGACTCAAGTGTACCATGCCACCGACTTTGCAGAAAGCTCACTCTGAAACCAAACCTGAGACACTGGATTCTTTCATCTGGAAGTACCGGGCCTCCCCCGTGCCTCAGGTTTTCCCTTTGCAGTTTCAATCACCTATTGTCAACCGGGGCCCAAAAATATTAAATGGAGAATTCCAGAAATAAACAATCTATACATTTTAGATACCGCAGCTACTGAGTAATGTGGTGAAATATTACAGCATCTCACTCTGACCCACTCACCGCATCAATCAGCCCTCTGTCCAGAACATTCGCGTTGCCCACACTGCCCATTAGTCACCCAGAGGCCATTTCGGTTATCAGATCCACTGTCATAGCACCACAGTGTTTTACTTAATGATGGCCCCAAAGCACAAGACAAGTGAAGCTAACCATTTATTATAATACACTGTTGTGATTTTCTACTTTATTATTAGTTGTTATTGTTCATCTCTTCTTGTGCCTAATTTATGAATTAAACTTTTTCATAGGTTTGCATATATAGGAAAAAAACCAGAGTATACGCCTAAGATTTGCTCCTATCCCCAGTTTCAGGCATCCCCTGGGGGTCTTGGAACGTGTCCCTGATGGATAAGGAAGGGACCGCTGCACAAGGCACTCTCTTCCAGTCTATCTGGTTAGTCTCGACGCATCTGGAGATTTTGTCTGCATTTGGGTTTTGTTTGTTTTTGTTTTCAGAGTTTCAAAAGCATGAGGTCAGGTTTTAAAAGAAGGCCCATTTGTATTATTTGCTTTTTCAAAAGTCCACTATTACAAATTATCACATCATGTTTTGATTTTTCTAGTAATAAACCGTTTAATGATTTTTATCAGCTTTCAAATTCAAAGTTTTACAGAAGTGTAAGAGCACAAGAGGTTCCCTCAAACTACAGTGGATTTACATAAAGCATATGACATCAGAGTGACTTCATGCTCTCCAGGCAGACCACAGGACAGAGGCAACAGCGACGACACTATTGCCAACATCAGGATGACGACGCGGGTGGCGAATGTGTGTGGCTGATTCGTCACCGCCACACCAGCGCGAGCTTCCCGAATCTCTCTCATTAATGAAGACCCAAGAGCCTTCTTCATCTTCCCCACCCCTCTCTTTCAGAATGTGTGTTACTGATTTTTTTTTTTGTAAGAGCTTATCAAATATTTTCACAGATTTTATTTTTTGCCTAAAAATCTTGTGAGAGCTATAAGGCAGGTTTGTGGAGTTATTTTTTTTTAAAGACTTATTTACTTATTTGAAAGGCAGAATTAGAGAGAGGGGAGAGAGAGAGAGAGAGAGAGAGAGAGAGAGAGAGAGAGAGACTGACTTTCTATTTGCTGGTTCACTCCCCAAATGGCCACAACAGCTGGCGAGGGGCCAATCCAAACCAGGAGCTTGGAGCTTCCTCTGGGTCTCCTACATGGGTGGCATGGGCCTAAGCTGGGCCATCTTCCACTGCTTTTCCAGACAGATTTGCAGGGAGTTGGATGGGAAGTGGAGCAGCCAGAATTCAAAATGGCACCCATATGGGATGCCAGCATTGCATCCAGTCACTGTGCTACGATGCTGGCCCCTGGACTTGGTTTCCAAAAAATCATTATTGGGGTTTTACAGATGAGGATACAATAAGCTGGGGGGAGGGGGGAGGAGGGGCTGCCTGAGAACCTAACCCAGGAAATAGCAGAGCCCTGTCTGCCTTCACTTTCCACTCTAGATTCTTTTCTCACTAAGTTCAGGGGTCTTCAAAAAAGTTGTGCGAAATGCATTTTATGGAAAAACTCTGCATGGACTTTTCAAAAAATTGTTTGCACCCAAATAAACTTATCTTTGAATTCTATTTTTGCCATAAACTTTTTGAAATACCTTCAAATTTGTATGATAGACAACATGGGTCCCTACAACATGAGGCTCTTACCCAAAAGCCAGGCAGACACCAAAACCACAGCGTCCATAACCACAAACTCCAAGGCCGTTGGAACGGCAGGTGCAGCTGCGAGCGAGGCAGCTGGGACGAATGCTCACCATGTGCGGCTGCTGGCCCTCTTGTAAACACTGCCCCTTCCACTGTGCTGGAAAGACAGGGTCCGCCCACTCTATCTTTTGCTTTTTGCAGTTTGCTTTTATCTTAACGCCCCTTAAGAACACCAAAGCACACCTATTGTGAAAAATGGTACTCACACTCAGTTTGATGGTTGGGGAATGATAGAGCAGGGTGGGAATGGGGCAAACTTATGCCACTCCACCCATGTTGGGTGTTAGTGGCGATTCTTTCAAAAGTCACTTTTTTTTTTTTTAAGATTTATTTATTTGAGAAGCAGAGATATGGGGGAGAGAGAGAGAGAGAGAGAGAGAGAGGCAGGCTCTATCTGCTAGTTTACGGCTGGGCCAGGCCAAAGCCAGGAACAAGGAGCTTCTTCCGGGTCTCCTACATGAGTACAGGGGTCCAAGGACTTGGGCCATCCTCCACTGCTTTCCCAGGCACATTAGCAGGGAGCTGGCTCAGAAGAGGAGCAGCCAAGACCCAAACTTGCACTTACATAGGATGCCAGCACTGCAAACAGAGGCTTAATCTTCTACACCACAGCTCTGGTCCCCAAATGTCACATCTTCTAAAAGGGACAAAGTTCTATAGCTTTATTTGCTTTTTATTTAAACATTTTTAAAACAGATTTATTTATTTATTTGAAAGGCAGAGAGACATCTTACATTTGCTGGCTCACGTCCTAAATGGTCACAACAATCATGGCTGGACCAGGCTGAAGCCAGGATCCAGGAACTCCACCCTGGCCTCCCACATGGATGGCAGGGGCCCAATATTTGGGCTGTAGCCACTGCTTTTCCCAGCCATTAGCAGGGAGCTGACTGAGAAGTGGAGCAGCAGGGACTCTACCCATATGGGATGCTGCTGTTGCAGGCAGCGGCTTTACCTGCTATGCCATAGCACTGTCCCCAGTAAAAATTCTTTACAGTATCAATATTAGAACCTGAGAATGTTTTGGGATTTTTGAGATGTAGTCTCAAATATCTACATTTGTATTCATTAAAAAAATAATTGTAGTGATTAAAAATATTTGCAGGATTTGCAAGAGCAAAATTATCTTACCTTGGGCTCATGAATCTGCACATAACTTCTAGTTTGGCAAATGCATATCAAAAAATACGGAATTCCCCTCATATTATGTATAAATAGAGTCCTCAAATTTAGAATATCAAGCCCCAGATGGTCTATAAGTATCAACAAACACAATTTTCCCTGCCAACACAAATCTCCTAAACTAGAAATCATTTTCGGGCTTGCAAAGACAGACATATCAAGTCTACAGATACTTCTAACAATAAGCTTGGCACTACGTGAGGCACTTCATTACACGGCCCATAAAGCACTGCTTTAAACACAAACTGAGTACTCCTTACAGCAAGGGACCAAAGCCTTTCCAAGGAAGAGGGACCGATACTCTCCAATTTTCCAGGGAGACGGGGCAGCAATTACTGACGTCATTTTTAAAAGCAGCAGCAACTCTCTGAGAAAACCTTGTGTTGTGCTCTCTTGAATACTTGAGCTTAGATGCCCTTTTTCGTTCTGATAATCTACATTTCCTCTATGACACAGACTTTGTAAAGCCATAAAAGGGACTGCAGCACAAAGGAAACATGGGCAAGCCCCTCTTGATGACCTTGAGGCTCAGGAAGGTGGTGAACGAGGTGAGGCAGGCTGGAGTCGGGAGGCAGAATCCAACATGCACTTGAGACCCCTTTAGGGAACTTGAATGTTCCACAGTTGTGAAAAGCAGACACCATTCTCAAGGTGCGTTTGCCGAAATTCAGCACTGTTCAATTCCGAACAACCTTTGATGCTCTAGTTCACAGAAGACAGGCATTTTTTGACCCAGTTCACATCACTGATTAGAGCTGTTCTATTTGCCAGATAAATAAATCTCCACTGAATGCAATTTATGGGATACAAGAGCAATTTATGGATCAATTTAGAACTATATGTGGCTTAGCTGGCTTTGTAAAACTACTTATAAGAGTGAAAGAAATCAATAAAGATTTATTAAGGTTTTCATTCTTTGCATGGGTTTTGAAATGGGTTCTTACCTCTTATTAAAGGCCTTTCATGCTTTTTTTGGAATTCAAATCCTATACTTTCCATCTCAGCTTATTTTCTTGAGTTGACCCTTTGTGTTGAGTGAGGACATTTTTAAAATTTTTTATTTTTTTAACTTTTATTTAATAAATATAAATTTCCAAAGTACAGCTTTTGGATTACCATGGCTTTTCCCCCCTATAACTTCCCTCCCACCCGCACCCCTCCCATCTCCTGCTCCCTCTCCCATTCCATTCACATCAAGATTCATTTTCAATTATCTTTATATACAGAAGATCAATTTAGTATATATTAAGTAAAGATTTCAACAGTTTGCACCCACACAGAAACACAAAGTGTAAAATACTGTTTCAGTACTAGTTATAGCATTAATTCACATTGGACAACACATTAAGGACAGATTCCACATGAGAAGTAAGTACACAGTGACACCTGTTGTTGACTTAACAATTGACAATCTTGTTTATGGCACCAGTAATTACCCTAGGCTCTTGTCATGAGTTGCCAAGGCTATGGAAGCCTTTTGAGTTCACGGACATCAATCTTATTTAGACAAAGTCATAGTCAAAGTGGAAATTCACTCCTCCTTTCAGAGAAGGTACCTCCTTCTTTGATGGCCCGTTCTTTCCACTGTGATCTCACTCACAGAGATTTTTCATTTAGGGTTTTTTTTTTCTTTTTTTTTTCTTCCAGAGTGTCTTGGCTTTCCATGCCTAAAATACTCTCATGGGCTCTAGAGCCAGATCCGAATGCCTTAAGGGCTGATTCTGAGGCCAGAGTGCTGTTTAGGACATCTGCCTTTCTATGAGTTTGGTGTGTATCCCACTTCCCATGTTGGATCATTCTCTCCTTTTTAATTCTATCAGTTAGTATTAGCAGACACTAGTCTTGTTTGTGTGATCCCTTTGACTCTTAATCCTTACATTATGATCAACTGTGAACCGAAACTGATCACTTGGACTAGTGAGATGGCATTGGTACATGCCACCTTGATGGGATTGAGTTGGAATCCCCTGGTATGTTTCTAACTCTGCTGTTTGGGGCAAGTCCGAATGAGCATGTGCCGAACTGTACTTATCCCCCCCCCCCATTCCTACTCTTATATTTAACAGGGATCACTTTTCAGTTAAATTTAAACACCTAAGGATAATTGTGTGTTAATTACAGAGTTCAACCAATAGTATTAAGTAGAACAAAAAAATACTAAAAGGGATAAAGTATTAAGTTGTTCATCAACAGGGAAAGGGCTCATCAAGTCACTGTTTCTCATGGTGTCCATTTCACTTCAGTAGGTTTTCTTTTTGGTGCTTGGTTAGTTGTCACCAATCAGGGAGAACGTATATTTGTCCCTTTGGGACTGGCTTAATTCACTCAAATGATGCTTTCCAGATTCCTCCATTTTGTTGCAAATGACCGGATTTCATTGTTTTTGACTGCTGTATAGCATTCTATAGAGTACATGTCCCATAATTTCTTTATCCAGTCTACTGTTGATAGGCATTTAGGCTGATTCTAGGTCTTAGTTATTGTGAATTGAACTGCAATAAACATTAAGGTACAGACAGCTTTTTTATTTGGCAGTTGGTTTTGATTTGCATTTCCCTGATTGCTAGTGATCCTGAACATTTTTTCATGTGTCTGTTGGCCATTTGGATTTGAGTGAGGACATTTTACACACAGCTATGGCCAGCCTCTGTCCCAGCCCCATTAGTTGAAGGTACCCACATTCTGTGCCAAGATACACTTGAACTCACAATGACCGTTCCCTACATACACTATCTTTCTGAAAAAGGAAAGCATGGATAACATTTAACCTTTGTGAATAGCACTTGGAGGCTCATATGATACTTTTTAAAAATAAGCAATTAAAGAATGTGCCTGAAAATTAGATTTCTGATATATGTAAGAAAAAATTAATAGCTTCCTCATAACAATACTTGGAGCCTCACCTCTGAAAATCAAGTTGCATTTATTGTTTCATCATAGGATTGCTATAAACTATAGGTAGGTGTAGAAGCTTGCACAGATGGTCTTAAAGTATTCTTTGTTCTTGCAATGTAGCTTTGTGTCTCCTTCTAGCATATGCAGTCTATTTCTCTACTCTGAATTCTAGGCTGGTATTGTTAATCATACTGGCCCTGGGAACGCAGTGGAAGCACCAGTATGTAGATGATGAACAAGCTTTGCACTCTCCACTCTCAGCCTTGGAATCCTGCTGTTCCTGATAAATGAACAGGTGCAGCTGGCCTGCTGGATGATGAGAGACATGTGGGCCAGTTTTCCTCATTGTCACTCCATGCAGCCAATCCCTAGAAGTGGCAACACCTGGCTGACTACCTGTACCTGTAGACTCGTGGTTGAGTGCAACTGAGACCAGAGCAACTGGTCAGCTAAGCCAGCCCAAACTACAAAACACCAGCATCAGGAGCTAAGTCAGTGGCTATAGTTTTATATTGTGGGGTGGTTTGCTATACGGCAAAAGCTGCCTGACACAGAAGGTATTACTGTCCTCATAGTACTCAACAGAAACACAGTAAGTTGTCTAAGATCAAGCAGCTGGTGAAGAGCAAAGCTCTCAGTCTTTAAGGACTGCCCTATAGTACTCCTTTTGAGGCAAAGGAGAAAGCACACACTGGGCGCCCTCTACATGGTTAGCACTGGGCTAGATATATCCCCTATACCTAAGGAGAATACAATCTCTGTTTCTTCACTAATGAAATTGCAATTTAATGGTTTTGCTCATACTATCGCCTACACCTAAAATGCATTTTCACATATTTTCCACCTTTGAAACCTGCTCAGCGATAACCACCTCTCAGGAATGCTCCTGAATGTTACAAGCCAGTTAAAATTTTCCTCCTGGGGAAAACAGCCAGAAATTCTCACTCCTTCTTTTATCCTTGCCCTTTGCAATGGGAGCTTTTGGTAACTTCATCAAGAGATGAAATCTATTTCCCCATGCCATGAATCTAGACTGGCCTTCTGACCTGCAATGGCCAAAACAAGTGGCAGGAGGGACGGTGTGTCAGCTCTGAGGCTAGGCCCAGGTGTCCTGAATGCTTTTATTCATTCTCTTGGGAACCCTAACTCCATTATGCCAACAATCCCAGGCTAGCCCCACTGAGGGAGGAGAGACCATACAGACCAAGGCTAGCCTAGCCAGCTTGTCTCAGCTGATGCCCCAGAAATGTGAGATAACTCTGTTAAGACAGCAAAGCTGAACCATAGCTGAGTATTGTTGCAAGAGGAAGCCTGGCTGAGATGAGAGGATTTGCCGTGCTGAGCCCAGCCCTGGACTGCCAGTCATAGAATGAAGAGCTAAATAAATGGTCACTTAAAGGCGCTCAGCTTTTTATGAAGTCACACATCATGCATTGCTATGTCCTCTTTGTACAAGTGCTCCTTTGTCCTCCTCAGGCGTTTTTAGACTTATTGTTGGAATAGAACCATATTCACTAAATGGCATTGAATGAATGAATAAATGACTAAATATTCAATTGCAAAGAAATAAGATTTCTCTAGCAAAACAGAACTCTTTTTATTTTTACTTTGTAGTGGGTAACTTCTATCTTTCCTGGCTGAGAGATTCAGCAATGTTTAGTGCAGGGCCTGACACTTAGCAGGTGTGCTCAATGAATGTTATCTACCATTGATCCTGAATGTGAAATAAGATGCCAAACAAAACAAAAGCCAGAGCAAACATGACGCATTGAGACATGCAGGGTGCTTTTCCTAAATGCTTTCAAAATCAGGACAAACTCTCCTGGCATTTGTAGGAGGGAGATTTAGGGCAAGCCACAGGCTGATTTGGGGTTTTGTTTTCTTTTTTCCTTTTCTCAGATATTGGCAAGCTTCTTTCACTTTGAAAATATCAGGGAGCTTCAAAATGTTCATGGAAAAATGAAATTAAAAGATAAGATTTTTTGGTCCCCAAATTTTCAATCCATACGAAGTTTTTTCCATAGTGCCTATTTTTCAGGAACTGTTTGAAGAGCCTTCATATGCATGGGTTCGAAAGGTTTTTCAGCCAATTTAATGTTATCTATTAACTCCATTTTCCATGAACTTTTTGATTTACCTTTGTATACTCCTTTAAATGATTTCACGGTGGTTCAAACCACCTAATTTTTTTTTTTTTTTTACAGGCAGAGTGGACAGTGAGAGAGAGAGAGAGACAGAGAGAAAGGTCTTCCTTTTGCCGTTGGTTCACCCTCCAATGGCCGCCGCGGCTGGCGCGCTGCGGCCGGCGCACCGCGCTCGTCCGATGGCAGGAGCCAGGAGCCAGGTGCTTTTCCTGGTCTCCCCCTGGGGTGCAGGGCCCAAGCACCTGGGCCATCCTCCACTGCACTCCTGGGCCACAGCAGAGGGCTGGCCTGGAAGAGGGGCAACCGGGACAGAATCGGTGCCCTGACCGGGACTAGAACCCGGTGTGCCGGCGCCGCAAGGCGGAGGATTAGCCTGTTGAGCCACGGCGCCGGCCCAAACCACCTAATTATAAAGAGTAGCCAGCAGACTTTCCCTGCTCTGCCTCAAGACCGGCAGTTCTCAGCTTTGGTTGTATATTGGAAGCATCCAGAGAGCTTTACAAATGCCTCCAGAGAGTGATTTAATTAGTCTGGGGTGCAGCCTGCATGTGGGAACTTTTAAAAACCCTTAGGGTGATTTTACTGACTAGTCAAAAGTTGAGAACCACTACTCAATTTTTCTGAGTGCTTCCACCAGTCAAATGGTTATTATCAGCCTTAACTGTAAAGGTAGTACTAGATTAACCTTTTTTATATGCCTATGATCAAAACCCAGCACTGAAATACTACAGCTGGAAAATAATTTCTTATAATAGACAATGACTGGCTCGAAAGGGATTAAGAAATGATTATTAAATGAAGAACTTCCTGATGATTAACTCAACAAGCATAATCTAGGCACTTGGCAGAGCCTTGAATGTCTTAAATATAATTAGATATTCAAAATTTTATTGGCCTAATTAAATAACATGTAACACTATAGACTACATTAAATAATCCATTGACGCTAAATCACATTTACAATTTTTTTACAATCTGAAAGTATATGAACCTAAAATCTCTTAGAGATGTACATTATCATATAGGTTGTAACACTTTGTTATAAATAAAGGCACAATGTGATTTTTGAGGTCAGATTCCACACTGGTATATCTAAAAACTGTGGCCTCATTGTCATAGTATGTAAGTGACTTTCACATAGCAACAATGTTCTTTTCAGCAATTCTTCCATGGGAGACTTCAAAAGTGCTAAAAAATGATGAATGATCTTCTGTTAGAACCTATGTAACACATGCAAAGTTTCTTGGGTACCCATATTTCATCCTCAGTAAAATCCACAGCTGTAATCATAAACAGATCTCTGACACACACATTCAGAGTCAGAACTTCTTAAGTCACAGGCTCTCCAAGAGAAAAAGTTGGTTTGACCCTCTGATTTCACAGATGGGAAAAATAAGGTCAAGAGAGGTTGAACCAGTTAAACTCTGGCCCCAACACCAAATGGCTGGAAATCTTGCCCAGGACATTTGAACTTGTATCCTCTCACCTCTCCAGTGTCATATGGAAGCAAATAGCAAAGAGTATTCAACCCCTACAAAAACAGGTGGCTGGGTTGCATTTGGTCCCCAGCTTTCTCCAAATACTTGGATTTTGCCAACTCTGCTATAGCTCGCTATGTTCAGCAGGGGACCCTGGCAACAGGAGAAATGATCACTTTCTAATTCTCATCACAACCACAGTCATTTATTATGTAAGTTATAAATACATTTGCTGATTTTCCCTATATTTACCATCATATGTTAGCATGGAACAGCTGTTACAATTAATGAGCCAATATTGGTACACTATGATTACCTAACATTCACACATAGTTCAGATTTCCTTAGTTTTTACTTAATGTCTCTTTTCCTATTCCAGGATCCCGTCTAGGATAACATGTATTTTGCACCATTTTTCATTATTTCAAGTGTGTGTATATGGGGAGGGAGAGGGAAAAGAAGAGAAGGAGAGGGAGAATGTGATGTGTGTGTGTGCATGTGTGTGTGTATGAGAGAGAGAGAGAGAGAGAGAGAGAGAGAGAGAAATATTTCTCTTCTGTTCAACCTACTAAGGGCCATACTCTATGAATTCCTTTTTTCATGTTCTCTAATGTAAAAGAAAGGGGCTTATGTTAATGGAGTAATCTGGAGTTTTAATTATGAGAAAAACACTGGATAAGAGAAAGGTCAGGTTAAAACATTTGACATTTGGGTGGATGTTATAAAAAAAAAAAACAAAAAAAAAAAAACAAAAAAAAAACAAAAAACATTTGACATTTGGGTGGATGTATCTGGAAACCTGGTCTCTGATTTGAACATGAATTAACAAAACCTGGAAAGCAAGGAGTAAGGTAGAGCAGTGTGAGAATTCAAAGTTAACAAAAGGCAGTTCACACAGAACCACAGTTGATGCAGAGGAAACTTGCACTGGTTGTGCCATTTGTCATCATTTACTTAGGGGAGTTTGCATTTTTAAAAAATACACATACATGTAATGATATTCCCTTTGCCAATATTTGTGTAAAACATTTTCCAAACAAGACGGATTCATCTTACTTTGAAATGAATTGTTAGATCACAACAGAGAATGTTAAAGATGAAATCTTTACTTAGTATATACTGAATCAATCTTCTGTATATAGATAATTAAAAATGAAAAAAAAATCTTGGTGTTAAATTGGAAATTGCCTAGAAAATTAATCAATTTTTTTAAAAAAATATATCATGTAGGATCTCTGTCCTTAATGTGCTATACATTGTGAATTAATACTATAACTAGTACTCCAACAGTATTTTTCACTTTGTGTTGCTGTGTGAGGGCAAACTGTTGAAATCTTTACTTAATATATACTAAACTGATCTTCTGTATATAAAGAGAATTGAAAATGAATCTTGATGTGAAGCAAGGGGAGAGGGAGTGGGAAAGGGGAGGGTTGCGGGTGGGGGGGAAGTTATGGGGGGGAAGCCATTGTAATCTATAAGCTGTATTTTGGAAATTTATATTCTTTAAAGAAAAGCGTTATAAAAAAAAAAAACATTTGACATTTGGGTGGATGTATCTGGAAACCTGGTCTCTGATTTGAACATGAATTAACAAAACCTGGAAAGCAAGGAGTAAGGTAGAGCAGTGTGAGAATTCAAAGTTAACAAAAGGCAGTTCACACAGAACCACAGTTGATGCAGAGGAAACTTGCACTGGTTGTGCCATTTGTCATCATTTACTTAGGGGAGTTTGCATTTTTAAAAAATACACATACATGTAATGATATTCCCTTTGCCAATATTTGTGTAAAACATTTTCCAAACAAGACGGATTCATCTTACTTTGAAATGAATTGTTAGATCACAACAGAGAATGTTAAAGCGTTTGCATCCCTTATAGAAATGCCAAACATTTTACTCTGCCTGATGCTGTACTATAAATAGGGAAATTCAAATGCTAAAAATGTTTTCTAAGTTGCCAAACATAGTTCTTTAGCATCTACTTCCTAGTATGAATGACTGTTCTTCCAGAGTTTGAAAGTGAAAGCTAATTACGATTCAGAGAAGTGATGTTGCTCACATCAAAATTTAAGTGTAAAAGATATTTCCTTTATATATATATATATATATATTTCTTAGATCATATCCATTGAAACGGTTCTTTATGCAGTTACTAGTTTTATTTTGCAGTAATTACCCTGATGACAACTGGGTTTTTAGTTAACAACTGGCAGACAGTCCCAATAGGACAAATACCGTATGTTCTCCCTGATCTGTGATAACTATAGAGCACCTAAAAGATAATCTATAGAAGTGATATTAACACTTTGAGAGGCAATAGCTTTGAACAGTCCTGGTCTTGGACAGTTTTTTTTTTCATACAATTTGTTGAACTCTTTATTTAGTGTAATTGTATGCGTATAAAGTTAATTGAAAATCGATGTTAGTGACAAATAAGAATGGGAATAGGAGAGGGAGGAGGAAGGGGGTGGGAGGGTGAGTATGGTGGGAAGAATCACTATATTCCTAAAGTTGTATTTATGAAATGCATCAAGTTGTATTCCTTAAATAAAATGTTTCTGGGGAAAAAAAATTGGCATAGCCAAGCAACATCAGTATTGTTGGAAAAGCATGATGCTGATCTAATTACTTCAAATCATGTTAGCTGTATTTGGATATAATGACAGAGCCAAATTTGAATGGTAAAGTCAGAACTTGAGAACTAATAAGCCCACCAAGTAAGGGATGATACAAATAATGCCTAAATATATAAGAATGCAAGGAAATCAAATTCTTAGAAATTTTATCTGATTAAGTAAAACAGGATTTCTTGAGGAAAATCATTTTTTGTGATCAAAATACATGAGAAATAGTATTGAATTATTACTGATATTTTAGGAAGTATAAATGTCTATATATCTTGAAATAAGTAAAGAGAATATGAGTAGCATGGGGATTGCTATATTGAAAGTCATCGACATCTGATGAGGTGACCCGAGGGCAGGAATCTGTAGGAGCTGCTTCTATGATGTGGATAGAGCAAGGCAGGGCAAGAACGGCTTCATAACATTTTCCTCTAATCAGCTGACCTCCCTTGGGTCTTTAATCTTCCTTCTGCACTGACCAGGCCTCACATTATCCAATTACCAATCATCTGGTGCAGAATGGCAAAGTTCCCTTTACTAAATACAAAGAATTACTGCAACATTTTTTCCTGATTTCAATTAAAGCTTCACCTGTTTTTTTTTTTTATTTTATTTTTTTTATTTTTGACAGGCAGAGTGGACAGTGAGAGAGAGAGAGACAGAGAGAAAGGTCTTCCTTTTGCCGTTGGTTCACCCTCCAATGGCTGCTGCGGACGGCGCGCTGTGGCCAGTGCATCGTGCTCATCCGATGGCAGGAGCCAGGTGCCAGGTGCCAGGTGCTTTTTCCTGGTCTCCCATGGGGTGCAGGGCCCAAGGACCTGGGCCATCCTCCACTGCACTTCTGGGCCACAGCAGAGGGCTGGCCTGGAAGAGGGGCAACCGGGACAGATTCCGGTGCCCCAACCGGGACTAGAACCCGGTGTGCCGGCGCCGCAAGGCAGAGGATTAGCCTGTTGAGGCACGGCGCCGGCAAGCTTCACCTGTTTTGACATTGCCAACCTTCGCAGAGATACTTAAAATTTTTACAGAATATAAGGAGTCACTCAAGTGAAAATATTTGACTTTAGGTAAATTATTGTTAAATTTTATATTACTTAAATAAAAGCTTTCATAATTATACTGTGATTTTTTTCCTACCTAACAAATGATGTGTCATTTTACTTATCTTAAATCACTTATATAATGAAATGTCTGATTAGGAGACATGTTTTGAAATGGCATACTAGTATATTCTTGATTTTGGGATAAATTATATAAGTTTCAAGCTATGTTCAAGACATCATCATATCAAAATAGACAATGTTGCTTTTATTATTTAATGTTTGGGCATTTTACATTGAATTAAAAATAAATCAACTTGTAATTTTTTGTTTAATTATAAAATAATACAAAAAATTGCAGGTTACTGTTTTAATTTCTCTGCAATTAATATATGTGTTTGTGTGTTTGTGTATATATATATATATATATATATATATAGTTTTTCAGAGTATTATATTATCAGCTTATCTGGAGGAATGTGAGGAAATTTCATGCAGAAGTAAAACTATGAGTTTGGGAGTAGGTATTTAGCCTATCAATTAAGACTCCTGCAGCCCACATCAGAGTACCTGGGTGTAGTTCCTGGCTCCAGCTGCTAACTCTAACTTCCTGCTAAGGCAAACCCTGCAAATGACTGGTGATAGGTCAAGTAATTGGGATCCCACTACTCACATGATTGGATTAAGTTCCAATTCTTGGTTGTGGCCTTGGCCAAGCATTGGGTGTTGAAGGTATTTGGAGTGCAACCCAGATGATGGGCACTCTCTTGTTCTCTCTCTACCTCTTAAATAAATAAATCAATTTAAGTATGAGGTTTTTTTTTTTAATAATATGTGAAAAACAGTTATTATGAAAAAATGCATGGATTAAAAATTTTTGGAAATATCTTATTATGTTTCTAATAAATAAAAGCCAAATTATACATGATGATTAGTACTTTTTACTTTTAATTCTGTGTAGTGCAGATATCCTCATAGGCTAACATTTTACAAATATATTAAGATATTTAAGATTTGCCAAAAAAAATACAATAGCCACACACACACCACCCAGTTTAGGAAATAAACATTGCCAATGCCATGAAAAGTATGCAAGAATTTAAACCAGACAACAGCAGTGTTTAGCACTGTAACAGTACTACTTCTTGTGCTTGCTGTGTTAATGGTCTTTAATCGGTTACCCACTACATGTACAAAGGAACTGTACAAATGACAAATTACAAAAACTAATTAAAACTACCCTGGGAGTCTGCAGTGTGATATGAGTCCCAAATGCACTTGTCAGTGACGGCCTCACATACTCAAAGAGATCTTCAGTTATTAACTGTTTTCTAAAACATAGCTCAATAATCATTTTATGAATCAATAGTTTAAAAATAGAACTTGGATTTGGACCTTTATTGTCCTGAACGGTGTAAAAATCCCTGAGAGGCCTGTGAATCCCAAGGATAAGGTGAACTGGCTGTTGGGAAACTGACCCATACTCTGACAGATGGTAGGAAACCAGAGATGAGTGGTGGAAAAGGAACTCAGGATCGTGAGAACACAGAGCAGGTGGGAGGATGCAGGAAGGGAGACATGCCAACAACCTCTTCCCCGGACACCTTGCACCTGGGGACAACAACTGAGACACTGGGCCTCCAATCACACAACCCTGCAGGTTCTGCAGAATGCTTTTGAGCCCAGAGAGTTGAGAGCCAAACATCGCCACATAAGAGAGAGCTTCAAAACGTTCATGGAAAGATGAAATTAAAAGATAATTGTAGTGCAAAAAGCTGTTTTGGAATGCATGTGTAGTTTCCTCATAATATGTATCTCTCCGTGAAGCTTTGGAAGACCCCACCTATGCCAAAGCAGAGCAGGTCTCCCACAGGTCATGGCTCGGTGAAGGAGGACAATGTGGCCGCCTGCTGCACCTGTTAGTACCCCTCTGAGCACACTTTGGGAAGTGCTGGGTTAAGGCAAAGCCTGCAGAAGCCTATGCGTGTCCTGATGGCAGATGGAGAGAGGAATGATTAGATACCCACCATGTGGCCCAGGAGCCTGTGGCATTGGCAAGTTGTTCTACGCTGAGCCCACTCTGCACACTGGAAGAACAGGATTCACAAATACTTCCTCTCTACAGTAAACACCACCAGGAAAAGGGTATACACTTCTAAAAAAATGATGACAACGTGCCATGGTGCATGTGCCTCTGAGGGGGAAGTATGTGCGTTTATAGATCACAAAGGGATGTGACAGAGGAGCAAGCTCTGGTGCAGCCCAGGAGGCGCCGCTGGAGTTGGGGCCAGAATGGCCCGACCTCAGAGCAGATGGCTGGATGCCAGTGCTGACTCTAAATTCACTCGGCAAGTTCCAGATCCTCTCTGTGCATTAGTTTCCTCTTAAGTAAAGTGGGAAAACTAACAATAATGGTAGAGTAGTCAGGCGGGCTAAATGTTTAATATTTGCAAGCACTTCAAAACAGGGCTTGGGTCATGGTAGCTGCAAGATATATAGCTGTTAAAGAAGACAGCATCATTAAATGTTTACTCTGGTTTTCTGCAAATGATACACATTGCTGCTCATAACAGACAGCACCGATATATAACATGGGAAAAATGAGAGATCCTCACACAGCCTCTTTTTTTTTTTTGGACAGGCAAAGTGGACAGTGAGAGAGAGAGAGACAGGGAGAAAGGTCTTCCTTTGCTGTTGGTTCACCCCCCCCCCCAATGGCCGTGCAGCCAGCATACCACGCTGATCTGAAGCCAGGAGCCAGGTGCTTCTCCTGGTCTCCCATGGGGTGCAGGGCCCAAGGACCTGGGCCATCCTCCACTGCCTTCCCGGGCCACAACAGAGAGCTGGCCTGGAAGAGGGGCAACCGGGACAGAATCCAGCGCCCCGACCGGGACTATAACTTGGTGTGCTGGTGCCGCAGGCGGAGGATTAGCCTATTGAGCCGTGGCACCAGCCAAGCAGCCTCTCTTGACAAGGATACTTAGGAGGCCAGTGGACATGCTGACTCAGCTGCCTCCCAGCCCCTGTGGCTTTTAGGTGAGCTGTGGTCACCTGCTATGGACAGCCAGACTGTCACTAGCTCATGCTAGTGACCAGGCTCTGTGTAGAGTGGTTACTGGGGACTCCAGCAGAACAGGAACAAGGTGACAGGATGAGAGACGTGGCTGCCAGAGTCACAGATGGGCCAGGAATTACCCTGCAAGTGGTAGTGTCTCCCCTGCTCCCTAGTCCGGCTGTCAGAGGCAGTGCCTCCAAGGAGTCCCTGGTGAAGGCTGGAGACGCTGGCTCTGCCTCCGCTTTCCCTCCTTCAGTGACTCTTAACTCAGGTATTGAAAACAATTAAATAAAAATTACTTTTAAAATAGACAAAGCTGGCGCTGTGGCGTAGTCGGTGAAACCGCCACCTGCAGTGCCGGCGTCCCATATGGGTGCCAGATTGAGTCCTGGCTGCTGCTCTTCCTATACAGCTCTCTGCTGTGGCCTGGGAAAGCAGAAGAAGATGGCGCAAGTCCCTAGGCCCTGGCACCCGCGTGGGAGACCCAGAAGAGGCTCCTGGCTCCTGGCTTTGGACCGGCGCAGCTCTGGCTGTTGCGGCCAATTGGGGAGTGAACCATCAGATGGAAGACCTCTCTCTCTCTCTGTGTCTTTCCTTCTCTGTGTAACTCTTTCAAGTAAATAAATAAATAAATCTTTAAAAAATAAACTAGACAAAGATGTACCCAGTAGAAACAACAATAGGAAAGAGTTTGGTGAAGTTTGATTGATTTTCCTTGGGTTCTTCGTTATTTACCTGAATTTTCCATCATACACTTATATGACCATGTCTATTTTTAAAAAGACATACCAAAGACAGGTGCTGTGGCATAGTGAGTTAAGCTGTCATCTGCAGTGCTGGCATCCCATATGCATGCCAGTGTGAGTCTTGGCAGCACCACTTCCAATCCAGCTTCCTGCTAATGTGCTTGGGAAAGCGGTGGAGGATGGCTCAAGTGCTTGGGTTCCTGCACCCATGTAGGAGACCTGGATAAAGCTTCTGGCCGCTGGTTTCGGCCTGGCACAGTCACGGCTGTTGCAGCCATCTGGGGAATGAACCAGTAGATGGACGATCTCTCTCTCTCTCTCTCTCTCTCTCTCTCTGTGAGTGTATGTGTGTGTGTGTGTGTGTGTTTATTCCTCTTTCTATAACTCTTTCACATAAATATATCTTAAAAAATAAAAATATACAAATACATCTTCAAAAATGTTGTCAAGTAATTTTAAAAGAGTGAGAAATTTGACAACTACAAAGCAGATAATATACATGAATTGTGTCATAGGGATGGAAGAAAAGATCAGTTTAGTTGCATAAAATTAACCCTTATAGAAACTACATAAATAGCTCAGAAAGGTTTGCAATAAGCTAAAGAGCTATCTTTTACAGAAACTATCACAATAATAATTTTAGAAATCTCTTCGTTTATATTACGTAATTTTTGTAAGAATACCCAGAGTATCATCATTACAAACACAATGCAAGCCAGGTTTGGGGAGTAAGGATAAAGCTCTCTTTCAGCACAAGAATGAGGGGGCCCTTAAACTCGGGGTTGGTAACAGCCCTTGTACACCTGCTGTCAGGCTGCTCTGCGCAGGCTCTCCTGAGCTCTAGTGAACACAGCAGCCTGCAGCCTTGGCAGCATTTTCTGTTTTGGTAAGGAAGACACACACACACACACACACACACACACAGTGCCCAGACACCTGAGGCTATCAGCAACCAGTATGAGGTGAGGTCTGTGTGCTCCATGAGAGGTGGGAACACACACCTCACCATGCTGTATGTTGCGCCTCTTCAGGCCCCAACACAGGGTCTGCACAGCGCTTTAATCCCTTCCTTTCCCCATTGTTGCCTTTGAAGTTCTCAGCATTTGGACCCAGGATCCTCTCACACTGTTCTACACAGCGAACTCTCGCTGGCATGCAGTCTTCACATGTGTGTCTTTCCCCGCTTATCCTAAGCTGCACATTCTTACTTCTGAGAACCCCCAGAAGATATGCATAGGTTTTCATTTACACCAGCGCTGAGTGCAGATGTATTAGGAGCAATATCAAGGCAGGTCTGGGGGTATCCAGGAAGTACTCCTAAACTTCCATGATTTTAATTCCTCTTACTGTGTTACTTAGCTGAGCACACTCTGCTCTTACAGACGTCCCCCCTACCCCGATGCCCTACGTGCATAATTCAATCATCACTATAAGGACAATATTTCACTCAAGTATGACTTGCATCCACAGTAAGGAGAAGCGATTAAAATATATATTTCAAAAACTTGCCACGCTGTTCTAGTGCTTAGATTTTCAGATTCCCCACTGCTCTGCTATTTTCTTACTCTGTATGCACAGCGCAGATTCTTGCCAAGACTATTACAGTGAACAAACAATGTCCTCTCTGTCAGAACGGCGAATGAATAGTATCCCAAATTCTTCTCTAATGTACAGCCTACATTCTCCCCCCAGCCCCTTCACAAGAGAATAACCAGGGTGAGAACAGAGGAGGAAAACATGACTCCCCCTCGCCCCTCTGAAAGGCCGGGAGCTAAGCAGTGCCAATCACACATACATTTCGAAACAGAGAAAGCTGGCAAGTGTATTTTCTTTTCACTCAGAGCATATATTTTTGCATTTCTCTTTGTGCAGGTACACAAATATCTTTATAAGAAGAGGAGGAGGTGTGTTTCAGCAGATATAATCTCAGCGCTTGGCAAAAACAGCTTTTAGCTACAAACCGAGAAGCGACGGGGCAACTTCATGGAAACGACGCAGCGATTTGTGTTCAAATATTGGCAGCTAATTCAGGAACGCTGAGGCTGAGCAGGCAGACGGCTGCCTCTGTTCAGCCTTTATTTCCGCGAAGCCCACAATTCCTAAGAAAGCGCCTGGAGTTCCTCCTCTGAGACGGAGTATGATGCACACAGATTCCTTTTCTTCCCTTCTGTGTGTGTGTGTGTGTGTGTGTGTGTGTGTGTCTCACACACACCCCTCCCATCCCTAAAAGAGGCATTAAGGAAACAAGTTCCCAAAAATGATTTTCTGATGAACCATGGAAACGCTTACTTAGATATTTTCATTAGTAGAATATGGATTTACTAAAATCTTCCGGAGATGTAAGGCTTGGTGTAAAATATTTTAAGCCAGGGTTTCCCCCTCTTCCTTGTGACATGACTATAGCATGTATTTCAGTTTAACCTTTAGGGGGGACTACCCAACTCTTTGCTCATAAGAGAAGCGGTGCTGTATCTCTAAGCAAACCACTTGGGCTTTTGTTTTCACGAGAATCTGAAACCCGTGGGGAGAAGTCCCGGGAGCTTCCTCTCGCCTCCCTTTTTCTCACACATGTCTAGGGGAGCTCAGTGAGTGCCAGATTCTGATGGTCTCCTCCTGGTAACACATTTAGAAGAGGCTGCGGGATACCCCCAGCCCGGCTTTCTTCTCTCCCTTCCCTCTCCCTCTTCCTCCACTCTATGTCTGACTCGAACGAAACAATTAAACCTTTGTGTGGACCACTGCCATTCGCAAACGCGACTGATGTGCCCTCTTCTTGCTACAAGGGTAATATTTACCTCGATGAAATGTTTGGCCAAAGAGTATTCTAAATTCTGGCAAAGTCTTCCCTTTGGAATCTTGTTGGGCTGAGAGTTCTCCTTTCTTTCTTGGCCTGGAACCAAAAAAAGAGAAAGTTTAGGAAAAAGGCAGAATGGACAGAGACTGTGAAAGATACCTGCCTGGTCCACTGTAAAATGACAGGGTCTGCTTGCCAGATGTTGAATTTTTAACTCCTTCCTGGACAAAGCAAACTACAAGGTAGAGGCAAAACCACCAATAGTAATAAATAAAATTTCACTTTTCATGCTTTTCCTAATTTATGACGAATGGAACTGTGTTTTTATATTAACATGCAAATACCTGTAACCCAGATTTGAGGTAAAGCACATGACTTAATTGAAAAGAGCATCTATGCTTTGCAGTAAGGTACAGGTGAGATGCACTCTGAAAATTCCTTTTTAAGAGGAGACTCTTTGATGCAGGTGAACAGTCATCCACGGTTGCATGCAGCTCTAAACCCAAGTTGTTCCTTCACTCATTCCACTGGGGAAATGGAGATGAGGCTTAGAGACAGAGGCAACCACAGAGATGACTTCCCTTATTCTCATTTAAAAAATTTTTAATTTATTTGACAGAGTTAGTGAGAGAGACAGAGAGAAAGGTCTTCCTTCCATTGGTTCATCCCCCAAATGGCTGCTACAGCTGGCGCTCTTCGCTGATCCAAACCTAGAAGCCAGGTGTTTCCTTCTGGTTTCCCACGCAGGTGCAGGGGCCCAAGCACTTGGGCCATCCTCCACTGCCTTCCCAGGCCACAGCAGAGAGCTGGCCTGGAAGAGGAGCAACCGGGACTAGAACCCAGCGCCCATATGGGATGTGGCTCCGCAGGCAGAGGATTAACCAAGTGAGCCACGGCGCCGGGCCCTTTCCCTTATTCTCACTCCTGACTCATCCAAGGCCAATCTTGTCTGTGGTTCTGCTCAGCCTTTGGTCCTTCCTTGACCCCCTTTTCTCACTAGATCCCTTGCATCTTTAAACTACTGTCTCCTGAATTAATTGAAGACACTAATGATAGATGTAGTGTGAGAGGGAGGAGGAGAGATGGATGGCAAGAATGAATAAACACGTTTACAATTTAACAAGAATATCCTGACTGTTGAGTAAGATTTAGAACCCTCCAATTATTTTAACAGATCAAGGGACAATACTCGATTTTCAGTATTAAAAACTCAATAGAACATGAGCCTTCCAGATTTGCACGTGCCGAAGCTTTGTCAAGATTATACATTATCGTCTTAGCTTGAGTGTTGCTTTCTTCCACAGCGGAGTCAGCACGTTATTTACATTATCTTGAGGACATCTAGTGCTTCCCTGACAGTTGAGAAACGGCTGCTTTTTGTTTGTTACTACATTCAACTACGTTATTATGTTCTCCTTTTTTTTCCTATTTAAAATAAATCTAAAAAGATCAAAACAACACACACACTGTCGTGGGCTGTCTTCCTTCAACCTGACTCCAGGTCTTTCCACTGTCAATCACACGAACTAAGAGAAGAGCATGTGACTAGGTACAGGGCTCGGCAGACAACTGAGTTCCCAGCTATCATTCTACCCTTTCATTAGATTTCATGTCAAATCTGCTTCCAAACCCCTGCCACACAGATATATTTAGATGTGAATTTCAACCGTAAATGCCACTTCTCCATGTCTTCATAGACCCTCCAGATTAGAAATATGAGCAAGATTTGATTATCTAAATTAAAATGCTACAGTAAAAAAATAAAACATTTTTCTTGAAATGCCAAATCCTATAAATGTGTTTTAGCAATAATGCATTTTTTAAAGATGTATTTATTTTGAAAGCATTACAGAGAGAGGGGGAGAGACAGAAAGACCTTAAATTTGCTGGTTCACTCCAAAGATGACTGCAAGGCCCATGCTGGGCCAGGCTGAAGCCAGAGCCCTGAGCTTTATCTGGGTCTTCCATTTGGGTAGCAGGGGCCTTAACACTTGGGCCATCTTCTCCTGCTTTTCCCAAGCTAATACAGGGAGCTGTATTAGAAGTGGAGTAGCTGGGACTCGAACTGATGCCTATATGGGATATTGGCATAGTAGGTGGCGGCTTTACCCACTATGCCACAGCACCAGCCCCAGCAATATGTTGATCTACTTTTTCTATTAGTAGATACGAGTAGAGTTGGATTTGAAAATTGAACATGACAGTAAATTTAGTAACATAAAATTGATGCAGAATTTGTATCTTCAGAATAGACTTTTCATGAATTAAAAATATTCCAAGGAAACAAAAATATCAAGACAGAGTAGTACTACCAAAACGACAGACATATGGATCAATGAGATAGAACTCAGCATCCAGAAATAAGCTCATATAAATTCCTTCAATAATGCAGCCAATTGATTTTTTTGACAGGGATGCCAAGGCAATTCAATGTTTTCATATAGGAGTTCTGCAGTTTTAACTCTTATATTTACATGTTTCTCACAATTTCTGCTAAGTTTTTCCTACGGCCGGAGTTAAGCTCCACCTTTGCTTTTTTGCATAGGGCCCTCTAGTTGTCTAGTTGTTGAAATGATTATTCCACCCCCCATCCTTTATTATATCATCCCATTTATAAGAAATGTCTAAACTGGGAAAATGCATAGCACAGAGTAGACTAATGGTTGCTTAGGCCTGGAGGAGATAGGAAGTGGAAAGGAGATCACAGTTAAGTAGTAATGAAAAGCTTCTAAGATTGATGGCTGCACAACTCCGAAAATATGCTAAAACCACTACATTGTATACTTTTTAAAAAGATTTATTTGAAAGGTAGAGCAACAGAGAGAAGGAGAGACAAACAGATTTTCATCTAGGGCTGAGCCAGGCAGAGGCCAGGAACCAGGAATCAGGGTCTGTCTCATGGGTCTCAGGGACACTTAGCCTATCAACACTGCCTTCCCAGGCGCATCCACAGGAAGCTAGATCAGAAGCAGAGCAGCCAGAACTCGAACTGTCACTCTGATATGGATTTTGGCATTGTAAGCAGTGGTTTAACCCGTTCTGCCACAACGTTGGACACTGTTTACTTCAATGAGTGATTTTATCGGGTTTGGGGGGGTGGTTACCAGTTTTCTTGAGATACAATTCACATACCGTACTATTCACCCATTTAACATGTCCAATGTGGTGGATTTTAGCATATCCAGAGTCTTTTTTTTCCTACTTTTTGTGCAGTTTTGTGAGGACTATTAGCAGGTTCTTAACACTGATAATGGCATTCATGAGAAGACCCAAACAAGTCAACTCTGGAAGTTCATGATGTGTTTTGCCAAGTAACTTGAAGGCTTGTTCCAGCTAAAGCCCCTCAGAGTAATTGAAATGGAATCCAATTTCTGGGGCCCTGAGACCCTGAGGGACGAGATATGCACCTGATCAACGACATGGTTGGGGTCCCCATTGGCATCATTTCCTTGTTCCCAGCTCACAATTTAATAGGGCTGCCCAGAATCAGAAAGGATTTACCAAAACAAGATGAAATCAGCAGATGAAAGAGCTACCTGTACCCCCATGTTCATTGCAGCTCAATTCACAGCCACTAAGATATGGAATCAACCCAGGTGTCCATCAAATGGTGACTGGATAAAGAAATTATGGTGGGGCCTGTGCTGTGGCATAGCAGGTAAAGCTGCTGCCTGCGGTGCCGGCATCCCATGTGGGCACTGGTTCAAGTCCCAGCTGCTCCACTTCCGATCCAGCTCTCTGCTATGGCCTACGAAAGTAGTAGAAGATGGCCCAAGTCCATGGGCCCCTGCACTCCCGTGTGAGGCCCAGAGGAAGCTCCTGGCTCCTGGCTTTGGATTGGTCCAGCTCTGGCTGTTGCAGCCAATTGGGGAGTGAACAGCGAGCAGATGGAAGACCTCTCTCTCTCTCTGCCTCTCCTTCTCTCTGTGTTTAACTCTTGCAAATAAATAAATATAAAAAAAGAAATTATGGTATATATACACACTATGGAATACTACACAATGGTAAAAACAAAATGAAATTCTGTCTTTTTCAACAAAATAGATGCAACTGGAAACCTTAGTGAAATAAGCCAGTCCCAAAAAGACAGATATCATGCTTTTCCTGATCTATGGTAACTAATAGACTACCAAAAATACAATGTATAGAGAGGAAATTGACATTATGAGAGTTGATGACTGTTCACAGCCCTTGTCTCTACTGTTGAGCAACAGTGTTTTTTCCCTCATACTAGTCGTTGAACTCTTTATTTAGTGTAGGGTTAATCCTATGAGTATAAAGTAAATTGAAAATAGATCTTTGTAAAAATTAGGAGTGGGCCTAGGAGAGGGAGAAGGAAGAAGAGTGAGGACTTGGGCAGGAGGGAGGGTAGGATGGAAAGTATCACTGTTTCGAAATCTGTATGTATGAAATACATGAAATTTATATATGTTAAATAAAAATTTTTTAAAAAGAGAAAGGATTCCTTCAAGTGGGGGAAGCCCTCCATTATGGAAGGGAATTCAACATAGACTACAGTAGCAGGTCTAAGTTTTGTTTACTGGGTTCTTCACATTGCAACATGGATAAAGGAAGGTATCTAATTAGATGACATCTGCAGGTGTGAAATATCCCTTCGTAGCTTGTCCATCACCAGGCACCTGCCAGCCTACTCCCCTCTCCATCTTCAGGGACTATAAGGCGGAGTAGTTTACTATAGCAATACCCGCACATTCACCTTCAATTTTAAAAATTAATTCACTCACTCAGCAAACAGGTGTTCAATGATTACTATACTCTGGTTGCTGGGATTCCTTCAGGGCTCAGTACTTGCATACACAGGAGCACAACGAATGAAACTGGGAAGGTCAGGCCTAAGTATCATGGGAGGTTGGGAGTCATTCCTGGGATACCAGGTCCTGCATCTAGAGGGCAATAAGTGGTCAGCACTAGGCCATACCATCTCAGCGTGGGAAGCTGAAGTGCAGCACACGTTCAGCCAGCACTGGGCAAGACTCTACCATGGGGAGGCACAGATGCAGCCTGGTCAGTGGCAGCTCCACTGGACTGCAGGGGAGGTTTAAGCATCTTCAGGGGTCCTGCTCTCATCACAACAAATTCAGACTCAGGGAGGCCAAAATGAGGCATGTAAAAGGAATAGACAGTTAAAACAAAAACAGGGAAGGCAGAAGGAGATATCCTGGGGGGGCTTGGGGCTGACAGTTTCACTTTCTGGTTCTAAGTGACCAAGATCACATGCAATTCTCCCAAAGTTTTTTTTTTTTTTTTTTTTTAAACCAGCTGGGGTACCCTGTTGACTCATATGGATCCTATACTTGACCAAAATGCAATACTGATTTCATTTCAGTGCAGTGTGCTAAGTCACATCTCTACTCATTGCCCTTTTGCAATTTAACAGGGAGAGAAGGGTGTTTCCAGTGAACTCTGTGCCATTTCTGCTTCTTGGATTTGGGTCACTGCACTACAAGTCTTAAATTCTCTGTCATTTGTGACATTAGCCATCTCTCCCAGCGTTTGGCTACGCATTTACAGAGTTTTACCCCAGTGAGACCTAATGTTGACTGAGACAGGAGCAGGATAAAACACCAAACACCTTCTTCCAGGAAGGCAGCAATTTATTAGCCAATTCCCTCTGGGTGTAACTACCAAACCAGTTGTTAACCCAGCTAATTATACACTCCTCCTGTTTGTCTAAGCAGTGAATATTTGATCATATACTTCTGATACCCAAAACAATATCCACAAACGAATGCATGGTATTTCTCATTCATCTACCTAAATTCCATGATGGGTTTAACAAATTATCAGTACACTAGAGATCAACCTCAAAGCACAGATACTTCCTTTCATTAAAATTTCAATATTCAGCCCTCATAGGAAGCATGAAAGAAAGCTATATTAAACACGCTTCTGGTACAGCAATGGAAGAAGTAGCTAAAGACAGTGCATATGGGCTGTGATCCACTGTGAAGTGTTGGAAAAACATAGCTAACAATGTGTTTCTCTCCCTCATCCTAGTAGGCTCTTTTCCTGGGCAGCTCTTCTTCCCTAGCTAAAGCTCCCTCATATTTTCTGGCCAGTTCTTTTGGCTGATTCTCCCAGCTGTGCCTTCCCCCGTCTCCCTGGCCCCCAACCCCAGCTGCTATGGCTCACAATTCCAGCCGTGCTGGTATTTACTGTGTTAACAGTTCTAGTCTTCGTGCCATCTGATGTCTCCTGCTTCATTTCTCACACACTTGAACAGCTGAACTCCCCAGTGGACGCAAAGCAACAGTCCATTAAGAGAAAAATGCTTTCTGGGTTTTATTCTCTGCGTGGAAAACAGAAAAATGGAAAAGGCAAGAAGTGATAGTTCAGAGAAGTGCCAAAAAGAGGCCACTGGGAAGATAAGATGAAAGGAGGGGAAAATAATCAGATTTTTTAAAGTCATCAAAAAGATTATAAATATGACACTGGGAAAATAGTTCTTTTGGAAAATCCTCTTAAATGGTACGGTTTAATGAAAATAATCCCCCTTCCAAGAGAAGTATCTTTTTCTTGAATTTTAGGAGCCGATGATGAAAATCCCTAAACATGTAACCTCAGACTATCTACAGTATACACGACTTGGGGAAAATAGATACCATTAGAATACATATATTGAGTTATTAACAATGACATTTTCTTATGAAAATCTTTGATTTATAAGTATGTTACCTGGAAAGAAGCTTAAAATGACACGACTTAGTACAGCCTTATCTGTAGCATGCATCCCAAGTATGGCTTGGATATGAATTTCTTGCAGTTTTACTATAAGCAGGGAAATAATCAAAATACCAAATGCCTTAACAGGATATACACACACATACGCCCCTTTCTCGTGGGCAAAGAATAATTTATAATATGTAAATTCAATATATTTAAGGAAAGTTTTATGATATGCTTCTCAGACACCTGAACATAAAGCAAGGTGGCATATATACAAATAATAAAAAGATTAATTTCATTACTTAAATGTTGCTTTGGTGAACAGAAAATATATACATTGATTCCTTCCATTACTACTTTGTAGATTGCTAGCAAATGAAATATTTAAACATATTTTTCTTCAGATGATGTAAACATACATAGAATAATAAGTGGCCTAACCAAAGAAATTCATTCACTTACTTTCTTAGTCACTTGTCGGTATTATTTCCTTACTCATGAAATAAGATCAAAAAGTGAGATTATTCCAGTCTCTTCCACTTCACATCCTTGGGAAGCTGACTCTTGGCCTGGGACTTTTGCTGCCATCTGCAGAGTCAACATATGTTCTTACCTTATGCAGATGGCCTACCCCACCTCTGTCTCATGAGGGGCACTTCAGAGCAGCCAGCTGGTGCACTGTTGTGCCCATCACAGAGCCCCAGGTGTGCCCAAGAGCCCTCCAAGTCCATGGGAGTCTACTTCCTCCCAGAAGCCCCAGCCACAGAGTCAGCTCAGCATAGAAAAGGTCATTCCCTCCATCCCAGAGGTCCTACAGAACTGGCTGAGCCATCTGTGTGGACCTGGTTCTGCCTACAGTATGGCAGAAGGAAGTGCATGTGAACTCCAGGAATCTGCCTGGCAGAATCCCACACTTTGCAAGATTGCTGTCTGCTGAGTGAGCTTCAGAGGGGCTGAGTGGGGCTGAGGGTGAATGGGGGGCAGGTTAGTTTGGCATTTTGTAGATGGCCCATATGGGACCAAGTAACCTTATAGTTTCTTTCTCTAAACATGTACAGATGGATTGTATATGACAGTTCCCTATTATCCCACAGGACATGCATTCTAAGGTCCCTGGTGGATGCCTGAAACTACAGAGAGCACCCCACCCCGTATACACTATGTTTCCTCCTATACATACATATCAATGCTAATATTTAATTGAGAGATTAACAACAATAGAGTGATCATAACAAAATCCTGTAATAAAATCCATTTAAAATGTATGAATTGATTATCTCTGGAATTTCCCATTTAACATTTTCAAATTATGGTTGATCATGAAACTGTGGATAAAGGGGGGACTTCTATTTTGATCTCTCTCTCTCTTTCTCACACACACACACACACACATACACAGCCACTTAAATCTTGTACCATGAACACTGCCTGCATATAGCCCACCAGAATTGTTTCTGCCTGCACACAGCCCACCAGAATTCTGCCATTGATAACATGCCCATGTGGCTATTCTCTAGTGACCTAGAGCTAGTCTTGTGAGTTGCTGTGATATGTTATGACATTTCAACCATTTCTCTGAAGGAAAATAACCACTAGATGACCTAAGCTGAACTTCAGAGAAATTATCAGACACTCAGGATCAAGCACTCATGTGGGCGGAAATAATGCATGGACTAACGCATGCCTAAGCCTCTAAGTAAGCCTTGAGACAGTAAGAGCTCAGTAAATGAGCTATATTATGACTTAGAAACATGGTTCATCTAGCAGAACCGAATGTGTCTGGATATAGTCAGGCATGCTGCATCTCAGCAGTGGTCACACTTACAATATTACTATTGTCAAATTCATGGGCTGGACACCACCTCTGTGAGCCTGCTGAACTCAGTCCCTCAAAGTCACATGTTGAAGCCCTAACTCCCAGGACCTCAGAATGGGACACTGTTTAGAAAACACAGACATAATTACTTAAGATGGAGTCACACTAGAGTGGGTAAGGGAGGCCCGGAGCAGACCCTCACTAGAGTCATAGGAGGGAGTGTGGCTTGGACAACACCTGGTGGCTGACTTCTGGCCTCCACAACAATGAGATAATCCACTTCTGCCCCCTGAAGCCTCTCAGCTTGTGGTACTTGATGATGGAAGCCCCAGACAACTAACTCAGAGCCAGAACATGAGAACCTGTCCCATTTCCTCGTGTGCTAGTCCTCATTAAAGGCACAGAGATGGGGTGGAGGTTGTAGCACAGTGGATTAAGCTGCCGCTGGTGTCCCATATTGGAGTGCTGATCTGAGTCCTGGCTGCCCTGCTTCCGACCCAGCTCTCTACTCATGTACCTCAAAAGCAGTGGAAGATGACGCAAGTACTTGCGCTCCTGTCACCCACATGGAGATCAGGATGGGGCTTTTGGCACCTGGTTTCAACTGGCCCTGTCTTGGCTGTTGCAGCCATTTGGGAGTGAACCAGCAGATGGAAGATCTCTCTCTTTCCTGTGTGTGTATCTGTCTCTGTCTTATAAATACATACATAAATTTAAAAAACAATGAGCAAAGTCACAGAGATGAGGGTAAGGATGGCAGCTCTCATTACTTTACATCTCCCCTATCAGGAGATCAGCACATTAACCCAGCTGCTACACTGAAGCTATTTCGTAATTATACAAATAATTCAAATGAACACTGAAATAACTGGCAGGTTCACCATAGCTCATTATACAATTTTGAAGAGGGAGTTTGTATTTTGAAATATTGTTTTCAGTAACAGCTCAAGGGACTAATTACCAACGCAACATGCAGCAGAGTTAATGAGAAAACTTTCAGGAACTTTTTTAGTTGTGAGGAAAGTTTTGAAAGAATTCCCTAGGGAATGTGTTCACTTTCTTGGGATACACTGTATGTATTACGATTGATATATTAGATCATTTATTTTCTTTGACCCCTCCCCTTGGTTAATTTGTGCTCTGCCTTGTCTTGAAAAGTCACTGAAAATTCATGCTTAAGGGCTGGCCATGATTCTCCTACATTTTCTCAGCCCTTAGTGTATAAGAGCCTTTCTGTTCTATTATTTAGCACTTGTGCATATTTTAGAATTATATTAATATACATCACATATTTTAAAAGATTTATGTATTTGGAAAGTCAGAATTACAGAAATAGAGAGAGATCTTCTATCCACTGTTTCATTTCCCAGAGGTGGATGCTAGGAGCCAGGAGCTTCTTTCCCGCATTGGTAGCAGGGTCCTAAACACTTGGGCCATCTTCCCCTGGTTTTCTCTGGCCATTAGCAAGGAGCAGGATTGAAAGTGGAGCAGATGAGACATGAACTGGCACCCATATGGGATGCAGCATTGCAGGTGGCAGCTTTACCTGCTATGCCACAAAACTGGCCCCAATATATTTTTAATTTTTAAAATCTATTTATTTGAGAAGCAGAGAGACATAAAGAGCCAGCTCTTGTTCCTTGCTCCATTCCTCAAATACTTGCAATGTGAGGGGCTGGGCCAGGCAGGCAGAAGCTGGGAGCCAGGGACTCAAACTAGTTCTCCTATGTAGATGGCAGGAGCCCAAATACTTGAGCCATCCCTGATGTTTCCCAGAGTCTGCACTGGCAGGAAGCTGGAGTCAAGAGCTGGAGCCAGGAATGATACTCAAATACTGTGACATGGGATGCAGATGCAGGTGCATTAACCAGTATCAAACTGCTGGGCTAAAGGTCCACTCTGATGAATATATTTGCAGAATTAAAAACAAACTCCACAATATTTCAGTTCAACCCCTGATTCTAGCAAGAAAAAAAATGAGGCCCAGCTGTAATCATACAGCAACTTGGGGTCTGAGCCACAAATACAACAACCTCTTGTTCATGACCTCAACTATATGGAGGTGATTTCATCTTCCATGTATGCTAGCTGTACTTGTCCTTAATCAGGTAATTTGGCTTTGGGGATGTTTGTCTTTTAAAGAAAAACAAAGAGGCTGGTGTTGTGGCACAGTAAGTCAAGCTGCCACCTGAGGCTCCAGCATCCCATATGGGCACCTGTTCATGTCCTGGCTGCACCACTTCTGATGCAGCTACCTGTTAATGACCTGGAAAAAACAGATCATGTGTGGGCCTCTGCCACCCACATGCGAGACCAAGATGAAGCTCTTGGCTTCTGGTTTTGGTCTGGCTCAGCCTTGTTTGCTGAGGGCATCTGGGGAGCAATGGAAGTGCTCTCTCTCTCATAAAAACAAAAAACAAAAATCTTAAGAACAAAAACCTCTTCTTAAAAACAAAATAAAAAAACAGAAAAAGTTTTCTCAAGATTCTCCTGAAATAGCCCATCTAGATCAGGCATACCGAAATGCTTGTTTAAACGTGGATTGTTGGGGTGGGGTTTGGCATGGTGGTTAAGACACTGCTTGGGACACTTATGTCCCGTACTAGAGTGCTGGGGTTGAGTCCCAGCTCCGCTTCTGAGTTCAGATCCCTGCTACTGTGTACTGTGGGAGGCAGCAGTGTGGGCTCTACTCCTTGGATCCCTGCCACCCAGACAGGAGACCATACAGAGTTCTGAGTTCTTGGCTTTGGCATGGCCCAGCTCCTACTGTATATGAGCATTTGGAGAGTGAACCATTGGATGGGAGATCTCTCTCTCTCTGTCTCTTTTCTTTTCAGATCATTCAATCAATAAAGATTATTTGTGATGGCTAATTATTATAAGGATTGTATGGGATGGCTAAGTTTCTATAATAAAAGACTAGCAACTGATAGTTTAGGCCTATTTTTGAGTAAACAGTTATTTTTCAAATGTCATTCATTTTATTTATAGAATATATCTCTTGTGATCTGTTCATAGAAATAACTGGCACTACACATAGCTAAGATTTTATTTTCTTAGTTGTTTTGGTATCCAGCTCAATGGCATTTTCAGCGAGAGGTTTTCACCTCTGGATTCCACTACTCAGTCCTCTGTCTGGTCAGAGAAGGAACATAAGCCCACCAAATGGACCAGGGGAAGGGAAGAAAGAAAGAGAAGAATAATTCTTTGGAGATTCTGAATTCCATTGGGCAAAGACACCACCAATTCTATGACAGCTTTTGAAAGTTTTAACAAATGTCCAGAGGCACATTACGTGGCTGCATCTCAGGATGCAAAACTGAAATGACAGAGAGCAGTTTCCATGTGACTGCAAACATGGAGGAACTGGTGTCACCCACAAGACTAGAGAAGAAACCCATAACAGAGAAGAGCAGGAAACACAGAAGCAGCTTTCTCATGGCAGAATCACTTTTTTTTGGTCTGCCATCAACAAGTGTTGCCATTGGTAACTATCCTGTTGTTAAATAGTAGTAGAGGTAGGAAAATCTATACAAAGCCATCACATAAGGATGTAGGAAAAGTAACCTCAGATCAGACTGAATGAGCAACCAGAGACTTGACTGCTGTTGATCAGGGCTTTGGTTATTTGAGGTGTTGGTTAGGAGCATGGTCCATGGAATAACCAAGGCCAGGGAACACCTGGCTGTCTGAGGTGCTACTCTAAATCCCTCCCCTTGTCCTTGTCTGCACACTTCTGCTCTTTGATGACTTTAGTGGGGAAGGTTGCAGAGTTACAGTGTAATGTCTGGAAACTTCCAGAAAGTGTACCTATCTACTACTGCTTCTTAACGGCAGGATATTTTACAACAAATTCTTTGTTTTCTTGCTTCAGATGGAGAAGCTGGGGTTTGCATGCCATGAATTGGTGATATAACTAACAGCTATTTCTTCTCATAAACAAGGATGACCAGAGTTTTTAGGCCAGGTCACAGACAATGCTCAGAGCCTGGCTAGGAGCAAAAACCTTATGTTTGTTCCTTCCTCCAGGGCTCAGAGCTTAGGACGGCATTCAGAGACTGAGCATCGTGAATCAGGAAATAATTATTACTATTTCTGAGGTTGAATCTGGATTTTTTAGGGCATTGGTGGTGATCCTCCCAAAAGGGCACTTTGTATCCCCATTATTTAACCAAACTTCTTGTTACTCAAAAGGCCAATCCATTTCATAGATAAACAACATGGATTAATATACTTGACTAACTTCTGTGATCCCTCAAAGTGAAGACAACTGACAAGAGAAAATCTGGAAGACAAATTTTGAAGCGTTAGCGTGAGATACAAATCCACAGGGCATCAAGCAGACTGTGTGAAGGCCAGCAGGCATCTGAGTGTCATTACAAGAACAAGGCTGAGGTGTCACCAGTCATGGCTCTGAACCTAACTCACCTCCTGTGCCTAATTCTGGGACTTGTGTTCCCATCCACAAAGAACTGACTGCCTCCTTCCAAGGGTTGGTGTGAGGCCCAAATGAGAACATGTGCATGTTTTGTTCAGCAGTGGTAAAACATTCAACACAGAAAAGCTGGTGTTGGGAACACCAGTGTCACCTGTTTCTCCAGCTTTCTGCTATGTTGATAACACCTGATTCATGTTTTTGATGACTAAATAGGCTATGAAACTTTTCACATGATGATTTTGGCAGATGTTTCCCCTTGTTATCATTTTGAGCCACATATCTCATTTAGATGTCACTTTTTTCCTGAGCCCCCCCGCCCTTTTTAACTTTTTATTTTCAAGCTGGTAGATGTGTATCACAGGGATGGGAAGGGGTATGTGTGCAAAAGAGGAAGACGGGTGAAGGAGCTTGTAGGGGCAAGAAGGCCAACCAGGGAAGGAAAACAAGAATAAGTGACAGTCACCGACAAGGAGGGTCAAGGGCTTCCCCTTCCATTTCAGAGAGAGGCACCCAGCCCTAATTTTATTTTTTATTTGCAATTTGTAGATCACTGGGAATAAGACACCAGGTGGCCCTCTACAGAAGCGATTCTGCCTCTGACTCTCATCTCATGGTGCCCTTTCGCCTGCTCATGCTGCTGGGCTCTCCAGTGCAGCGGACACTGCTCAAATCCTCTGGTTCTCAAACTGAAACCCCTGGGTCTGTCTTACAGCAAGACACACTCCTCTGTCTTTTTCACTTGTTTTAATTTTTACAAGTAGGTCCCTCCAGAAGGTTGTTCTTTCACTTCTGAGTGTTTTGAATTCAAGCCCCCCTTTCATTTCTTCTCTCTCCTTACCACAATGAGATTCACCAGAGTCAGTTCTTGGCCAAGTCTCATGGATTCTATCTTTTTAAATGATTGTTACAGTTCATTTCCAGCTTGATATAGTACATACTTATTCAAAAGTCTATGGACTATACAAGGAGATAGCATAAAAAGACAAAGTTTGTTGTCACCATAGTGCCCAATCCCTTTCCTGCAGTTAAGCACTGTTAGAGATGAATACAACACTTAAAGGTCTAAAGATACAAAATCCAAAGTAACTATTTTTCTTTCTTTGTTACACAGACTAACAAATACCAGGTATTGTCCAACAGTTTCACTGTATTCAAGTATTACACCTTAGATAACTTTCCATGCCAATACAACATAGAGAGTTATTGCTTTCCTTTTAATAACTATAGAGCACTCAATGAAGAGAATGGATATAATGTATTTGAGTATTTCCATGCTGATAATCTAGATAGTTTTTGATTTTCTTCAATTACAAACAATGCTACAATGATCCTTTTATAAATAATATACATATTATATATATATATATATATGAGCACATGCATGAGTATACTGAGGAGATGGATATTGAGACATGAATTGTTGGTTCAAAGACCATGTGCATGCAGTTTTCATCACATTTTTTCTGTCTCCTTGTTGACAATTCTATACAATATACAACTGTAACAGCGTATACACTCCTTGGTTTGGTTGGGTTTCATCACCAATTAGATTCATTTCTGTGCTAGGCTGAAGCTAGGAGCCTGGAACTCCATCAGGCTCTCCCATGTGGGTGTAGGAGCCCAAAATTTGGGCCATAGTCTGTTGCTTTCCCAGGTGCATTAGCAGGGAACTGAATCAGAAGTAAAGTAGCAGGGAGCTGAACTGGTGCTCACGTGGGATGCCAGTGTTGCAGTTGGCATAGCTGAATCCACTGTGCTACAATGCAAGCCCATGGAATTTTTCAGTATCCTTATCTGCTGATGGTATTTGTCTCTATTTTTTCTAGTGCTGCCATGGATTTACAGATTTCCTTTCTTTTTCTTAATTTTTTCATTCAATTGAAACAATTCAGTTGGTGAAAGATTAAGTAATAGCTCATATTCTTGATCAGCCATACCAGACCCACAAGACTTCTTCTTCTTTTTTTAAAGAGATTTATTTATTTATTTGAAAGTTGGAGTTACACAGAGAGGAGAGGCAGAGAGAGAGAGAGAGAGAGAGAGGGTCTTCCATCTACTGGTTCACTCCCCAGTTGGCTGCAACAGCTGGAGCTGCGCTGATCTAAAGCCAGGAGCCAGCAGCTTCTTCTGGGTCTCCCACGCGGGTGCAGGGGCCCAAGGACGTGTCCACCTTCTACTGCTTTCCCAGACCATAGCAGAGAGCTGGATCAGAAGTGGAGCAGCTGGGTCTCAAACCGGTGCCCATATGGGATGCGGGTGCCCCAGGCCGGGGCATTAATCTGCTTCACAACAGTGCCACCCCCACAAGACTTCTCATCTTGACATGACCAATAGTTCTCTATGTACTCGTGCCTTCTCATCCTCTATACAGTAGTCCTAATGACTTACTTGAATGCAAATAGTAACTCTTGGCTCTCCTGCAGTAACTTCCTAATGCTTGGTGACTGCTTTGGGCTGAATTTTCGCCCCTAAAAATATATGCTGAAGTCCTAACCCCTACTACCTCAGAATGTGATCTTATCTGGAAATACGATCTTTATCAAAATAATCAAATTAAAATGGGGCCTTTAAAGTCTGGTGTCCTGCTTTATGGAGTACAGGATAGACTGAACTTACAGCTTTATTGTATTACAAGGATTTTTTTTTTCTTTTTAGTAATACTGGTTTAGGGTAAACATGATTTTGTGCATGGAATAACAAGATCTGCATAATGAATCACCCCACAATTGACTGTTTCTGTTCTTTGAAGCTCTGTTTCTAAGGATTTGATTTTAGAGAAATGTGTGCTGTAATCACTTAAGCAGAAGCTCTCAAAATCAATAGGCTCTTGGGTCATAAATACACCTGGGAATAACCCAGTATCTACCCAGATTGACAGGTGCTACAAAGGTCAATTTTTTTTAAAGATTTATTTTATTTATTTGAAAGAGTTAGAGAGAGGGGTAGAGACAGAAATAGAGGTCTTTCATTTGCTGGTTCACTTTCCAGATGGAAGCCAGGAGCCAGGAGCTTCTTGCAGGTCTCCCATGCAGGTTCAGGGGCCCAAAGACTTGTGCCATCTTCTACTGCTATCTCAGGCCATAGCAGAGAGCTGGATTGGAAGAGGAGCAGCCAGGACTGCCATATGGGATGCTGGCACTTCAGGCCAGGGCTTTAATCCGCTGCACCACAGCGCCAGCCCCACACACTTCAATTTTGAAGATTGTTAACGAAATCTCCTTTAGGGGCCAGTGTTGTGATGCAGTTAGTTAAGCTCTTGCTTGTGACACCAGCAGTGCTTGCTTGAGTCCCAGCTGCTCTGCTTCTAATCCAGCTTCCTGCAAATGCTCCTGGGAAGGCAGCAGAAGATGGTCCAAGTACTTGGGTCCCTGCCGCCAATGTGAAACACCAGTTTGGAGTTTAAGGTTCCTGGCTTCAGACTTTGCCAGCCTTGGCTGTTGTGACCATTTGGAAATTGAAACAGAGGTAAAAGGGTGAAAGATCCTCTCTCTCTCTTTCTCTCTCCCCAGCCACCACACTATGCCTTTCAAAATAAGTAAATAAATCTAAAGAAAAAAACAAAACAAAAAAAGCACTACATCTCTTTTAGATGTAATCATTAATGTAACTGCAGATACGATTTTTATCATGGAAAGGGAGGAAATAATTTCTCTCTTTAACATGTCCTTAAATAGATCACACACTCCAAAAATTATAGGCTCTTTGCTATTGAAATCTGATGATTAGTCACTGAGTTTAATATATAATTGGAAAGCCTATAGTTAAATGTAATTAGTCAAGATAAATTATAGAGAGAGCCACGCAAATATCTAAAAAACATTTTGAGAGTTCAGTGTGCTAAGGATACAAAAAAGAAAAAGTAAACTTCTCTCTTAGACGTAGTCACAAAGAAACACTCCAATGTGCCACTTGAGGAAGGTCCTGGGTAAGGAGGTAGCTCCCTGGTTCCCATGGTCAGGACTGGTCAGTCCTCTAACCTGATCCACCATCCCTTCTACTCCAACACTGACTCACCTCCCTGGCCTATGCCTTTGCTGATACTAGTCATTCCTGGAATGGTCCTCTCCCTTCTGCCCTGACCACTTAGCTCCTAGTCCTGATCATCCTTCTTAGCAAGATTTGTCTCCTTCTGTCCTTGATTCTATACAAGTCATTTGACATCAAATATTACATGACCTGTCCCATCTGGAGTGAATTCTTTCCCCCTATGTATTTCGAGCATATTGACTTCTGGCTCTTTCTATCTCTGCACTGCTCCATCTCAGAGCGTGTAACGTGGAGGGGCTGATCCTGGGCTCCATTTCTCCCTTCTCTCTCTGGACAGTGGGGCTTCCCTCTAAGAATCTGAGTTCTCTAACCCTCCAAGTCTTCATCTAAGTTGAGCCTTACGTCCCACAGGGAGGTACTTCCTAGCCACTGTGGCCTATGCTTTATTCTGGGGTCCCATAATAGCAGCACAAATCAACTCAGTCCCCTAAGCTGGACTTTACTAGTCATAGAATGCTGTCTGAGTCTTACATGCCGATGATTTTATCCTAGCCCTTAGTTTTTCTCAGAATTTAGGGAAGTCAGAGTAATACCATTATTGCAGTTTTCATTAAAATTCCAGAATCATGAATACATATAAGAGCACTACCAAGAGTCTGTGGGAAAATGGAATTTAAAGAATGGGTATATTTTGGTACAATTTTTCCCTATAATATATGAAAAATGCACATTGTGAGAAATCATGCATGGATTTACAAATTGTTTTTGTACCAAAATAAACTCAGACTTTTAATTTCATTTTTTCCCACCAACTTTCTGAAGGCTCCTCATGCTAGCAGGTATGCATGGGATGGCAAAATGGATGGTTTTAACAACCTACGCAAAACCAGGCCCATCTCCTTGCCTTTGCCAAGGCTGGGATCCTGTTTCACAAGTCTCTGGTGTCTAGTTCTTCACAAGACACCATACACACAAGAAAACAACTCAGATGGGTTCAATCACTAGTGCATCACCTAATTAAGTTTACATAGGTTGAATGAAACAAAACTTAGGACTACAGCACTGTGATTCCTGCTAATGGTTATGACTTTATTAATGCATTTTGGGTATCACTTATCAGTAGTGTTCATATAAAATTCATATAAGCATGGAGAAGATAAAATTAATATGTACCACACACTATGATTCTGCAGAACCAATCTAATTGCACATTGGGCAAGAAGAGGAATAAAAAAATATGGGATATATTGATTGATTTTCTTCATCAAAACCCATAAGATGCACAAGATCTTTTTTCAACAAAATTGTGTCATTAAATTACAGCATATCTAAGAGTAAATTTTATGTGATATATGTCCTAATCTAACTTCCAAAGGAGTGGGCAATTCATCAAAAATCAAGTTTGCATTTACCTACCTCTTAGACCTTCACATTATACACATCATTACCCTTTGCTAACTCTTAGTCATACACAAATAACAAGAAATACTGATTTAGTTGTATAAGTGTATATGTTTTTTAATGTTCTCCCATGGGAAAAATAGATAAATAAATGCAAGTGTTTTAAAAATGTCATTACGTCAAATTTATGACACATTATTAATTTTTCCTGAATTCTATTGTCCACATACTAGCACCATTTAACCTAAATATATATTTATTAAATGTAAACTATATGCCAATACTAACAAATATCTTTTTTCCCCAAGATTTATTTATTTATTTATTCTTAAAGGCAGGGGAACAGAGAGAAAGAGAGGGACAGATGGAGTTATTCCATCTGTTGGTTCATTCCCCTAATGGCTGCAGCGAAAGCCAGGAGCCAGGAGTCAGGTCCCCCATGAGGGTTCAGGGGACCAAGTACTTGGGCATCTTCTGCTGCTTTCCCAGGCACATAGGCAGAGATCTGGATTGGAAGTGGAGCAGCCATGACTCAAACCGGTGCCCATATGGGATGCTGGCACTGCTGATGAAGGCTTAACGCTCTATGCCGCAGCACCGGCTCTACTAACAAATATCTGGTACTAACAAATAGGCAACCACAACATAACAATGCTAGTAGTGATTCCTTACATACAATCATGACCTAGTTTTCAGGGATGTGTGACACAGCTTTCCTTTGACTGTCTCTCTCATTAAAACACCTGAGCAAACATTACCATTTATGCTTTACAAATGGGGAAACCGAGGCTCAGAGGTTCAGAAGTAAACCATGAAGTTGACAGGGCTGGTTCACCAGTCAAGACTGCTTACTCTCAGTAACGAATCATTCATTTGGAGATCAACAAGTAATTACTGAGCACCTACTATGTAACAAACTCCATATTGGGCCTGGAGTAAGAGAAGGTCCCGGCTCTCCTTGTGTCTCCCTGGATCGTCCTCCTTGACACAGATCCAATCATCATCATGCATATCAGACATTCTATATACTGTTCTTATTTTATATGCAGGCAAAACAGAAATAAATTGCAAATATCTTTCTTATTAAAAAACATGGAGGGTCCAGCACCGTGGCATGGCAGGTTAAGCTGCCACCTGTGGTACTGGCATTCTATATGGGTGCTGGTTTGTGTCTTAGCAGCTCCATTTCCAATCCAGCTCCCTGTCTATGTGCTGGAAAGCAGTGGAAGATGGCTCAAGTCCTTGGGGCTTGTACCCAATTTGGGAAACCTGGAAGAAGCTCCTGGCTACTGGCTCCTAGCTTCGGATCCACCCAGCTTCGGTTGTTGTGGCCATTTGGGGAGTGAACTGGAGGATGGTAAATCTCTCCCTGTCTCTCCCTCTCTTACCGTAACTCTGCCTTCCAACTAAATAAATAAATCTTAAAAAAAAAAAAAAACTGGAGAAAACTGCCTTAAAATTACTAAGGCTCAATTATTCACCTTCAGCATGTTCATCATTACTCCTCAATGCTCAAAATAGAATAACAGTGTTTCAATTAAAATTGAAACTTCAAATTAAAAATGTCCTTTGGCATTCTGCAATGAAGCACTTAATCTTCTATGAAATGAGTGAGAGTTTAATCACATAAATTGGTCTACCTCATTCATATACCAAATGTCAGAATTTATTGAGTGAAACCAACTTAAACATTCATAGGAAAAGCTATGAGACTGCTGCTGGGGAAGATGCCCTGTTGAGATTCAGTTTGAGTTTATGCATTTAAACTCACTGGGATCTAAGGTCTCAGGATCACTCTGGTTCTCACACTACATCTGTCACAAAATGCCATCAAATATTGAAGAAAGAACTGATGTCGAGGTCTGGCATGAGAAGGAATAGTGCTTACACTACTTTTTTATTTCACTTTGCCCACTGGTGAACTCATGAATAGTAAATATATTTTGATTCAAGGCAGGTTTCCCTCCAGGTATGAAAACAGACAAGCAAACATGATGTAGGAAAACCCAATGAGGCAATGAAAGTAGAAAAGCAGGTGCGCAAGTCGATCAGCCAGTGAGTCAACTCCACAACCACATCCTCACACTCCTGCTGATAAGCCCTTGGAGGTCAGCAGAACACGTGCCTGTTACAAATGAGAGGCAAACCCACTGCCTGCACCTGCCAGAGCAATCAATCTTCTGGAACTGAACAAGTAGAACAGAATGTCAAAGTGAATTTCAGTTGTCCATATCCTTTCACCACTCTTTTCTCTGTTAGGATGGTAACTTTATATTTGTCACTGCAGATTGACTCTTGTTGAGCATTTGTATCTTAAGAAGCCTCCCAGTTGGGCTGGCATTGCGGCGTAGCAGGTAAAGCCACTGCTTGGGACGTGGGCATCCTATATGCGTGCTGGTTTGAGTCCTGGCTGCTTCACTTCCAATCCAGCTCCCTGCTAATGCGCATGGGAAAGCAACAGGAGATGGCCCAAGTGCTTGGGTCCCTGCCACCCAAGTGGGAGACCCAGACAAAGCTCCTAAATCCTGGCTTCAGCCTGGTCCAGTCCTGGTTGTTGCAGCCATCCTGGGAGCAAACCAGCCAATGGAAGATTCCTCTGTCTCTCCATCTCTCTCTGTACCGCTGCCTTTCAAATAAATAAATAAATCTTTTTTTTAAAGCGCCTCCTGATGAACGCAGCATGATTTCTCATGTAGAGTACCTTCCTGTGTCAGTCTGGAGGCAGGCCCTGAGCAGGTATGAGTGCTGGATGGACAAGATGACGCCCACTTGAGCACATGCCCAAGTTTACCTCATCCCCAGGGCCTGATGTCTTGTGCACAATGAACACTCCTGTATTCGAGTCCCTGTTAGATATAATAAGAAATAAAATGAGAATCCAGAGAGGACCTGACCTACATAATTCCTCATTAGAAGCCTTTAAGAACTGCCAGTTGGCCCAAAAGTGCCACATAAATTACAATGGAAAGATACACCTACTTCAGTATTTCTCTATTTGTGTTGAATTGATTAGAAATTAAATCTTCTGCTTAACTTTCTTACCTTCTTTGGCTTATTGTCCATAGGTAAGATTCTGGACATCCAGAAAAGGAAGAATAAAACAAAATAAAACATGGCGCCAGCACTGTGGCACAGCAGGTTAAAGCCCTGGCTTTCAGTGTTGGCATCCTAAATGGGTACTAGTTCGAGTTCCAGCTGCTCCACTTCTGATATAGCTCTCTGCTATGGCCTGGAAAAGCAGGAGAAGATGGCCCCCAAGTCCTTGGGTCCCTGTACCCACATGGAAGACTCAGAAGAAACTTCTGGCTCCTGGCTTCAGATTGTCTCAGCTCTGGCCATTGTGACCATTTGGGGAGTGAACCAGCAGATGGAAGACCTCCCTCTCTGTCCCTACCTCACTCTATTTCTACCTTTTTCTGTAATTGTTTTTCAAATAAATAAAACAAAATCTTGAAAACAAAACAAAAAAACAAAAACCCAGCAGCAGAAAAGGCCAATTTAAACAATGACTTTACCCAGAGCCTCACTTTCAAATATGTTATCCCTAACACTGAGTGTACTTTTGCATTAGAATGATGAAAATTTTAAGGTTGTATTACATTACTAAGGCAAGTATTGCATAACAACTGGTATAAAGGTAAGCAAGAGAAAACAGAATCCCAAGAATGTTATGCCCTATTGTATTCATAATTTTTTCAGTCTTTAATTTTATAGAAATATTTACCAAGTTACTATCAGCAAATAAATACCATTATATGTCATTTTTAGTTACGATGTAAAAAATGCAACTCCAAGTTTCAGAATAGTTTGAATATGTTATTTCTTAAAAAGTTTATTTATTTGAGAGAGAGAGAGAGAGAGAAAGAGAGAGAGAGAAGGCAAGTGAGCTTCCATAAATTGACTTACTCCCCAAATGCCCCCATTATCTGGGGTTGGGCTGTTGCTGAAGCCAGAGGCTGGGGACTCAATCCAGGTCCCCAGCTACTTGGGCCATCATCTGCCACCTCCCAGGCTCTGCATCAGCAGGAAGTTGGAGTCAGCAGCCACAGCTAGGAAGCAAATCCAGGCACTCTCTTGTGGGATGTGGGCATCTTAACTTCTAGGCTACACACCTGTTCCCTGCATGTGCTGTTTTAACTATTACATGGTTTTACACCTCACTGTTGAGGCAGTTTTCCAATTTACGGGTTTTTTTTTAAATAGGACATTGTAAATACTCGTGCAGTAACTTTTACACTTTCTTCGAAGGCACCGTCATGACCACTATGACTGAAAACTTAGCATCCTGGAGAAGAGTCATTTATTGTCAAGATTGAGATTACTCTCCTTGCACTCAGCTATCAAGGGCACCTGGGAGTGACAAAGAGGACATTAGAAAACCACACGGTTGGTGTGTAATTCATGAGTCCAATGCTTCAATGTAGTGGTGGTGGTGGTGCTGGTGGTGGTGATGATGGTGGAGGTGGTGATGATGATGATGATAGTGGAGGTGGTGGTGGAGGTGATGATGGTGGTGGTGGAGGTGGTGGTGGTGATGGTGGTGGTGATGCTGCTGATGATGATGATGGAGGTGGTGGTGGTGATGGTGGTGGTGGTGATGGTCATGGTGATGATGATGATGATGATGATGGAGGTGGTGGTGGTGGTGGTGATGATGATGGTGGTAGTGGTGGTGATGGTGATGATAGTGGAGATGGTGGTGATGGTGGTGGTGATGGTGATGATAGTGGAGGTGGTGATGATGGTGGTGGAGGTGGTGGTGATGACAGTGGCAGTGGCGGAGGTGATGATGGTGGTGGTGGAGGTGATGGTGGTGATAGTGGAGGTGATGATGGTGGTGGTGATGGTGATGATAGTGGAGATGGTGGTGATGGTGATGATAGTGGAGGTGGTGATGATGGTGGTGGAGGTGGTGGTGATGACAGTGGCAGTGGTGGTGGTGATGATGATGGTGATGATGATGGTGATGATGATATCAGCAAACCACTACCATCACAATTCCTAGGCATCCTGTCAGATGCTTTTCCAATGTTAATCCTACTCTTCTACAATACATTTTATAAAGTAGGTGGTATTATTTCCATTTTAAATATGAAGAGGGTTCAGTGATTCATCTAAGAGTACACAATCTCTAGTAAAGCCACCCATAACAGAAGTCTCCATCTCTTTGTACTTCCCTGAACTGCTCAGTTCTTGGAAAAGGATTGGTACATGAAGTCTACTGATCTGCTAAAAACCTATCCACTAAAGGCCTGAAACTGATTTTCCTGTGAGACCTTGGCATGAAATTTACAGGTCATGCTCTAGTTAGGTGGGAGGTCCTCCAGGGACCCCAGTGCCACGAGAGGGCAGCAGGACACCAGCACACAGTCACGATGGTGGCCACCAGGACCTGCAGGAGGCCAGCTGACAAAAATGGCAATGAGATAATGTTTTAGTTTTTGCTTTAATCACTCACTTTTCTTCTTTAAGCAGTGCAGCTATTTTGGAGCCAGAAGGTGGGTGGCGTTTTGCTCTAAATCAGAATGTACAATCACTCTTAATTTGATGGTAATTGAGCTATATCATTTCTTTACAAGTCTGATCAAAACACAGCTTTGAAAGTCTACAGATAATTAAAATTTCAGGAAGTATTTGGAGAATCTTATTAATGTTTTACATAATTGTTAATGAAAGATAAATATTAATCTTTAAGATCATAGTTGAGCATGGAAACTATTATTGGGATTATTTTGTATGAACAAACTAAACTTTTTGTTACTAATGTCTTTGTTCAGAGGATGAGAATTAATTCATGACCTCTGCTTTTGACTTAAATGCTATAAACATCTCTGCTGTTCTTGGAACACAAAGGCTGCTTTTGCATAATTTTTCAGATGGAGAAGCTGAAATGAAAGTACTATGAAAACATTTGCTGGATAAAACAAATGCCAAGATCAAAGATGCTAAGACATTGAGTGGATATTTATTATCCTGACTAATCCTTTTGTATTTCAAACTTTATTTATTTTATAATGCTTTTATATGCTGTTCATCAGTTATTATAGCATAATTTAAAATTCATAAAGGAGAATGAAGAATTAATAATACCATGCACTTTAGAATAATATTCAAGTAATACTGATAGGGTGAAAATGCATTCATTATCTGAATATGTTCTTTGGATGAACAAGAAAAAAATGATAATCTAACACTGAGTTTTAACTCCCTACCTCCCAGCCAATGAGGTTTTGCATAAAGAGCAGAGATTTAACGTAAATAGATTTAACGTGACAACTCAATAAATCAGATAGCCATGTTCTTTTCAGTACATTCCAATAGCAAAAGTACAAATTCTTTAATATTCTGACTTTCTAGCATTCCTGAATGGTTACTTGTGATGTAGTGTCTAAGGCTGACAAATTGGGGGCAGTGTGGTGGCGCAAGAGGCTAAACCACCACCTGTGATACCAGAATCCTGTATGAGTGCGGGGTTTCAATCATAGCTGCTCCACTTCTAATCTAGCTCCCCGCTAATATGCCTGGGAAGGCAGTGGAAGATAGCCCAGGGACTTGGGCCCCTACTTGCCCATAGGATCTCTCACAATATCTCCCCTCATATGGGAGACCTGGATGGAGTTCTAGGCTTCTGGCTTTGGCCTGGCCCAACCCCAGCCATTTCGGCCATTTGAGGAGTGAACCAGCTGTCTGAAGAGATCTCTGTCTCTTCCTCTCTCTCTTTCATTCTGCCTTTCAAATAAAGGAAAAAAATCTTTTAATAAAACAAATAAATAATGCTGAGAAACAGACTCATCTCTGCATGCATCTTACTTGATGGAAACATACCAATAGTTCCTGCTCACTATGTTTTGGTGGCAAATACTGAAGGTCTGCAAAGGGTCTTCCTGGGCTAATTGTAGTGGAGACCTGAGAATGCTTGAATAATTCGCAGGAGGACTCCTGTCCTCAAGGATTTCATGCATTTAGGATAACTGACCGGCAGTCCTTGGCCACAGATCAGGTATGAGAAGCACAAAGCAAAGAAGCAGCTTGATGCTCATTAACAGGCATCTCAGGAGGAAGAACTGACTTCAGGGTAGAAAACCCATGAAGAATTTAAAACATTTGATGAATGTTTATTTTTTAAAAAATATTTATTTAGAAAGAGTCACACAGTAGGGGGGGAAGGAGAAAGATTGGTCTTCAATACACTGGTTCACTCCAAGTGGCCATAATGACCAGGGCTGAGCCAGGCCGAAGCCAGGAGCCAAGTACTTCATCTGGGTCTCTCACATGGGTGATGGGGCCCAAACACTTAGGCCACCTCCTACTGCTTTTCCCAGGCCATTAGTAGGGAGCTGGATCAGAAATGGAGGAGCCAGGACTTGAACTGGTGCTCATATGGGATGTTGGCACTGCAGGTGGTGGCTTTACCTGCTGTGCCACAACACTGACCCCTGATAGATGTTGATTTAAGGTGAATGTGGGTCATGGAAGTAGAGGATTTCAGTGGGTGGCCCAATACAGGAGTCAAGATTTTGAAAGAAATGTTGAAAGTATTGAGCAACAGCAGGGTACGAAAATGTTTTCTACAGAGGGCCAGAAAGTCAATGTTTTAAATATGTTGCCCATAGGATCTCTCACAATATCTCAACTTTGTTATTGTAGCACAAAAGTAGCCATAGATAGCAGCTCAAGAATTAGTGTGTGGGGCCAGTGCTGTGGCACAGCCAGTTAAAGCCCCTGCCTTCAGTGCTGGCATTCTATATGGGCACTGGTTCCAGTTCTGCTGTTCTACTTCTGATCCAGCTCTCTGCTATGGCCTGGGAAAGCAGCGGAAGATGGCCCAAGTGCTTGGGCCTCTGCGCCCATATGGGAGACCCAGAGGAAGCTCCTGACCTTTGGCTTCAGCCTGGCCCAGCTCCAGCCATTGTGGCTATTTAGGGAGTGAACCAGCAGATGGAGGACCTCTCTTTGTGTCTACCTCTCTCTGTAACTCTGCCTTTCAAATAAATAAAAAAATTTTTTCTGAAAAAAAAAAATAGGATCAGTGTGCCAGTGTTCCAATAAATCTTTATTTACAAAAACAGGGGCCAGAGGTATTTGGCCTGCAGGTCATAGTTTGCCAACCCCTGTATTAAATAGCAAACGAAACTCTGTGAACAGATAAGATCACCTGAGAAGAACCTATGGAAAGCAAATTTGCAGGCCATAACATTTGAAAATGGGTTATTCCAAATTCCTATACAGTTCAAAAAGGATGCATGAGTATACCATCTGCAAGGTTTGCTATGGGGTAGATGGTTCCAGAACCCTGTCTCTGGTTCATGTTAAGCGTGTATGAAATGGTGCTAGTTAACTTCTGATTCAGTTGTCTTGACTGGAAAATGAGGAAAAAGATGATGACAGCTAACACTGAACACAGTGCTAAAAAACATAGTGCTATTTATACAAATCCTCAGAATTAGATCTACTACGTCTTGCTTTTATAAAGAGGATACTAAGGCACAGAGTAGCTACAAACATGCTGACAGCTAGGAAGCCGTGCATGAGGGCTGATTCCTTTGGTTCCTTGCTGTGGATCACACCCACCCCTCAAAAGGTCAAGGTGAAGATTAGAAGTGATGGGAAGGCACCTCTGTTGTTAATACATAGGGCTTAGGAGAAAACCCGGTGTAGTTGTTATTGCTATTATAACCTAGGGTGATGTTACTATTTAAGGATACGATGAGGATCAAAACAAGGTGAGTTTTGCCCAACATACTATTGTCACTGAATCTTTAACAGGATCCCCATATCCACTCTGTTAACCATTTTCAATCTGCCTTCCCCATGAAGAAGGAGTACTAAGAAAAGGAACAGTCTCAGCTTTAGTTACCACCTGCCTTGCATTATTTTGTTTGTTTTTACCAAGTATTCCTACTATATTTTGGCTTATTCTTATTGTACAGATATCAGAACTCCCAGAAATTTTTTTTTCTGTGCTACTGGCATTCACATTTGCTGTAAGAACCCACAGATCCTTTTCTGGGTAGTGTATGGTGGATTCTTTTTACAGGCATTTTATCTCGTCAGAAACAAGGATTAGAGTTCAGAAAAAAAAAATAAGCTTCTCTGAAGACATCTTTGATCAGCCACTTCCTATTTATCAATAAGGACCAGTTCTGCAGTCTTATCTATGGTGCGATCTACACCCTGACACCATCCTAGGCTCTAGCCCCTGCCACCACTGCTGGCCACAGGGCCCAGCCACTGGTGTCAGCCCTACCCCCATCCTAATGGGATTCGCTGCTCCTAATTCCCTGCCCGCCCCCTGGAAAAGTTTTAAAAGGGCCTGTTCCTGAACATGTGGCTCCCTCTCTCTCCCCTGATCTCTGTCTCTGTGTCTCTCTCTTATGCTCTCCTTCTCCCTCTTTTCCTTCTTTGCCCATTCCCTCCAGTCTGTCAGGTTTCCTCCGATAAACTCTTTCCCTTAAAAAAAAATAAGGCCCAGTTCAAGTTCCCCTCATCTTCAATGAGTTCCCCAATTCCCTCCAAGGATCCCTTCTGTTCCACTTCTTCGGCACGACTCGGTACCTCCCTTGAGGCACTGTTTACTGTTACCACTTATTTCCTTCCTTCTTCTAAATAAGGAGTTCCCTGACTGATGGAGCTTGAGTTATTTTTATTTTTTTATTGCTAGAACAATGGCTAGTAAAGGGATTTACATGTACAGTAGCACGCAGTACAGGAAAAATCATTAACCCAGAAGGAAAATAGGATTTAAGTAAAAAGTAAAAATAAAGAACTTTTCATATTTTATTTTACCAGTGATACTAATTTTCTAAACATTTTTTAAAAGTTTAATAATCACATGAAACATGAATTGTTCACACGAAACTCAACTGTTATTTAAAAGTATTAAACTATCAATTGTAAAAGTGGAGCTTAAATCAGTTATTAATGTTTCCAAAAGAATATGAATCATGGGATGAATTATCCTTAATTACGAAATGAATAAGCATTTCTATTATAGGGGAATGCCACGTAAGGTGTAGCAAGAGAAAATACAAAGATTGGGTTTTATAAGGGCAAATAGCATTCATAGTATTTTAAAATGTACCTGCTTATTTTTATAATAAATGTTCTAGAAAACTATTTCTTTAATAACTGTCAGCATCTTAAATATACACCTCATTGTGAAATGACTACACAAACATCATTTCTATTTAATAAAGATGTTAGAGCACAGCACAAAATTCAAATATGCCTTGGATGCTATGCTAATGCAATGGATTTAAAGACAGTATTTATAGCACAAAAATGTAAGCCTAGCCCCTGCTTGGAAGACATAAATTAGTATCTTACAGCCAGCTTTGGGGAGGTCTTTACAGTGCCTACACTTGTATGCAGAAACCTTCTGTGGCTATGCCTTTCTTCAGATAGTCTAGAACTGACATTAGATTCTTGAAGGATTCGGTTACTTCCCCAAGTCTAAACCAGGCTCTTCAAGGCCTCCCAGAAGCAAATTTACATTGCTTTAAAAGCCTAAGCTTTTTGTTCAACAACCACCTACTTTTTGAAAAGAATAGAGTCATGTAAGTCCAAATGAAGCAAGGAAATATTTGAATTTATGCACCAGACCACTGGCATGAAGTCCAAACTGAAAACTGTGTCCATGAGTAGGAAGGCAAGTTCCACTCCTACTGCTTACCTGGGCCAACTTACCCTTAACTTAGACTTTTTAAACAGTTCAGTGTTTTCAGGACCTAGGCAGTTTTTTTTTTTTTTAACAAAGCTTGAATAAAAGAGAAAAATCAATAAACACCCCACTTTTGAAATGCTTAACCATGAACACGTGCACCTTACCTTTAAGTTAATCTGTAGAATTGATCCTATTTAAGAGTCAGAGACCCCAGCAGCGTAAGAATGTTTTTCTTACAGTTCATTATTTTTTGAGAGAAGTCACAGCAAGTTGATGGCAAAATTAAAGTAAGAACTGAGAATTCCCGCTATTCCATTCATTCTATTCGCTCAATAAGTGAAAGGAATTGTAGCACCTCTTGGGAGAAAACCTCATTCTTTCTTGAACACAATATATTTCTCTCAAGGATTACATTTTTAGAGACTTTCTGGTACTTACAAAAGGCTTTTGATATATTCCCCTGCTAATTTAATTTTTTCTCCTTTAATAGTCAGGACCAGTTTAGAATCCCTTTCCCATATTACTGAAAACCAGGGATCAGGAGCTTCATCTGGGCTCTCAGGCCACTGAATGTACAAGTGGTCCCCCCTTTAAAGTATAATGATGGTCGACAATGGGTTGACCCTGCTAAATAAAGATGCAGCAAAGGCCATGAGATTCAAGAGCTGTTTGCTGTTTTACCTGACACAGATCAATGAACATTATCTCTGATGACCACAGAGCCAACATTTCCTTGTGTTCACCTGACATGAGGCCTACAAAACTGTATTCTCCTCACTCCCCAGCAGCTTCTCTGCTCCGTGAAAGAATAGATTGATTCATACACATTCCAAATTATATCTGTTTTGCATAAATGAAGTAGGCTTTGTAGAAAAAGCCTGGATTCATTATCATGTAAAATACAGCCATTAGCAGAAAATCTAGTAATTATATTCCCAGACATAACAAGATCAGACTCTTAGGCTACACTGGGATAGCAGTGGGGGAAGAGAAGTAGAGTGTTACTAAAAAAAGAGAGTCTTCCTTCTCAAATAGTTGTTCAAGGGGTAAATAGCAGTACCAAAAAAGGGAGTTACAGCAAGTAATTCCTGAAGCACTTGCAACATTCAGTCCATGTGGCTGTTAGCCTAACACCAGTGTAGGTAATTCTTAAATGTGTATGCTGCTCTCTCCAACCTTTATTTTTCTTGTTTTTCTTCTTCTTCGTTTTCTTTTTTAAACGCTAATTTATTTACTTGAAAGGCAGAATTACAGGGGGAGGGAGAGGGAGAGAGGGGGAGAGAGAGAGAGAATCTTCTATTCACTCCCCAGTAGCCACAACAGCCAGGGCTGGGCCAGGCCAAAGCCAGCAGCCTGCAGCTCCACCCAGGTCTCCTACATGGGTGGCAGGGGACCAGGCACTTGGGCCATCTTTACTGCTTTCCAAGGGCATTAGCAGAGATGTAGATTGGAAGTAGAACAGACGGGACATGAACTGGCTCCCATATTGGATGCCAATGCTGCAGGCGACAGCTTAACCTGCTATGCCACAATGCCAGCCCCATCTCCCCCATCTTCCTGATGCTATCTTGTGATCAGAAAATTGAAAAGAACACACTTAACTCCAAATGCCTGTCAACACACAGTAAGATGCACTCACCAAATCAATCAGATGCCAGACCCGGGAAGGAGCTGTTGATTAACGGCAGTGTAGAGTGCCACAGATACCACAGCGAGTGGGAGGGATAGGAATGCCTGATTCTCGGCAGTGATGATGAAGTGGCCTGAAGGATGGACACAGGGGAAGACCCAGAGAAGAAAGCATGTGAAAGGAAGGAACATCTAACAAATGCCCATCAAATCCTACACTGAGGGTATAGAGTCAACAAGTAAGAGGAGGTCTCAGATCAATTCCTTGTGTGTTGCTAGGGTTTGAACGTGACTTGGTTCCAGAATTCATGTAAATGTTTAATCCTCAAAGTCACAAATTGGTGGTGCTGAGAAGTTTGATACAACTATGATGTTTAGGAAGCAGGCCCAGTGGGATGTCCTTGGGTCATGGGCGTCTGCCTTGGAAGTTAATTCTAGGGAGAGAGTTGGCTGTAAAAGCCTGAGGGTTGGGCCTAGTCACTCTGCTTCCTGGTTACCATGTGACCCTTGCTCAGTATGTACTCCACCAATGCCATCCTCTGTTCTCTGCAGATGGACAAATCACTGGGCCCTACTAAGCCTTGGGTATGAACTTCTAAAACCATGAGCCAACATAAACCTCCTTCCTTCATAAGCAGCTTGTGTCAGGTATTGAGTTACAGTAGCAGAAAGCTGATGAACACATGGGTGAACAGCAACAAAATAGGATGAATACCAAAGTGTCAGACAGGGAAAGTGAGTCAAAACAGGGAAAGAACATGACAGAATGTCTGGGGAGGTTTCCTAAGCCACGGGTGCTTGGGGAAGTCCACTCAGAGAAGTTGGTATCTGAATGACAAGATCTGTAACCTATAAAAACCATTTCTTGACAAGAAGAGGGTGACTGGTAGCTAACTGCAGAGAAGTGATTTAGCTCAAAATTCAGTGGAACTATTTTTCGTGTGTTTGAAGTACACTTTCAAATATTAGAATATATGTCAGATTATATGAAGGGAGTGTAAGAATTCAAAATGAACCAACAATAATTCCAATCCAGTCACTTACACACTTCAGGAAATAACAAACACCTCAGTTATCTATAAAAGCACCCACAGTCATCCCCGTGGTCACCAATGCTGAGTCTCCATCTGTAGCCTGCAACCCACTCTCATACATGCACGACTGGACTTTTCTCCATGTTAAAGTCAAAGGGACAGCTTTTATTAGCAGACACTCAAAAGCACACTAAACTCTCTGTATTTTCTTGTTCTCTGAAAATATAACCTGGTTAGCTTAATAATTGTCTAATACAACCTTAACTCTATATATTCACTTTATAAATTAGATTCAAGGGGACTTCAAAAAGTTCATGGAAAATGCATACTATAAAAATTATGCATGAATTTCAAAATGCTGTACATCCAAATAAACCTATCTTTTAATTCCACCTTCTGTGAGTGTTCTGGAGTAGCTTCATATATTCATCTATTGAAAAACACATTTTCATAATTAACATTTGGCAGGATATTAGGTGGGCAATGCTGTGCTGAACCCTGGACTGCCACTCTCAATTTCTAAGTTTTCTTGCTGTTCCATTATGATGTCTGTCTTCCTTCCTTCCTTCCTTCCTTCCTGCCTGCCTCCCTCCCCCTCCCCTCCCTCCGCTCCCCTCCCCTCCCCTCCCCTCCCCTCCCTCCCTCCCTCCCTCCCTCCCTCCTTTCTTTCTTTCTTTCTTTCTTTCTTTCTTTCTTTCTTTCTTTCTTTCTTTCTTTCTTTCTTTCTTTCTTTTCTTTTCTTTTCTTTTCTTTTTCTTTCTCTCTCTGCCTCCTTTCCTTCCTCCCTCCCTCCCTCCCTCTTTTTCTTTCTTCCTTCCTCCTTTCCTTTCCTTTCCTTTCCTTTCCTTTTCCTTTTCCTTTTCCTTTCCTTTTTAATAGAATTATCACTTTTTGTTCCTTCCCTATATGAAATATTAGAAAAGGTTTCTAATTTTTATTTCATTGTTGGCTAATTTTTCATAGTGAAAGCCACTACAGCCAAGGTTAACTTTGTCCTTTTGCTTTTGAAAAATTCCTTTAGAGAGCTCCCATCTGCTGGTTCACTTCCCAAATGCCCACAACAATAGCTGGGGCTGAGCTAAGACCCATAGGAACCCAATTACTCCAGGCCTGTGGGAGACTCAGATGGAATTTTTGGTTCCTGGCTTTGGTCTGGCCTCTCCTTGGCTATTGCAGGGATATTGGGAGTGAACCAGTAGATTGAAGATTTCACTCTCTCAATTTCTCTCTTCTCCCCCATCTTCCAACCCCCACCTCTCTGCCTTTCAAATGGAAATAAATAAATAAAAAATCTCAATGATATCTATAGTTGGGCCATCTGTTCTGTGAGTCTGGGCACAGCCATGTATTTCGGTGTGGTCTTTTTTAGTCAAGGCTCATGCTTCCTTCTTGCTACAACACTGGCAAGGGGCTTGGAAGGGTCTTTACACCCAAAACTGGACTTCTATCAGAAATGTCTAATCCCACATCATGAAGGAATGTGAAAAGCAGCACCCACTGTCTCTGGTAGGGGAAGGAACATCCCCTTCCCTCCTTGCTCACAAGACTGATCTGAGTGCTCTGTGGCTGAACAGGGGAGGGTCCCTGGCCATCTGCAACCCACAGCAACCCACAGGGAAGTCACAGAGACCCACAGGGAAATGCTTTCCCTGTTAGTAAGGAGATGGAGAGGAAGCATCAGTGCAAGGAATAAGAGAAAGGGGCTGGAGTTGGGATCAGGAAGAGAAAGTGAACACAAGAGGAGGGAGCATGGGGTAGAATCTTCCTGACAACAGCTGTGTTATGGCTTGAACAGGAGTTGACTCCCAAACTCACACAGAGGTCTATCCCCAAAGTCTTGTGTTAACGGACTAATGTTAATGGATTAAGGTGGAGACTATCTAACTATGGTCTCAGTGAGGAGTTCTCACGTCATCAGAGACTTGCCCTCTGAAGACGTTCTCACAAGAGGGTTGATCACAATCACATAAGCTGCGCTTGGCTGAGTGTCCCCCCTGCTTCCTGGCTTATCCTATAATCATTCCTCTGTACCAGCTGACCACTGCCAGCCTCCACCAGACTAGTCAGGTTGTCTGATCCAAGATGGTGAAGCTCCAACCTGCGAGCCAAAATTAATCTTCTTCCCTCCTGAATTGCTCCCCTCAGGTATTTCAGCTGAAGCAACAAAAAGCTGACTCTGCAATTCTAGATCTGAACTTGTCCTTCTTGGGGCTGTGTGTGGTCTAGACACGGTGCTAAACTCATCTGTCCAAATTCCATGCAGTCATCTCAATATCTAACACAGTAGTGTTTGGTTTGAGAGAATCAGAGACAGCTCCGAGGAGGGAGGGCCTTACACGTCCCATCATTTATGAGGCTCAGGTGCATGTGGGGTTGGGTGGGCATTGGCCCACTTCCCCATGCCAGTTGGATAAGAAGCTCCTGTTGCCTGCAGAGGTAATTGAGGCATATGCAGAAAAGGAGAGGCCCTCACACAACTAAGAACTAGAAATTGTGGTGGACCCAAGAAACCCAGTGTTCAAAATCATCACATGATGGTAATCTGGGTGTGACAGCTGTGTGACTGTGACACCTGCCATTTCACTGATGACCAGAGTTGATCTGAGGAACAAACAGGGCCTTGAACAGAACCAAGCACTTGGTCAAGGAGAACAATTTTCTCACCAGCATCCTAGAGGAGTGTATTCAATTAATGTAAAAAAGCAAAGTAAAAGGAGAGTGTTGAAGAATAGAAAGTGGATCACATTGGAGGAATGTTGAAAGGACTTTGGAGAGTTAGCTACAACGGGTTAGGAAACATAACAAATACCCTTCACAAAATAGACTTCAAACAGCCGCTCTGTGTTCTGCAACAGGCTGCCAGTGTGCCTTCCACGGCAGGCAACTTAGGTTTGTCCTGAAGCCGAGGCCTCAGCCTTGGGCCTCCAAAAAGCAGCTCTTAGAATCATCTCATTTTTGCCAAGTAAGGCATCCATTCATGAAATGAATAGCAACATTCTTGGAGCTTAATGGGAACAACTCTAAAACATCCACACACCACCAGCTTGTCTTGCTGCCCAAGGCTGAAGAAGCAAAGCGAGTGTTACTGGCAGTGACAGTTACCATGGAGATGGCTGTCTACATTCTTTCCCTTCTACTTCCCAGATCCCTTCTCTGAAGAGCATCCCGTGGTTGCTACCAGAAGAGAAGAAATGGCCAAGATCCAAAGAGACCGTACCTTAAAGACTTCTCTCAAGCCGCCAGTGAAGGCTTTGGGCCCCTGGGGGTCACAAGCCTGGCGGAGCACCCAACTTCTCTTGGCAGCAAGAGAACCAACCACTGAAAATCCTAGTCTCTAAACCCAAGTAGTCTTTGCTGGCCCCAAAGTTTCCAAGAAAATTGTGGCTATTGGTTGCCAAGGCAATGATCTGAAATCTTTGCACAGAAAACCATGGGAGCTTAAAACTTGCAAAATCCTTGTTCTTCATGAGGAAATAGTTCTCACTCCTCTCTTTTTTTCCTTTTTAAATTTCTTTTCCTCCTTGTTTAAAAATATCAATTAGTTACTTTTAAATGGATAAGAAGAGTCCTGTTGTATAGAACACTACTGAAATCAAGGGGAATGCCCACTAACTTCACCTTCCCCCCAACTTGCTGAAGTTAAACAAGCAATCAATGAAAAATATTAACATAAGCCTATGTCCCAGAGAAGTTCAGGATCTAGCCTTAGGTTGCACAGCAGCCAAGACAAGATAATGAAATGTGCATCCAGGTTGTCTGACGCCCCAGTCAGTTCTGCTGTGCTAAGGCCCCAACAGCTAATAGAAAATTGGACATTTAAAATTCCAAGTGGTGGCATTCTAGCCACTAGGTGCATTTTTTAATCACTAGAAGATTAGGTTAACTTTAAGGGGAAAAAAAATCTAGAACATTCTTTAAGATAAAATGTCTAATAGTAATTTCCATATCATAAACACTCCTAAAAGAAAGCAGAATATCCATAATAGATACGTATATGTATATCAACAAAAGGTGAAAACTTTTAGGATTGCAATTGATTTATTGGCCTAGTAGTGCAAATAGCTATTACACGGCTTTTAACACATCCGCAAGTACACAGAAGTGTTACAAAGTGAGTGAAGAATCACAAAGTGAACATACTCCTATTAACTGTGCATTGGGCACAAGAGCCCACGTGAGGCAGAATTATAGGAATATCTCAGCAGGGCCAGTGCAGCATTTGAGTGAGCTGACAGCCTTGCTACCAACAGGGGTTGACGCTGAATCTTGGGTTCTATCCAGCCCCTGGTTCCAACAAACAGCTGTGACTTAATGGAGTTTGTTGCATCTGGCTTTTGACTCACTGCATTTAGGTCCACTTGCAAAGTGGCAGAGTGAACAGAGGACTGAAACATAACCAGATGCTGAAATTTTCATCTTACACTTGGAAGCATGGCAAACGGACGTTTTCAGTTTCTGAGGTTACCCTCTAGCATGGGAACATTGATTTTTGAGAGTCTTATAAAAGCTCTTCTTATTGTGCCGGCAGTACTGATTTACACTGCTGTAACTCCTGTCAGACATCATCTCAGCTTTATGAATAAATAAAATGATGCTCTAGGGAAACATTGATTTAAGAGCAAAAATCAATACCCATCTAGCATGTGATAGACCCCGGTTTTAAGACTGCTAATCTCCAAAGTATGATGCAATAGTGAGTATAAAATCAAATTTCGTGCTTCCTAATAAGACATAAGTGAGAATATGTGAAACTGACAGGCAAATATACACTTTCCACAGGCCTCAGAATACTAGGATTCATCTTTGCCTTTAAAAATTGTTTATCTGAGACATACACACCACACCCACACTTCTCCCTACTGGTTCATTTCTTAAATACCTGTAACAGCTGGGACTGGGCCAGGGTAGAAGGCAGAAGCTGGGAACTCAATCCAGGTCTCCTATGGGGAACTCAATCCAGATCTCCTATGTGGAACACAATCCAGGTCTCCTATGTGGAATGCAATCCAGGTCTCCTATGTGGGAACTCAATCCAGGTCTCCTATGTAGGAACTCAATCCAGATCTCCTATGTAGAACTCAATTGAGGTCTCCTATGTGGAACTCAATCCAGATCTCCTATATGGAACTCAAGCCAGATCTCCTATGTAAAACTCAATCCAGGTCTCCTATGTAGAACTCAATCCAGGTCTCCTATGTAGAACTCAATCCAGGTCTCTACTTGGACCACCACCCCTACCTCCCAGGATGTATACCAGCAAGAAGCCAGAATCAGGATTCACAGCTGGGACTTCAACCCAGACACGTTGATATGAGAGGAAGGGCTCCTAACTAGCATCTTAACCCCTGGACCAAACACCCGCCCCCTCTTATCCTCTTAAAAGTACTTATTGATATTTTAAAAGAAGAAGGAAAAAGGGAAAGAGAAAAAGGGGATGGATGAAGCCACAGAGGGAAAATCTTGGTAATTTCTGATCTAGATTCAGAATATGAGGACTCACTCCTGTGTGTGAAATGTTTCATCACAGGAATTTGAACGTTATGAAGTAGTCAGCTTTTCATCACTAAAACATTATTAATACTCAAGACAGATTAAATTATGAAGAAAAAGAAGTTTGTCTAGCTCACAGTTTTAGAGGCTCAAAATTCAATATCTGGTGGGTAGGGGAAGCCAGGAGGCGGGTAGGTGGCAGGTAACCCCACTGGTTTGGTCTCTGATGAGGGCCTACCTGCAGACGGGGTCACATCACAGTGAGAGTGCAAGAGGACTGAGGGATCACATCTCACATCAGAAGCAGAGAGCGGGAGGCACCAACCTTATCTCTTACAGACTTCTGTGGAAAACTATCATGGAATCATGCAAGAACTGCCCTACTCCCCTAGTGACCTAAGGACCCACTTCTAAAAGTTTCCACCACTTCCCTGGGGACCAGGGGCCAGTGCTACCAGTGTGGGGACCAAACTCTGTTCACATGGATGACAGGGGCCAGGGGGACAGGCAACCTCCACACCATAACAGTGAGTCTGCTTGGGGAAAATGCTGTCATACCAACACCAAGCAAGCTGCCAACAATGGTTCTCTTTGGGCAACCTACTCATAAGGATATTTTTTTCTTCCTCAGAAATTTTATATTTTCAACTATTTGTAGTAAATGTGTATATTACTTTTATAATTCAGGCAACACACACACACACACACACACACACAAACACACAACAAATGTAGGGCAGAATAGCAAAAAGAGAAAAAAGATTAATTTGACTGATTGCTAAGTATTGTGTTGTCTACTGCCCTGGAAACAGCTAAGATCTACATCACAACACCTATTTTGGTTCCAGTCAACTCCTTATGATTGCTCTTGGATGTTTTTCAGGGTTGCTATTAAAGTACACTGATTTAAGAAATAAAGCTAACATAGTGTCTGCTAATACTAACTGATAGAATCAAAAAGGGAGAGAACGATCCATCATGGTAAGCAGGGTACACAACAGACTCATAGAATGGCAGATGTCCTAAATAGCACTCTGGTCTCAGAATCAGCCCTTAAGGCATTCAGATATGGCTCAAGAGCCCATGAGAGTATTTTAGGCATGGAAAGCCAAGACACTCTGGAAAAAAAAAAAAAAGAAAAGAAAAAGAAAACCTAAATGAAAGATCTCTGCGAGTGAGATCCCAGTGGAAAGAACGGGGCCATCAAAGAAGGAGGCACCTTTCTCTGAAGGGAGGAGAGAACTTCCACTTTGATTATGACCCTGTCTAAATAAGATCAAAGTCGGTGAACTGAAAAAGCTTCCATAGCCTTGGCAACTCATGACTAGAGCCTAGGGAGATTACTGACACCATCAACAAGAGTGTCAAATTGTTAAGTCAACAACAGGAGTCACTGTGTACTTACTTTTCATGTGGGATCTGTCCTTAATGTGTTGTCCAATGTGAAGTAATGCTATAACTAGTACTGAAACAGTATTTTACATTTTGTGTATCTATGTGGGTGCAAACTGATGAACTCTTTACTTAATATATACTAAATCGATCTTCTGTATATAAAGATAATTGAAAATGAATCTTGATGTGAATGGAATGGGAGAGGGAGCAGGAGATGGGAGAGGTGTGAGTGGGAGGGAAATTATGGGGGGAGGGAAGCCATTGTAATCCATAAATTGTACTTTGGAAATTTATACTTACTAAATAAAAAATAAATTAAAAGAAAACAGGAAAAAAATAAAGACAGGCTGGGTTTTGAGCCATTGATAACTGCAAAGTAAAATTTCAAACTTTCATGCAGTATAAAAGTAAGTTTTCAGGGGCGGGTTTTGAGCCTAGCATTTAAGACGTCCATGAACCATGTTGTAGTGCCTGGGTGATTCCCAGCTCTGGCTCCTGACTCCAGCTTCCTGCTGACGCAGACTCTAGGGAGCAGCAGTCATCGCTCAACAAACTGGGCTCCTGTCACCTCATATGGAAGACCTGGGCAGTGTTCCTGGCTGTTGCTGAGTTGGGCCAAGCTCCAGTCGGTGTGAGCATTTGGGGACTGAAATGGTAAGTGTGTGTGTGTGGTTTCTCATTCTCTCTGTCTCTGGAATGAAAGAAGAAATAAATAATAAATAGTTTGCAAACGTTTGCCTTCTATAAAAAAAAAAAGAAATAAAGCTAACAGCTTATGCTGAAATGAACCTCATCTTTGTGAGCCAAAGATCAAACTCAAGACAAGAGCTGGGTAAAGACATTGTTTCCTCAGCTCTCGCAAACACCTTAGCACCTAAGCCTGTTTTCACAGTGGAAGGTTCTGACATGCCCTGCGGTAACCTGTGATTACAAAGCCACCCAGAAAGCCAAGGCTCTTGCTCAGAATTGATTTGAATGAAAAATGAATCCCATAATTTCCCCCGGCTCCTCGAAGATGCAGCTCATCGCTAATTGTGTTGCCTGTGGCCTCTCTAGAAACACACCTCTTGTTGATTTGGATGAGGAGCTCCCATCTCACTGCCCAGGATTCTCTGTTCTCACTGCTTGTCTTTCTAATAACTGGCAAGAGCAATGCTGGGCACTTGGAACATACTTCCAAGGCACAGGTGCACTAGAGGCCTGGACATGGGTTGGGGTAATCTCCATTTCTGAATCCAAATTAAAACATCTAAGAAGTCACTATTGTCCTCACCAACACTAGTGTGTGGATCCTGGCTGGATCTACTTTCAAGGTGGAGATGATGCACAGTCACAAACTGCAAAAGTACCTAGTCTCTGAATGGGTGCTGGCAGCAGAAGAGGGAAAAGGGCCACACAGTGGTCTTGGTGGCTCTTTAATGGGTGGTTACTAAAAGCAAAACGGAAAGCAAAGCATTATTGCTGAGAAAAATGCTTGGACTTGTACAGAAAAAAATCACAGCTTGAGATCAATTACTTTCAGGAATACTGATTTTTGTCTTTATGACAGTGTCACAGATCCTTCCATTTAAAGAAATTCGAGCACCTACTGTGTGTTACTGGGCCAGGTGTTGATGAGGTTTAGGTACAAAAACCAGACCGGAGCCTTGTCCTCCAGTGTGGCAGCCACAGGTGGGTCAGAAATCTAAGTGCATCATTAAAAAATGGTGGGCTTAGAGATGCAATGGAGGAAATCCAGGTACCCAGCTTCACCTGGGGGAATCCCAGATGGCTTCGCAGAGGACACAGAAATGTAGGTGGACTGAAAAGGATGCATGGAATTTATGAAGAGGAAGCAATGGTATTCTCAAAAACAACTACAGCACGTAAAAAGAAAGTGGTGTGTGGCTGAGAGGGGCATGATGAGTTGGAACTCTTGACAAATTTGGTCCTGATGCAACAGAAATTGCAGTGTGGAAGGGTTGACGGTGCACTGGAGGGATGCCCCGGGCCAGATCCCAGGGGCCTACACCAAGGCACATAGATCTATTGTTAAGGTTATAAGGGCCCACAGAAGCCACTAAGCAGGAAATCATGTTATAAATTGGGGAGCAGAGTACCTAGAGTGGGGGCTGTGTGTGGGAAGAGAGCTACATCAGTGAGCCCTAGCCGCTGATGGGGTCAGAGCGGATGAAGTCAGCATCCAGGCAGTGACTGACCGTGGGAGGCAGAGGAGAGGAAGGTCGGGAAGATACTTACAATGAACATTTGTGACAGAGGCAGTGACTATCTGACCTCACCAAGAGCCAATCACTGTTCTCAGAACTTTCATCTGTTATCTTAGATCTGGACCCCAGTGTGGATGAATGTTATGGGTTATGTGAAATGTTGGGAAAAGGTGTTTGGCAGAGAACACATGGGAAATCCAGGTTAAATTTTAAGAAGGTAGAAAAAATTGATAGTAAAGTTGAAGCATTCATGTATAAAAATGTAGCACAACATGTGTTCCAGAAAAGCATGTTCCAGAAACTGAAGGAGGCTGTGACTTCACTACAGATGCACCTGCTCTAAAGTACATGGATTCTCCTAACTGGAAAATAAACTTTGGAGCACAACTGAAATATGGAAGGTGAGCAGCTCTACAGGAACTGGTAGTGCATTAGAGAAAACAACGCTTAATCCCTGAATCGGGATTCTTGTCAAAGATCAGGAGATCAGAGGGAGGCGTTTTTGGAGTGTGGATAATCAAAGCTCTTAAAGCACACATTCTGTAGCCCGAGTTAACTGACAAAAGGCAGGCTGTTTTACAGGATCTACAGTTATATTTAGAGAGACTGGGGCCTCAGAGGGGGAACTAAACTGACCCTGAAATAGCTCCCTGCTCTCCTAAGAGAAAAGGGGTACTCTGGCAAGACAAAGAATTTCTCAACATGTTAAAGGAGAAGGTTAATTGCAAGAGAGGGGCCTATTTTGCAAGGTTCTCTGTGTGATGAGATTGGGAAAATTCAGACCAGATGGACTCCTTCCTGTCCAGGCCATAGAGGAATTGGATAATGATATTTAATGGATATGGGTCAGGGGGCTGTGCACTCGAGATCTGTAAATCTTCTAAATGGGTGAGCATAGCACCACAAAGTCCAGGACTCATTATAAAATTTGATTGTCACGTAGTAAACTAATTGCTAAAATAAAATATGGAATGTCTTTGTGTTAATTTGTCATTCGCTTAGGTTGGATTTTTTTTTCTGAATTTGCCTCTGCTAACAGAAGCTGATTCAAATCATTAAGAAACTTTTGGTGTAATTTTATTATTAGCACCAAATAATGATAACAGCAAACACAGCCTCATATAATATTTATGATGGTGCTGGTGGCAGTGAACAGTGTGTATCCTATTAAAAGCTCTCTATGAAACCCATGAGGCTATTCAATTATTGTCCTCATCTCAATGATGAGTAAAGACATTGAGAGATGACAGGCTCTTGCTTAATATCACAAAGGGATTACAAAGCAGAGCCAAGGCTGTGCCAGCACTGACCAAGTGGAAAAATCATATTGTAGGAAGCACACCCATTAGTAGGGATCTTAGCCTGTATAGTTTAAGACACACAGTGCTAAATTCAAAATCAGATTGCTTCCTACCCTGGAGTTTTTCAGCTTGGAAACTGTGTGTCTGCAGATATACAACCCAGAGTCCCCACATGAAGAATTGATGCCGGGACACAAAGTTAAGCTAAAAATCAGCTTGAATGAGCAACAGTGTAGAATAAACCAGATACACTAATACCTTGAAATCGCCCTTTCTCAGCTCCGAAGTTGCACTCAACTGATGAAATAAGAAAATGACCTCGTGATTTCTGGAAACAAAACACAAGAGGAAATAATTTCAAAATTCGGAACTGGATTAAAACTGCAACTATGGGTAAATGATTGTCTTTTCACTTACATTTTGGGCAATAAAGGAAGCAAATTCAAAATATTGTTTAACCTTTAGCTCTTTTTTTTTAAAAAAAAAAAGATTATTTATTTAAAAGCAAGAAGAGAAAAAAGAGAGCTCTTCCATCCACTGGTTCACTCCATAAATTTTCTCAAAAGGTAGAGCTGGGCCAGGCAGAAGCCAGGAGCCAGTAACTCCATCTGGGTCTCCCATGTGGATGTCAGAGATCCAGACACTTGGGCCACCATCCACTACCTTTCCAGGCATATTAGCGAGAAACTAGATTGGAAATAGGGCAGCCAGAATTCAAGCCAGTGCTCCGATATGGGATTCAGGTGTCCAAAGCAGCACCTTGCTGCCCCACAACACTCACCATACCTTCTTAAAACTATAAAAAGGAATATTAAAAAGAAAAGTCAAAACTTGCTGTTCAGATATTTTCTGACCAACGCTGGTGCTTGGCATACCTGTTAAGATGCTACCTGGGACACCTGCATCCTATATCAAGACACCTGGGTTTGAGCCCCAGCTCCACTGCCAATTCTAGCTTCCTGCCAAGGTGTCCCTGAGAGGCAGCAAGGGATGGCTCACGTAGTTCAGTTCCTGTCACCTATGTGGGAAACCCAGATTGAATTCTCAGCTCCAGCATTAACTGGCCCAGCCTTGGCTACTGCAGGCATATGGAGACTGAAACCAGCAGTTAGGAGATCTGTCTTGCTCTCTGTCCCACTGCCTTTCATATAAATAAAATAAAAGGGGTTTTGCCTCTCTTGAAGTCCCCCTCCTGGCTGCTCCACCAGGAGGTCTTTGACTTAAATAAATCTTTTATTTTTATTTTTATTTTTTTTTTTGACAGGCAGAGTGGACAGTGAGAGAGAGAGACAGAGAGAAAGGTCTTCCTTTGCCGTTGGTTCACCCTCCAATGGCTGCCGCGGTCGGCGCGCTGCGGCCGGCGCACCACGCTCATCCGATGGCAGGAGCCAGGTGCTAGGTGCTTTTTCCTGGTCTCCCATGGGGTGCAGGGCCCAAGCACTTGGGCTATCCTCCACTGCACTCCTGGGCCACAGCAGAGGGCTGGCCTGGAAGAGGGGCAACCGGGACAGAATCCGGCACCCCGACCGAGACTAGAACCCGGTGTGCCGGCGCCGCAAGGCGGAGGATTAGCCTGTTGAGCCACGGCGCTGGCCTAAATCTTTTATTTTAAAAAAGCAATAAAATAAAAACTATATGTAATCTCACATTTTAAATATGAGGGTGCTTCAAATACTTCATAGAGAAATGGAGTTAAAAGATTAGTTCATTTTGGTGCAAAACATTTGAAATCCATGTGTAGTTATTTTCCCAAAATACATATTTGCCATAAACTTTTTTGAAGACATCTCATAAGAATGAAGATGAAAATGGCAGCATTATTCACATGATAATTCACGTGCCCAGGCTTTGTCTATCAATTGCCTCCTTCTGCCTCTTGCTCATGGAAACTGATGGTGACTGAGTTATCACCAGCACTGCTTCAAAACACTGCAGACACGAGCCCGTCAAGTTGTCAAAACCAGCTGGCTCTCTCCAGAAGATGACTGCCCAGTCAGACAAAAAAAATGGTGAAGCAAAACTGCATAGAGCCATAATTGTTATAATAGATCAGGTCATATGATTTTACACCTTCTTCTTGAAATTGGCTTTATTTTTATTGGCATGGTTTCTCTCTCTTTTTTAAAAGATTTATTTATTTATTTGAAAGGCAGAGTTAAAGAGAAAAGAGACAGAGACAGAGAAACAGACTAGGGGAGGGAGGGAGGGAGGGAGGGAGGGAGGGAGAGAGAGAGAGAGAGAGAGAGAGAGAGAGAAAGAGAGAGAGAGAGAGAGAATATCTTCCTCCTGTTGATTCTCTCCCCAAACAGCTGCAATGTCTAGAGCTGTGCCAATCAGGAGCCAGGTCTCCCAGGTGGGTACAAGATTTGGGCCATCTTCTGCTGCTTTCTCAGGCACATTATCAGGGAGCTGGTATGGAAGTAAGTAAAGCAACCAAGATTTGAACTAGTGCCCATATAGGATGCTTGGCACTGCAGATGGCAGCTTAACCCGCTACACCACAGCGCTGGCCCCAGCATGGTTTCTTAGGCTTAGAAAGAAAACTTGTAAAGATCACTTCCTCCAAGAGAAAGTGTGATTCAACTTGGAGGAATGTAATATCAAATCTAAAAGTCTTCTGTTTGTAGAACTGTGGATTTGGGTAGGCATCTTTACATATGCTAAGAGGAAGTAAGACACATAGGTAGTGACAGAATAACCCAATGACAAGACCAAATTTTCTCAGAAGAAATATCCAAAGGGAAAAGAAAGAGCTCTTTCTTAGAAAGAAATGAAAGGCAAAGCCATGCTACAAAGTCCAAAGAGAAACAGTAAAGTTCTCAGTGAGCAAGGCCAAGGTCCTGCCATGAGCTGCCAGGGGCAGCCTCTGCAATGACCAGCAAGGAAGAGCTCCTGCCTCCTGGGCACCCCTGCCTGTGTGGTCTCGGGCCTCTTAGGTGTGAGCACCCAGAGAAAGTGCAGTAGAAGCTGAGAGCAGGCTCCATGCCAGGAGAGGCAGGAGAAGGGTTAAAGATCACATTCGCTGGGTGCCTACTTGCAACAAGAAAAGGCAGTGGAAATTCTAGCTTCTTGGCCATTTGCTGGGAAACCCCACATCTTGAACTACTACACATTACGTTTCAGCAACACTGAGTTCTGGAAGGTTTGCAGGCCTGCCTGAAAACCCATCTATCCACAGAACCAGAAAGACGCATTTCAAGCTTTGAACAAGAAGGTAGGGGAGCCATCTGTTCAAAAGTAGAAAAATAACCATTTGAGATGCTCCTAGTGGTTTTAACACATTGCCGAGTCTGCTTAATAAACACGTACTGATAAATCTCAGTGCTATGTACAAAGGATATACAAAGGCAAAGATGGCAAGGCCCAGGACAGAGGACCATGTTACAGACACACAATTCAGAGAGACACTGTATTAGAAGTGTACATAGGCTTCGAACACAGGACAGGAAAGAGCATGACAATTAGTTCTGGAGGGTCCTATCCATACAGTTCTCCTTTGCTCTTGGTATAAAACCCAAGCCCCCTGGCACAGCGTGGTGATCTGTCACAGTGCCTGCACCTGTAGAGTATGTTATCTCTGATCATCCTCACGGTCCCATCCTGAGTTCTCCAGCTTATGCTGCATTGTTTTTTGTTTGTTTTTACAGAGGCTAAATAATTAACCCATAAAATATTATCTAATAAACCTTTGTGTTCTTGTTCTTATTTTTCTTTCTTTATTTTCATTTACTTTGTAAAGCAGAGAGAGAGAGAGAGTTTCTATCCATTGGCTCCCTTCCCAAATGCCTACAACAGCCAGGGTTAGGCCAGGTCAAAGCCAAGAGCTGGGAACTCAGTCTGAGTCTCCCACATGGGTGGCAGAGACTCAAGTACTACAGCCATTATCTGCTGCCTCCCAGAGTGTTCATCAGCAGGGAGCAGGATGGAAGCAAAGGGACTAGGACTCAAACGAGGCACACCAGCAGTGATCAAACTGCACTGAACACCTGTCCTAAACCACTTGCTTTTAGGTTAGGGACCAGCTGTAGCCTGCTTGGAGTTGGGCATGCTGACAAACAGGCTCTCTGGCAGAACAGCTGTGAAACGCAATGAGGAAAACAACCAAGGCCCATGTAGGGCTAAGAGCTGCCCCAGGGAATCACGGAGGGAGAAGGAAGGATGTCCCTGAGAGAATGCTGCTTGGGTGAGACCCAGAGGTGGTGGGGAGGCAGGTCTGAAAAGGGACGGCCAGTTGGCCCTCCACGTGCCCATCAGGAGGCCACCCCTTCTGTAAGAGGTCAGCTGGCTGTGGGCACACATGTATCATGTGGGCAGAAGGAACAGCGGGAAGTCCTTTTTTAAGTTAGGATACAAAGAAGATAGGAAGCAAGGTCATCAGTTGAACATGAGGATGGTACAGGAAGGATTCAAGGGTTGAGGGGAGAGCAGGAAGTCCTGTGAGAGGGGAAGAGAGGTGGATGGATGAGGGTGGCCTTGGGGACCCTCCAACCCGAGGGTGAGACCTGCTGGCACAGTGCTGGGTGCTCCTTCAGCCACTTCCCAACAGGTGGAGTGGGGCAGTGCAGGGCTGCCCCCCACCATCCCGAGAATATAATGAAGCAAGGAAATTGAGGGGGGGTGCAGAGTGATTATAAAGAGAGATTGTGGGATATGAGCTGGGAAAACAGAAAAGGAGAACTACAAGAAGTGACAGAAAATGAGAAGGCTTAATGGATTGTGAGTATTGGAGTGGAGGCGCAGGGGACAGAGAGGGGGAGATGGTGATCAGAGAACGAGAAGCTCTAGGAGGAAGTGGATTAGACATGTGAGACTCAGGGTATGGTACCTGGACCAGCAGTCTCAGCAATATCCAGGGACTTGTTACAGATTCAGAATCAGGCAGGGGGTTAGTCTAGTGATTAAGATACCAGTGAAGATAGGCACGTCCCATGTCCTACTGCCTGGGTTTGAGCCCCAGCTCCAGTGCCTGACTCAAGATCCCTGCTAAGACAGACGCTGGGAGACAGTGGATGTTGGCTCAGGTCCTTGGGTCCTTGCCACCCACAAGGGAGATCTTGACTGAGTTCTTGGCTCCCAGCTACAGCCTTGGCCTGATCTCATTTGCGGAGTGACTAAGTAGATGGAAGCTGGCTCTCTATTTCTCTCTCTTCATCTGTCAAATAAATTTTTAAAAAATTGAAAAAAAAGGGAAAAAATATGCAGAACCTCAGATCTCACCTCAGTTCTACTGAATCTAAAGCTGTATTTTAATAAGATCCCCAGGTGATTCACTTGCACAATGAATTTGAGGAAAACCTGGCTTAAGCAACTGCTACATCTGAGCCAAGTTGGCTTAATCTCCACTCACACAGAAGCCACGGGCACCCTATAAAAAGGTGTTCCTGAATAGGTTTCTGAGGTTAGGACCTTCCCTAGAGCCCTGTTTCCTATTTCAACTGCTCCACTGTAATCAGGTCATTTTGTTTTTTTTGAGTTTTCATCCAGCTGCCTCAAGCCCTTGCTCTGCTGGGCCTTGCAGCCTCACAATATCATTATGCAAACTTGTGATTCTATTGACCAAGGAACACTGCCTGTCTGAGTGCTGGCTGCCTCCCTTCCTCATATGAAGGCAGAGTATCACGTTCCTTTCTGAGACAAGGCTCCGGATGCACCCAGCACTCCCATTAGCCTGCGAGGGGCCAGCAGGCACTTAGCATCCTCAAGTCAGCCTACAATATTTTGCACCCCCACAGAGCTCTTCTATGAAACACTAACATGAGATATATAGTATTACCATCTCTGGCTTTTTGTAAGTTAGCTTCCTGCTATAATAATTATTCAGGGTTTTGTATCATCACTCTTTGTAGTCAATTCTGTAAACTCCACTTTTTAAATAATTAATTCCATTTAAAAGAAGGAAAAAGGAGGCAAAGAATATTTATACTTGCTGCTAACATGCTTGTGTCCCAGATCAGAGTGCCCAGATTAGATTCCCAGCTATGATTCCTGACGCTCGCTTTCCACTAATGCACACCATGGAAGACAGCAGTGATGGTTCAAGTAATTGGATTCCTACCACCCATGTGGGAGACCTGGATTGAGTTTCTGGCTTTTGGCTCCAGGTACCACCCAATTCCCACTGTGTGGGCATTTGGGGAGTGAACCAGCAGTAGAAGTGCTGGTGTGTGTGTGTGTGTGCGCGCGCGCGTGTGTCTGCCTCTCATACAAATAACAAATACAACAACAAAAAGAAAATAGCTATAGATGTCATCACAGAATGAAAGATAAGGTTGAACCTAATTAATGGAGGCTTTGTGTCTACAACATTTTATTGCTAATAAACAGAACAAGACATTTTCTTTCACCCAGACACTACCTCCTGTACAAATACTGGCACATGAAATAACATAAATACCAAATTTAGAATCACTAGCACTTTCAAGACAAATGATTTTTTTTCAAGATTGATTTATTTATTCAAAAGTCAGAGTTACACAGAGAGAGGAGAGGAAGGGAGGGACGGAGGGAGAGAAAGAGAGAGAGAGAGAGAGAAAGTCTTCCATTCAATGGCTCACTCCCCAATTGGCCGCAGAGGCCGGAGCTGTGCCGATCCAAAACCAGGAGCCAGGAGCTTCTTCCAGGTCTCCCACATGGGTGCAGGGACCCAAGTACTTGGGCTATCTTCCACTGCTTTCCCAGGCCATAGCAGAGAGCTGGATTGGAAATGGAGCAGCTGGGTTGAACTGGGGCCCATATGGGATGACGTCGCTTCAGGATGTTAGGATGTCAGCAGGATGTTAACCTGCTGTACCACAGTACTGGCCCCAAGACAAATGATTTCATATGCTGTCACAAATGACAGTTTCATTATGGTTATTAACAATTATCAGCTATAAGACCTTACTATTAGCCAATAATGTGCCACATACTCCACACATATGTAATGCTTGCAAGAATTCCATAGCATCTAGGGCTGGTGCTGTGGCATAAGAAGTTCAGCCTCTACCTGTAGTGCTGGCATCCCATATGGGCACCGGTTGAGTCCTGGCTGCTCCACTTCTAGTTCAGCTCCCTGCTAATGCACCTGGGAAAGCAGCAGAGGATGCACCCATGTGAGAGACCCAGAAGTTCTTGGCTCCTGGCTTTGGCCTGGCTCATTGTGGCCATTTGGAGAAGTGAACCAGCAGATGGAAGATCTCTCTCTCTCTCTCTACCTGGCCCCCTCTCTCTGTAATGCTGCCTTTCAAATAAAAAGCCATGCTGTTTCTACAGATGGGGAAACTGAGGCTTAGAAAGGGAAAGACACATACCCCATGGGTAGTAGAGCCAAATTACAATACAGCATGTTAGATAAAACAGCTGTATCCTAAGAGCATGACATATACAAGAGTACTTCAAAGAGTTCGCAGAAATTGCATATTATGAAAAAATACAGAATACAAATGTTTTTAGCACCAAAGTAAACTTACCATGAAATTCCATTTTTCCACAAACCTTTGGAAAACACTCATAGTCGCCTCTCCTATGCATATCCCTGAACACATACACAGGCATCAATAAATATTATATGTGCCAACTTGCACCCACAAGGTAGAAACCAGCGGCTGCTAATCTCATCAGTAAGACTTGATACAAGGAACCTTTGGTAGGATGCAGCCATTTTCTAGGTATGTGATCATTCTATCAGCTCTTGCTGAGCTAAAGTCAGTCAATAAACTGGGTCATTCTGGCACTGTTCTGGTAACTTGGGACATGGCTAGAACATACCAGATCATCACCCTGGGTACACAAGCACAGTTTTGGGTGAGCGGGGCCACACATTCAGGAATAATACCAGTTCTACAGTCAGGAGAAAATGCCGGTAATGGTCATTTGTTTAATCTTTTCCCTAAACAAGGCAGCCATGACTTCAAGTCAATTCAGCAAATGCAAGTGAGTACAAAAGAAAGAGAAGGTAATCCAAACCTTCTTCTGTGAGTTCATTACGGAAGCTTTAGACACATCTGCTTCCTTCTCTGTATCACCTAGCAGCCCATAATTCAGAGAGAAGATTGTCTGGCCTGCCTCCTCTGCTCCCAACGACAGTTGGCAATAACCTGATAGACCTAGGGTCCCTGCATAAGAAGCAGTGAGGTAAACCGAGTCAGCCCATACACACACTCAGTGCCGCACAACACAGGCCAGGTCCCCTGCACATGGTGATCAGGGTGAAGCAAGTGGGGCTGACAGAGGATTTCTTTTGAAGCCGCTGAGGCCAAAATAAATCAAACATCAGCAACCACAAAAGCAGCCTCAGAAACTGATTTCCCTTCCTCAGCCCCCTTCTATAAAACAGACCAACCTTTCAGCTTCCCAGATTTCCAGAGAAACAAAAGCTCTAAGAGCATAAGTGCCCTAAGGCCCATGCTTAACGCATGTCCTTTTTACTAAAATGTGTTTTATATCTGCATGAACATTTATCACTCAATATTTATTGCTTAATATTTATTATGGTCTTTATGCATATGTCTCTGTGCTAGGTTGTCAATTTGATGAAACAGAGGCCAAATCTGTTTAGTTCTTTTTGTAAAGCATGTGAAACTCTTATGCATAATTAGGCACATAAAGGCTTTAAGATAAAGACAATTATGAAGAATGAGAACAGTTAATAGCACGGTAGGCATGTTTCATGAGACCTTCCGTCTCTTCTGAAAGGTCAAATAATGCAGTTTCATAAAATCGTAGTGTTCATGGAAGCTTGTGCTTAGAGGTCGTGCAGGGCTTGTTAAACAGTGTGTGGTCCAGGAACCAGAAACAACACCTGGGAGTTTGTTAGGAAGGCAAACTGCAGGTCCCACCTCCCAGACCCACTGGGAAGCAACCTGCAATGCAACAGGGTGCCCAGGTAATCTGTACGCACAGAAAAGTCTGAGCAGCACTGCCTGAGGATCATCAAGTTCGAGTTTTACAGCTGGGGAAGTTAGGAGACGCAGAAATGCTGAGTGACTTGTAAAAGGTTCCAGTCTAGATCTGGGACTTGGACCTCTTGACTCCAATGCTGCACAGGCTCTGGCCCTCCTTTGCAGGACCTTCTGTAGGTCCACAGGAATTAAACTGCAAACAAATGGCAACCTATAACTTGCAGGGAATTCCACAGCCCTGGCTGTATTTGTTTGCAACAGAGCCCTTTATTCTTCCTGTGCTTTAAATACACTTAAAAGGTGCTGGAAACAGAAAACCAGAGGAGTGAGCTTGCTTACTGCAGTGCCACACTGCCACCCCGCTGTGCGGGTGTGTGGAGTTAGATGCCACACTTTGTCACTGAGCTCTGGAGCCCCAAATTTTTGCACAGTTCACATCCTGTGATGTGAACCCCAGCATGCACTCAGCTCAGACCTCCCTTTCCCTACTTCATTGCATGTTCCCAATTTCCGGCTTACACACAGCTCACTCTGCATTGGAGTTCTAGAGTCCAGCAGAATGAAGATAATTCAAATTCTCAGGGTTATGTATTCCAAGGAAAAAAACAGAAACCTTTAAAACATTCCTAAAAGCATTTTTGATATGCTGACTTTTCAAAGCATTTTTTAAATCAGTTTACTCCATATGTTGCTAGTCGCCAGTTTGGCCACACTATGTTTATCTTGTAACAGATTAGGAGTTACTAGTTTCTTTTCAAAAACTGTATTTATTTATTTATTTATTTATTTATTTATTTATTTATTTATTTGAGAGAGAGAGAGAATTTCCCATCTGCTGGCTCACTCCTCAAATGTCTGTAATGGCCAGGGCTGGGACAGGCCAGAGCCCAGAGCCAGGAACTCAATCTGGATCTCCCTGTGGATAACAGGGATCCACGTATTTGAGCCACCCAGGGTGCACAGCAGCAGGAAGCTGAAATCAGAAGTGGAGGCAGGACCCAGACCCAGACACTCTGAGATGGGTTGTGGGCATTCTAGCTGGCGTCTTAATGGCTATATCCAATGTCTGCACCCATTAATTTCTAATGAGGAGAATCATGTTATGGGTATTATTCTCTAAACTGTGGCCATGAAAAGTAGTTAGCAAGGAATATTCAAAAATTTTCAGATCACAGCCCTGCTGTGCCACTATTCTTTTCTAGGACTGAAAAGGACAGACACGCATTTCAACAGAGTCTGTCCATGGTAGACATGTGTCTTGACTCACATTTGAACATCAACTGGCACCAGTTCAACATATGGTGACTATTCTATAAAAAGGATTAATTTCTCCAAGTGTGATGAGATTAGCTCTACTTTTGTCCACCAAAAAATGAGCTATTTTTCTGCATATTTAGAAATCAGAAAGGAATTTGTTGGATATAAAAGCACTGTATTGAAGAAGACATGTCTTGGAAACACAAAAGATGAATTGAATCAACAGTTCAAGCCTTGGGTTAAGTTTTGGAAAGAATATAAAGATTTTGCTGAAGCTAAAATGTTTAGATTGGAGTTGGCGTGTGGTGCAGTAGGTTAAGCTGCTGCCTGTGACTCTGGCATCCCATACTGAAGCACTTGTTCCAGCAGCTTTGATTCTGATCCGGCTCCCTGCTAACACTCCTAAGAAGGCAATGGAGGATGGCCCAAGTTCTTGGGCCCCTGACGCACACATGGGAGACCTGGATGGAGTTCTGGATGCCTGGCTTCAGCCTGGCTCAGATTTTCCCATTGCAGCCACTTGGGAAGTGAACCAGTGGAGGAAGATTCTATTTCTCTGTAACTCTGCTTCTCAAATAATAAATAAATATTTTTCAAAAATAGAAGGTTTAGATTTGTTGGAATTGAGAACAGATTGACCTATGTTCCACCACTTCCTAAATAAAGCTTGGGAGAGATCAGCACATCCGTGCTAGCCAAAGGAGCACAGGCTTACTTAAGAGCACTCTCCTCTCCGTCAAGGCACGGTCCTCCATAAAAGAGCCTCACCCCGTCATCTGCGGAAGCAGAGAGTGAAAACACTGCTCAACTGCACATTCTCATGAATTCGCTAACCTTCACTGTGTCTTTGGGATTAAGCACTTGGAATAGATTTTATTTATTTATTTATTTTTAAAGATTTATTTATTTATTTGAAAGAGTTACACAGAGAGAGAAGGAGAGGCAGAGAGAGAGAGGTCTTCCATCTGTTGGTTCACTCCCTAAATGGCCGCAACAGCTGGAGCTGGGTTGATCAGAAGCCAGGAGCTTCTTCTGGGTCTCCCAGGTAGGTACAGGGGCCCAAGGACTTGGGCCATCTTGTACTGCTTTCCCAGGCCATAGCAGAAAGCTAGATGGGAAGTGGAACAGCCAGGACTTGAACCAGTGCCCCTATGGGATGCTGGCACTGCATGCCATGGCTTCACCAAAATAGGGTATAACGAATTATTGAGTGGAATGTACAATCCACCAGCACTGGCCTCACATTCCCAGATTCCCCCAAGGCAACAACTGAATGAAACTACTTAACTATTGCCCCTCTCTGAAGCATCTGGTTCCTTCTTGCCACAGTCTTTACTGTTCCCTAGAGTCTCCCAGGTTTCAGCTGTGAGACAAGCACCAGCTGTCTTTAATTGTTGCATAGCTGTGTGTTTTTCTTAGTTTTAAAAGAAAGGGATGTAGTTTTAGCCACCTCTTTTGAGATCATCTGTTTCACTCACAGCACCAACCTGTATCTGTGACTCTTGCCCTGGATGTTCCCAAGCTGTTACCTCTGCTGGGAACTTGATTTTTCTCTCCTTTGCATTTGCCCAACTTGAAGTCATTCTCAAGGCTTACACAGCCCTTCTGACCTCTTCAATCAGAATCTACTGTTTTATTACTGTGTGTACACCACTACCTCCTTATCTGAAGTTTCGCTCTCTGCAGTTTCACATACCCAAGATCAACCGTGATCCAAAAATACTACCCTTTGTCTCCACTGTTGAGAAAGGAGGCAGAGGGAGACCACACTTACATACTTTTTATTACAGTACATTGTTACAATTGTTCTATATTGTTAATCTCTTACAGTGACTAATTAATAAATTAAGTTTTAACATAGGCTTGTAGGTACAGGTATAAGAGAGAACATCAAATATGTAGGGTTTGGTAGTGTCTGTAGTTTGAGGCATACACTGGAGGTCTTGGACGTCTCTACCCAGGCATAAAGGGGGTCAATTATACAAAAACTTTGGAATTACTTCTCTGGACCACAGGTCACTTTCAATGAATACATGAATCCTCTGATCTTGCTCATAATTTTAAGCCTCTGTCACTCCCAACACAGTTCTTTCTATTGGTGTCCTAATTACCATTGCCCCCCCCACCCCCCACCTGCACACATGCCCACACACACGAACACAAACACACACAGGCAATGCACACGCACATGCACACAGCGCACCAAGGGTGGTCCTGTTGGTGGGAGAGATGGAGAGGAGGGAGAAGGTCAAAGGGACAACTGAGAAGCACCTACTCCTTCCTTGTGTGGATCTCCCATCCCCACAGCACCTACAAGGAAATGGGGTACATGCTAAGGGAGGTCAGAGGAGGTGAGGCAGAAAAGCTGTCTCACTTTCTTCCTGAACTTACGAAACTCTGCCCCTCAGCTTCTCTCTGGAATGCAGTGAGGAAGTCAGGTTCATGTGACAAAGGAGATCAGCAGTGAGGGGGGCAAAAGGAGCCCGAATGAACCACTCCGCCTTTGCTCCTCCTCACTTCCTGACCCACTCGCCATCCTCCTCCCTGTCAGAGGTAAAAAGTCAACAGCTGCCAAACGAGTGGGAAAGAAAGGAGGCATCGGAGAATAAGGGACAGGCAAATTCCTCACACACTCTGCCATTTCAAACGCCTTTAACGGGGGCGGGTGTTTGGCACGGCAGTCGAGATGCTATTGAGAATGCTTGCATCTTATATCAGAGTGTCTGGTCTGAGTTCCAGTTCTTCCAATCCAGCTTCCTACTAATGGGCACCCTGGAAGGCAGCAGCTGGTATCTCAAGTGCTTGAGTCCCTGCCCCCATGTGGAAGATCCACACTGAGCTCCTTGGCTTCATGGGCTTCAGCAGTGGAGGGCATTTGGGGAATAAACTAGAGAATGCAAGTTTCTCTCTCTCTCTAATCATTATTTTTCAAAGAAGCATCTTTTACCCTTTCTCTCCTTTGCCTCCTTCTTGGCTGCAAACTCACCCTTAGCTACATGAATCTTTCTTTCCCCAATCCACTCTGTTCCTCCTCTTACATCCCTAAATTCATTCAAAAGGGCCAGGTTAGGGGACTGAAAGAGCTGCTCTTTGAATACAGGACCTTCACCTTGTTAAACCTGAGGATTACTGTGTCCACTGCTCCCTGGCCCCAGCAATCTAGCCCACGTGAATGGAAATACACCAAGGAAAACTGCTGACCTTGAGGCAGACTTTTAACCTGGTCATTCAGATGCCTACAACCCACATCAGAGTACCTGGATTCCGTATCTGCCTTCTGCTTCTGACTCCAGCTTCCTTCTAGTGCAGACCCTGTAAGGCAGCAATGATGGCTCAAGTGCTTGGGTTCCCGCCACGCATATGGGAACCCTGCATTGATTTACAGATTCCTGGCTTTGGCCCTCATTCTAGTCACAGAGAAGCCTCAGCTGTTGTGGATATTTAGGGAAGGAACCAGAAATGGGAGCTCTCCTTCTCCCTCTCCCCTTCCCTCTCCAATAAAAAGACAAAAACTAAATAAATCTAAAAACCGCAAACTTCTGATCTCAAAAATATTTTCCCTTACATAATCACAGTTAGAAATGTACTTAGGGGAACTGGCAATATGGCGTAGTTGGTTAATCTGCTGCCTGCAGTGCTGGCATCCCATATGGGCACTGGCTTGAGTCCTGGCTGCTCCATTTCCAATCCAGCTCTCTGCCATGTCCTAGGAAAGCAGCAGAAGATGGCCCAAGTGCTTGGGACCCTGCACTTGCATGGGAGACCTGGAAGAAGCTCCTGGATTCTGGCTTTGGATCAGCTCAGCTCTGGCCATTGCAGCCACTGAGGGAGTGAACCAGTGGATGGAAGACCTTTCTCTCTCTCTCTCTCTCCCCACCCCTCTCTGTAAGTCTACTTCTCAAATGAATCAATAAAATCTTTTTTTAAAAAAATGAAATGTACTTAGGAAACCTATATACACACACAGAAGTGGAAAAAATCCAGTGTCTACTAGTTTATGTCTTTTGATACCACAGTTTGAGTTAAAATTACTCAGTTGTATATTCTATTTCTAATATACTTGTTTACTGAAATAAAATGGCTTAAATTTTAACCTGTTTAATAAAATCAAATGCAAAAACATTTAAATCTATTGCTAAAGAAAGTTTAAAACAAACCTCTAAAAATAATTAAATCTGATCAATTTCATGGTAATTTGAAGACTTTTCTTTGCTAGTCCTTAGGTCTTCTCCACCAGGACTAAAGATCTCCCTAATACAACAGAAGTCACAAACAGGTGTATTTGGGAAATGGGCAGATATTTGGGTTTAGTGCACAGACTGAATTGGAAAAGACACCCAAGGTGCAAATAGGTTTTCTGCAGAGATGTCTGAGAGGACTCCCACACTGAGAGTCTCTGACTGCAGTCTCTATCCTTCCTTATTTTATCTAATGACTTCCAGGCTTTAGAGTCCTCTACGCTAAGAGGCTGTTTCAGATGGCCTTGTAGGTGCAGGATACAAGAGGCAATTGAAAAAGAAGAAAAACATGTACAGTGCAGAGATGTGGCTGCTGACTGATAAGGGGACAGCCAGCCTTGCCTGTGCTTGTCCTGTGAGCCTTTCGTGCTACAACAGCAACCACTGTCACCTTTATGTGCACTTTGCACATGGTAACAACCATATGAAGGGTTCTCATTCCCATTTCACATAAGAACATAGATATACTTAGAGGGTAATTCTTTTTTAAAGGGCAGGGGAGCAAGGCAGAAACTGAACACAAAGAGTCTGGCTCCCTCTCAGCCTTTTTGCACCCTTTTGTTTACTCCCTTATTTATCTTCTTTTTTGCCTGCAAATGCTCGAGTCTCAGCCACGGTGGCACTGAAAGCTAGAAGCCACCAATCTGCTGGTCTGGTGAGTTCCTAGCCTCTCCTTCCAATAGAGATAATAGGTTAGCAGCCAGAAGTCAGACAGGATGGGTCCACAAGATTCCATTACAAGCAGCATTTCCGTTCCTTCACTCCCTGCCAAAAACTGATTTCTATATGCTATCTCTCAATGTCTAAATGCATGCTTATAAAATAAATTAAAAAAAAAACACTCTATTGCCCAACACCAAGCAGCCCAATCAATAGAATTTCTAGGTCTAGGTCTAGGTCTAGTTTTTCTAGTTCTAGATGACACCTGGACAGAAAGGTCTAGAATTTTAATCCCAGATCCACCAAGTTATGATCTAGGACAAATGCTTAAGCTTCTTAAGGTCAGTCTTTTGCTTTGGAAAGATACACAGGGGCTAGTAGCCTATGCAAGTAGGCATCAGAGTGCTGTCATCAGAAAAGGAACAAAGGCTTTGCAACCAGATCCCCCCGTCCAAATATATTGGTCCTCACTACATCATGACACATGATTGTGACTTTCTGTGTTCCTGTGTCTTCATCTTTAAAATGGTGCTGACCAAGCTGGCACTGTAGCACTGTGGGTAAAGTCGCTACCTGAGATGCTGGCATCCCATATGAGTGTTGGTTCAAATTCTGGCTGCTCTACTTCGGAACCAGCTCCCTGCTAATGTGCCTGGGAAAGTAATGGAGGATGGCTCTAGCGCATGGGCCCCTGCATCCATGTGGGAGATCTGGAAGAAGCTCTTGACTCCTTGCTTAGGATAGGCCATCTGGGGAGTGAACCAGCAGGTGGAAGATCTCTGTCTCTTCCTCTCTCACTCCATAACTCTGCCTTTCAAATAAAATACATAAGTCTTAAAAAAACATTGTGCTGATCTCAGAGATGCTGGGGAGTCAACAAATAAATATTTTTAAAGATTTTTATTTTATTTGAAAGACAGATTTGAGAGAGAGAGAGAGAGAGAGAGAGAGAGAGAGAGAGAGAAATCTTCTATCCACTGGTTCACTCCCCAAATAGTGGCAAACAGCCAGGGTTGGGCCAGGCCGAATCCAGGAATCAGGAGCTTCATTTGGTTTCCCATGTGGGTGCAAGAGCCCAAGGACTCAGGCTGTTTTCTGCAGCCTTCCCAGGTACATTAGCAGGGAACTGGATGGGAAGTGGAGCAGCTGGGACTCAAATCGGCACCCATGTGGGGTGCCAATGTTGCCAGGCTTAACTTGCTGCACCACAACGCCAACCCCCAACTATTTTTTGATACCAATAATCGATACAACAGAGTCCTTCACCTTCCTTCCCAAAGAAGAATAATTATACTTCTGAAGAGGCAGCTTTGTATTAACATCTTTCTGAATTTGAATCACATTTTCAAATTGATGTTAAGTACAGGAAATTTTTTATAAACTTCACTTGATCCTTTTTATATAAACTTTTACTATAGATTGAAATTCAGTTAGATCCCACGTATCAGCTGCTTGGAGGTTCTCGCAGTGGTAACTGCTTAACACTACAGTAATATTTTACAGCTGGGGTACTCATATTGCTACAGCAACCACACAGAACATTTCTATCACCATAAGGACTACTAGCATTGCCCTTCTGTAGCTACCTACACACACCTCCCTCCTGTCCCCACCATATGCTTAAAGCCCTGCGAAGCACTAATCTTGTGTATCTATTTGTATAATCTTCCATTTCAAAAAATTCTATATAAATGCAATCATGTAAAATGTAACCATTTGGCTTTATTCATTCACATAATTCCTTTTTTAAGAGTGTATTTTATTTTTTAAAAGATTATTTATTTGAAAGTTGGAATTACAGAAAGAGAGGGAGAGATCTCCATCCGTTGGTTCACTCCCCAGATGGCTGCAAAGGCCAGGGTTGGGGCAGGCCAAAGCCAGGAGCTTCATCTGGTGGTAGGGGCCCAACCATTTGGGCCATCTTCCACTGCTTTTCCCAGGCCATTTGGCGAGGAGCTGGACCATAAGTGGGATAGCAGGGACATGTCCCAGCGCACATATGGGATATGCTCACTGCGAGCAGCAGCTTTACAAGCTATGCCACAATGCTGGCCCCTATTTTATTTATTTGAAAGGCAGAGCTAGAGAGAGAGAGAAGGAAAGACAGAATCTTCCATTTGCTAGTTCACTCCCTAGATGGATAAAAGGGCCAGGGCTGGGTCTGGCCAAAGCCAGCAACCCAGAATTCCATCTGGGACTCCCACTTGGGTGGCGGGAGCCCAGGCACTTGGGCCATCTTCTGCTGCTTTCCTAGGCACATTAGGAGGGAGCTGGATAGACGTGATGCAGCCGGCACCCTCATGGGATGCCAACATTGCAGGAGGTGACTGAACTGCTGCACCACAACACTGGTCTCTTTTTGGCACCATCCCTTTAGGAAGATTAATGCTATATGCTGAATGAATCAATAACTCATTTCTTTTCATTACTGGATAATATTCTACAATATGTACCACAATGTGTTAACCCATTCGTTCACTGACAGACATCTGGGTTGTTTCCAGGTTGGGCCATTAGCAACAACAGAACTAAATACTAACAGACAGGTTTTTGTGAGCACTCTCAGGAGTGCAACTGCTGGGTCACATGGTAGTTGCGTGTTTAGTTTTTAAAGAAACTGTCAGACCAGAAGGTCATGGTTTACATTAAGACTCAATCTTGGTGCTGGCATTGTATCTTAAATTTGGTACTTATGTATTCATTAAGAGTATGTAAGAATGCAACTGATTTTTCTGTTTATCTTGCATCTTCTAATCTCCCTGAAATCACTTATTAGATCTAGGAGGTTTCTTTTCTAGAGTCCTAGAGGTGTTTCACTTGGACAATGAGTTCCCTGCCAACATGAGTTTTATTTTTTCCTTTCCAATCTTTGTGCTTTTCATTTCCTTTTCTAACCTTATTTCATTGGGTACAATTCCCAGCACTATATTCTGAGTGATGAGTAGACACCGCCACCTTCTTCCCAACTTTAGCCTGAACACAGTTTCACCACTAAGTCCACAGAACCAGCTGCCAGGTTTTTGCAGATGCTTTTTCAAGATAAGGGATTTCCCCTCCACTCCTATTTTGTTTAAATGGATAAATTCCTCATAGGGGTAAATTCCTCATACTACTACAACTCACCCAATAAGAGAGAGATGACTTGAGTAATTCTACAACTATTAAGGAAATTAGCTTTTTGTTTTACAACATTTCTCTCCCGCTAAAATCTGTAGGTCCAGATTATTTTACTTGAGAATTACAGCATTTAGAGAAGTAGCAACACCAATGCTACACAGCCTCTTCCAGAAAGTAGAAAGAAGAGACACTTCTCAATCATGTTTATAAAGCTAGTATTACCCTAGCACCAAAACCAGTTAAGGGCAGTGCAGATAAAGAAAATGATGTATCAGTATCCCTTATGAATATGCGGAGCTCCTAGCAGAGATCCTTAACACTATGTTGGTAAGTAGACTTCAACAACATGAATAAATAAAAAGACCAGATGAGGTTTATTCTTCTTCTAGGTCTAACATTTCATACTTTTTTTTTCTGTTGGCTCTTGTTCACTTCATTGCTTTCTGTCTTCTGATAGGTCACAAATATTTTTTAGAATTCCATTTTTATTCATCCATAAAGATTTTATTTCCTTGTTTAGCTTTTTAAGTGGCTGCTTTAGAGTCTCTAAAAAGATGTTACTGGCCGGCGCCGTGGCTCAACAGGCTAATCCTCCGCCTTGCGGCACTGGCACACCTGGTTCTAGTCCCGGTTGGGGCGCCGGATTCTGTCCCGGTTGCCCCTCTTCCAGGCCAGCCCTCTGCTGTGGCCCAGGAGTGCAGTGGAGGATGGCCCAAGTGCTTGGGCCCTGCACCCTATGGGAGACCAGGAAAAAGCACCTATCACCTGGCTCCTGCCATCGGATGAGCGCGGTGCGCTGGCCGCAGCCTGCCGGCTGCGGCAGCCATTGGAGGGTGAACCAACGGCTAAGGAAGACCTTTCTCTCTGTCTCTCTCTCTGACTGTCCACTCTGCCTGTCAAAAAAAAAAGATGTTATTTATAATATACACAAGATTTATCACTGTCTACAAGTATCCTCACTTTACAACTTTGAGTATAGTACAGATATCTTAACCCCTTTTATTTCCTTTAATCCACTCCTATATTTTTATTTTAAACACTTCTATATATGTTTACAATCACATAAAATAGTTTTTGAGTGTGTAATCCCTCAAGGAAAACTCAAAAAAGTCAAGCAGAAGGGAAGTCTATCATCTCAACTGTTTTCATGTCCATTGTGAGCTTTCATCTTTCCTGATCTTTCAAGACTGTTTCCTTTCTGTACAGAGGGCTTCCTTTAGTCATCCCTTTAGGTAGGTCTGCTGGTGACAAACTTCTTATGTTTTTCTCCATCAGAGAATGTCTTAAAATCCTCTTCATTCCTGAAGGACACTTCCACTAGATTTAAGTGAAATCCTTCAAATCCTTCTGATCTCCATAGTTTCTGATGAAAAATCTGCTGTCATTCAAATTAGTTTTTTGCCCCTGTTTATGTAAAGCGTTTCCTCTTTGCTTTCAAGATTTCTCCTTTGTCTTTAGTTTTCAGAAGTTTGTCTCTGATGTACCTTGGTATGGATTTCTTTGGGTATGTCTTATTTGAATTTCCTTAAATTTGTCTTATTGAGGTTTAGTTTCCTACTGCAACTATAATAAATCACCACAAACTTGGTAGCCTAAAATTTCCCCAGTCAATTATTTTACAGATCTAGAGGTCAGAAGACCTACTATACTCCATCTGGAAACTCTGAGAATTAGTTTACTTGACCTCTTCAGTTTTTAGAGGCTGCTGGTAAACCCTGCATGTGACTTGTGTCATAGTCCCTTTTTTCTCTGTTTCATCATCATATTCTCTTCTCTGATCCTCCTGTCTACTTCCTACAAGAATGCAAGTGAGGGAATAGCGATGAGGCATAGGAGGTTAAGCCTCTGCCTGTAGCACTGGCATCCCATATTGGTGCCAGTTCTTGTCCTGGCTGTATCACTTTCAATCCAGCTCCCTGCTGATGGCCTAGGAAAGTAGTGGAAGATGGCCCAGGTGACCTACAGCAGTGAAGGAGACCTGGAAGAAGCTGCTGGCTCCTGGCTTCAGATGGGCCCAGCTCTGGCTGTTGTGGCCATTTGAAGAGTGAATCAGGAGACAGAAGATCTCTCTCTCTTTCTCTCTATCTCCCTTCCTCCTTTTCTCTCTCTGTAATTCTGCCTTTCAAATAAATAAATCTTAAAAATAAAACTAATTTGATTTCATTGGGCCCACTCAGATAATCCAGAATAATCTCAGTAACTCCCACTGTTTTTTAAAGATTTTATTTATTTATTTGACAGGTAGAATTATAGACAGTGAGACAGAAAGACAGAGAGACAGGTCTCCCTTCCATTGGTTCACTCCCCAAATGGCTGCAATGGCCGGAGCTGTGGCGATCTGAAGCCAGGAGCCAGGTGCTTCTTCTGGGTCTCCCACGTAGGTCCAGGGGCCCAAGGACCTGGGCCATTTTCTATTGCCTTCCCAGGTCACAGCAGAGAGCCGGACTGGAAAAGGAGCAACTGGGACTAGAACCAGCGCCCATATGGGATGCTGGCACCACAGGTGGAGGATTAACCTAGTGCGCCATGGTGTTGGCCCCAGTAACTCCCACTGTTAAGTCCCTTTACCATGAAAGGTAATATAATTCACAGGCTCTGGAGATCAGGACATGGTCATCTTTGTGAGAGGAACCATTATTCAGCTGACTACAGTCAGCTTCCTTTCTTCTTTACCTTTTTATCTTTTGTCCAATGACAAAATTTCAGCTGTTATTCCCTCAAGCACTTTTTCAGCCTTGCCTCTTACCACTGTTCGTATGAGACCCCAATGACACCAATGACAGATCCTTAGTACAGTCCTACAAGTCCCTGTGGCTATCTTCTCTTTTTGTTCAGACTGGGTAATTTCTATGGTTCTGTTGTTCAGTTCATGGACTCTTTCCTCGGCTCCTTCCATCCATCTGGTTTCCACTATAAGATGTCCACTAGGTTCTTCATTATATTTCCTACTTATTTGCGGAGGCTTCTCTTTTTTTCAGCTGTATTCAGTATGTTCATAATTGTTCTGTGAGGCATTTTTATGATGCTGCTTTAAAATCTTCAGCAGAGAATACTGGCATCTCTATCATCTGGGTGTTGGCTGGTATTGATAGTTTATCCCCTATTCAGTTTGGGATCTTTCTGGTTCTTGGAATAATGATTTTTTTTTTCATCAAAACATGGGCATGCAGAGAATTGTACTATGAGGCTCTAGATCTGCTTACACCTTCTACTTTGGTTGTCTTTTCTCTGACACAATTCCAGCATGGGAACAGGGTGACTGCTCCAGCGCAGTCAAGTCAGGGTAGAATCAGCTTCTCCACCACCCCTCCACTGACACCCCAGGGAAATTCCTTATTGATGGTGGGTTCTGTAGGAATTTTGCCCCCAGGCTTTCATTGATACTCTCCTGCCTGGAAGGAACAGCAATACTGCATTCAACCATCATGTCAACTGACATTGCTACAGTGGGAGAGGAAAAAAAGTCCTCATAACTGTCTGGGGATTGATGAGGAGAGTAGAAATCCAAACATCTCATATAGTTTCGATTTCCATGGGGCTGGAGGTAGAGGCATTTGTTGGCAGTCACCAGAACTGAACACCTTGGCTCCCCATTCTGCCTTCTGTGACACTATCCAGTGGGGAGGGCTGGAGTACCTCCCTGCAAACTGGCAAGGTTATGTCACAACTTGTTCTATGACATTTGTTGGCTGCGGTATGACAGTTATTGTCTAAAAGATTTCAGTGTTTCTGGGTTGCCCCGATTCTGGTCCTTGGGCTACTGAGAATAGATTTTCATTGTTTGAGTTCCCCCCTAACCCCCTGCCTTGTGGCTTGCCTATCTATCTCTCTATTTTTGTATGGGTCTGTTGGTTTTTCCTGCTTCATGGTTTCTTCAGTTCCAAATATGGGACAGATGAGGCACAACGAAAACCCAGGGAAGTCCCTATTGTGTCATTCTTGGGTCTGGAGGTCCATAGACAGTTTGCCTTCTTTCTCTACCTTTCAAAGGCTTCTTAACATTTGTTTTATATACAACTGGCAGGGATTTGAGTTTTTCTTAGTGGGAGGAAAACACAACAGTGTCTACTCTATCTTCTTGGAAGCAGAACAAGTCCTTCCTTTTATTTTAAGGTTAAAAACAGAAACCCTGTTAAGCAATGAAATTGTATTGGCTACATTGAAAAAGCTACATCAAGTGGAAGCAAAAGTTTACCTGGAGTCAATTTAAAAATTTATCAAAAAGCCTTAAGCTCAATTCACAATAGCTAAGACCTGGAATCAACCCAAATGCCCATCAACAGTAGACTGGATAAAGAAATTATGAACACTATGAGAAACAGTGACTTGATCAGCTCTTGTGCTGAATGTTGATGTACAATGTAATATTTTATCCATTTTAGTGTTTTTTCTTTGTTTTGTTCTAGTACTATTGGTTGAACTCTGTAATTAACACACAATTATTCTTAGGTGTTTAAATTTTAACTGAAAAGTGATCCCTGTTAAATGTAACAGTGGGAATAAGAGAGAGAGATGTACAATTTTGGACATGCTCAATCCAACTTGCCCCAAATGGTGGAGTTAGAATCATACCAGGGGATTACAATACAATCCCATCAAGGTGGCATGTACCAATGCCATCTCACTAGTCTAAGTGATCAATTTCAGTTCACAATTGATCACACTGATAGATCTAAGAGTCAAAGGGATCACACAAACAAGACTAATGTCTGCTGATACTAACTGATAGAATCAACAAGGGAGAGAACAATCCATCATGGGAAGTGGGATACACAGCAGACTCATAGAATGGCAGATGTCCTAAATAGCACTCTGGCCTTAGAATCAGCCCTTAAGGCATTCAGATATGGCTCAAGAGCCCATGAGAGTATTTTAGGCATGGAAAGCCAAGACACTCTGGAAAAAAAAAAAGAAGACCTAAATGAACGATCTCTGTGAGTGAGATCCCAGTGGAAAGAATGGGGCCATCAAAGAAGGAGGTACCTTTCTCTGAAGGGAGGAGAGAACTTCCACTTTGACTATGACCCTGTCGGAATAAGATCGAAGTCGGCAAACTCAAAAGACTTCCATAGCCTTGGCAACTCATGACTAGAGCCTAGGGAGATTACTGACACCATCAACAAGAGTGTCAAATTGTTAAATCAATATCAGGAGTCACTGTGTACTTACTTCTCATGTGGGATCTGTCCTTAAGGTGTTGTCCAATGTGAAGTAATGCTATAACTAGTACTGAAACAGTATTTTACATTTTGTGTATCTATGTGGGTGCAAACTGATGGACTCTTTACTTAATATATACTAAATTGATCTTCTGCATATAAAGATAATTGAAAATGAATCTTGATGTGAATGGAATGGGAGAAGGAGCAGGAAATGGGAGGGATGGGGGTGGGAGGGAAGTTATGGGGGGGGGAAGCCATTGTAATCCATAAACTGTACTTTGGAAATTTATATTTACTAAATAAAAGTTTTTAAAAAAAGAAAACAATTTAAAAAATTTTAAAAAAGCCTTAAGGAAAATTTTAAAAATGTGCAATGGCATTTAACTAGTAAGGAAATCAACTAAAAAAGAATACATTTTAAACATTCTTAAAAAAGAAAATGCTCAAAGGAGCAGCTGAAGCTGAGCGCCAAGAATTCAATCCAGGTCTCCTAAGTGGGTGGCAGGAACCAAAGTACTTGAGTCATCACCTGCTGCTTCTTCACTAGCAGGAAGCACAGCTCAGGAGCCAGAGGTGGGTACTGAACTCAGGCACTCTTATGTGGGACATGGCATCTTCTGCTAGGCTATAATTCTGCCCCTAGTTAGTTCTTATTTCGAGATATTTCAAGAAAAAGGGAGGAAGGGACTTTTTCTATGTGGGTGTTGTTTTTGCAATTATTATCTAAAATGCAGAACTTCTTAAGGGTTTTCCCTTTTTTGGTAAATATTTAAAAACATCTTTCTGTCTTAAACTTTAAGTACTGACAAAGGTCTTACGTATGGTGATTAATTTATATTATCTCAAAGCTTTTCTCCCTGACTTATTTATGGGATTTAAGAGAACAGGATGCACAGTAGGAGTGTGAGTCATTATTAAAGAGCAGACAAGGCTTTAATATTGAACCTATTTTCCTTTAAACAAATCTTTATTTTAAGTGACATGCACAGAATGGCAAAAGCACAGCTAAAAGCAAACAGAAGTCTGTCTAAAACATACTGAGATGAAATCTGTTTTCAAAAGAAATTCTTTTTTTGTAGTCCAACATAAAAGGTCACTCTGAAGCAGAAATTTTGTTGAAAGTTTTAGGCAAATAAGACACAGTAAATTGCAATGAATGTGTAAATGAGAATAACCTTCAAATTGCAAAGGCACCTTAAAACAATCTAAGAGTATCTCTGAATTAAGATGGTTGCTGGGCCTTCATTTAGAATAGTTCTGGACTATCAGGACTCTGCTTTTCAATTAGAAGCAAATGGCAATTCCTCAGGCTAGACTCTAAATTCACTGCATTATTGCTTCTTAGAGCCATTTTCTCTTTCATGGGTGAACAGAAGGAAACTGCATGCTACAGTACCCAGTGAAATGTAAAATAAGGATTAACAAGCCATTCTGGAGATTTAGCAAAATTAAGCTTCATCAACCAGCTTGACTCACAGCCAAGCCAGCAAAAAGCATCCCTAGAAAGAAAACTAACAGTGAAATGACAAGTGGCACACACATACATACACACACAAATTAAATAACTCACTGAGACACTAAACTCATGAAAAGGTGCATTGTGTTCTGTGATCAGCCAAGTCCATTACTAGAACAAGAGTCCATTCTCTACTCAATATGCAAGTCCAAAATAGCCCACTGGCCCACCATGAAATCTGCTTAGGGAGAAAAAGCAGTACACTACCCTACCTATCTCCACAGAAGGGAATTTACCAACAGAAAGCTACACAGGAGTGTGTCAAGACTGTTTTCCCTTTATGCAAAAAGGCACATGGAACATCCTCCCATAGCCGAGGTGTGGCAAAGGCTCCCTTTCTCTTCCCCAACTACTCGAGACACAGAAGACACATTAAATAAATCTGAGGTCTGTTTGGTCAGAGGAAGTCTTTCATATGCAAAATTGAATATTAATAGGATATAGTCAATATTTGAAGTTTTTGACTGCTTAACACTATGCTATGCATTTTGATCAATCATTTTTTTGATGGATGATCTTTTTCATATAAAATTCTAGTCATTCCAGCAAGCCATCATAATCTTAATCTGTCTGGTTTATACAGGCTATTTAATAACAAAATTTTGCCTTATTTAACATTGAATACATACTCTAAATTAGAATTCAAAGCCAGGAGTACTAATTTTTTTTTTTTAAAAAAAGCTATCTAATTTACTTTCCTACCTTCAGAAAGAACCACAATAAAGTAGTTAAGCCCCAACATGAATAGTTCTTACTTTCATTGTTAGGGAAGAAAGAAAAAAACATGTGTGAGTGTATACATTTGTATGCATGTGTTTATTTACTTATTGAACTTCTGTTTAACTTTGAATCCATTTGCTCTAACTTCAAATTTGAGTACAAATCATCAATATATCTCCCCTTTACAATGCCTGAATGTTTAATTAAAGACACAAGAGCAACTGGCTAGTCAAATGTAAATACTAGATCTCAGCTAACACTGTGCATAAATACCAACTTCATATAAATAAAACATTTAAATATAAAAGCCAAAACCATACAACTTTGAGCAGATAGTGTGGAAGATTTCTTAGGGTCAGAAGGAATTTCTTAAGACACAAAAATATAAAATATAAGCAAACAGACTATTAAACTCACCCACATTATAGTTAAAATGTTCTTTGTGAACATACTAAAAATCACTGAATTGTACACTTCAAAATGATACATGAACTTTATGATATGTGAATTTTATCTCAATAAAGCTGTTACTAAAACAGAAAAGAACACCCATAAGAGGATGCAAAAGCAGGCCACAGATATAGGGGAAAATATTTGAAAAACATAATGCAGTGGGACAGTATCAGTAATATATCAAAATTCTTGCATAGGGACAGCATGGCACAGTGAGGTAAGCTGCCACCTGCACACAGCAGCCCTTAGCAGAGCACCAGCTGGGGCCCTGGCTCCTCTGCCTTCTATCTGTCTCCCAGCTAATGTTCCTAGGAAGGCAGCGGTTGATAACACAAGTGCTTATATCCCTGCTACTCATGTGGGAGATCCAGATGGAGCTCTGGCCTCCTGGTTTCAGCCTGAACCAACTCTGGCTATTGTGGCCATTTGGGGCCATTTGAACCAATGGATGAAGATCTCTCTGTCTCTCCCTCTATCTCTCTGTTTCCTTTGTCTCTCTCATTCTGCCTTTCATATAAATAGAGAAATCTTAAAATAAAAAAGAAAAGCTATTACATATTGACAAGAGAAACACAAATAGCCCAAACAAAACACAGGTAAAAGGTACAAACAAGCCCTTCACAGGAGAAGAAGCACAAGTTACTCATGACTGTAGGAAAAGATACCCCAATTCATAAGTGATTGGGGAAATGCAAATTGAGCCCTAGAATAAGATATAATTTCTTATCCACTGGTCAAGCAAGCTAAAAAACCATGAAACCATGATAATGTTAGGTTATGGTATAGATGAGATACCACAGGAATTCCTATATACCTTGCTTCTTTAAGAGGGTAAATTGATACAAGCATATTGAAAAAGGTTGCTTATTGACTGCTAATATGAACATGTCTTTAACAGATTATAAGCAATTCTACTTTTTGGTATATATCTGAGAGCAGGGCTCAGCAAGCCATGGTCCACAAGCTAAGTGGGCTTCAGAGTTTTAAGAAGGCAGGAAGAACATACAATACAGGCCACATGTGCTTGGCAAAATCTAGTCTTTATCACATGGCTATTTACAACTGGACATGCCTTGTTTCAAAGAAACTTGCATATTCTAAGCACTGTGTTCAAAATAGAACAGAAAAACAAAAACCCAAATGTTCATTCACAGAAAATGGGATAAATTAATTGTGGAATATTTACACAACAGAATTCTATTCAGCAATGAAACTGTAGCTAGATGCAACATACTTTTACATCAAAAAAAAAAAGCAGCAAGTCACAGGTTACACATAGTATGATTCTTCTTGCATGAAGTTACAGATCAAGCCCTGCTAATACTCAGGATATACATGCATGGAGAGTGAAGCTGGCCAGTGCCTTGCAAGGATCAGGCACTGTGGATCTGTGGCTGGGGGAGAACAAGCCCTCAGCTGATCCCTGCAGTCGGTCACTCAGGCTTCCCAGGCACCCAGGGGCTCTCTGGCTAGCTGGCTGTCTCTCTCTGTTTTTCTGTCTCTCAGATAAATAAGACAATAAAAAAAAGACTATTGACAATTAAAGAGGCATTCTAGGTATCACTGAGATTCTCCCAGATATATGATAAGGATCAGTGTGAAACAACAAACAAACCCACACTGAGTTAAAGTTTAAGAGTACTTGGGTCCGGTACTGTGGCGCAGTGGGTTAACCTCTGGCCTGAAGCACCAGCATCCCATATGGGTGTAGATTCAATACCCGGCTGTTCCACTTCTAATCCAGCTCCCTGCTATGGCCTGGGAAATCAGTAGAAGATGGCCCAAGTCTTTGGGCCCCTGTACCTGCATGGGAGACCCGGAAGAAGTTCCTGACTCCTGGCTCCGATCGGTGCAGCTCCAGCCGTTGCAACCAACTGGGGAGTGAACCATCAGATGGAATCCTCTCTCTCTCTCTGCCTCTCCTCTCTCTGTGTAACTCTTTCAAATAAATAAATAAATAAATAAATAAATAAATAAATAAATATTTTTAAAAAAGCTTAAGAGTCCTCAAAGCAAACATTCACCCTGATTTTAAGGTACATTTTATGTGGCCTAATGACTTCACATTTCATCAGAATTAACCACCTCAATATCTGTTACCTCAACAAAGGTTTGCAGATCGAGGTGTGCTTCTCTGATTATGTATTATTTACAATCAGCTCTTTCCTAAAAGGATCTGAAGCAGCATGAGCGATCTCTAAGTTTGTGAAAACAATAGGAGACACAAGTGGGGCATGCTGCTGCAGTGCTGTTTCATTAAAATTACAACTGAAAGCAGTGGTCTTTATGATCTTTAACATCCCCAGATCTCCTGCCCTCCAAAACAACCGCTTCTATCACTGAAGTAAGTGCTACAATCATTATTCACTGGGGATTTCTGTCACCTCTCTCTTTTTCCATTACTGCCCTTAACCCTAAAATGTGTTTATCCTTGTTGTTTTGTAAGTAGCAAAACGACTATGGTATATTTAGGTGTACAGGAGAGAAGTGGATATGAAGATCTGGCAAAACAGTTAAAAAGTGTCAGTTCGTAAGGGTTCAAAGAAATCTGCCATGCTTATTTAATACAAATAAATACTTAAACAAACGAATCCTACCACAGACACACTCAGAAGAAAAACTGGCTCACCATGCCATTAGAAAGGTCCAGAAATGCTAAGCTTTCACAGGGTTCAAGAAAGTGGTTGCAGAAAATGGCAACATGAAAGGCTAACAGCTTTTTGAGAAAGCATTATACGAAATTCTTATTGCTCGCCCTTGTAATTCAATATGCTGAAAGATAGGTTAAGACTTATCACGTTTCTGTCAAGAACCATTAGGATCTGCACTTCCATCCAAACTGTCATCTACCAAGGTGGCTTATACATTTTTATGGAGGCTGGAAGAAGACACAAGATTGCTGCGTCTGAGACAAAGGTTAATTACTCATAGCATAGCTAGCATCTTCAATTTCATGTTTAGTCACCCATGCTTGGTGCCCAAATGCCAGGGGACACTGTAGAGGAGCTTAGGTGGATGCTGTGCATGCAGGAGGTTGTGTCACACCTACAGAACCCTGAGTTTAGATAACCTGAACTGTTCAGGAAGGCAAAAGCTTCATTTTCCCCTGATTGTATTGGACAGCAAAGAAATCCACCCTTTGCTTTGCAGAAAACATTGTCTTCTATAGCCGTTTACATACAAACATCCCTGAAAAGAAAGTTCAGCACACTGTTGGTGTCTACTTACAGGACATGCAGAAACGTGAGAAGTCATGGGGAATGGTCTCTCAATATTCTCATTTTAAAACAAACACAAACCTATGAACACTTTGACTGAAATTGTATTGTAGGGGCTGGTGCTGTGGTATAGTGGGTAAAGTCACTGTCTGTGACAACGGCATTCCATATGGGTACCAGTTGGAGTCTCGGCTGCTCCACTTAAGATCCAGCTCCCTGCTAATGCACCTGGGAAAGCAGAGGAAGACGGCCCAAGTGCTTGGGCCCCTGCACCCAAGTGGGAGACTCGAAGCTCCTGGTTCCTGGCTTCAGACTAACCCAGCTCTGGCTATTGAAGCCATTTGAGAAGTGAACCAGCAGATGGAAGATCTCTCTCTCTCTCTCTCTCTCTCTCTCTCTCTCTGTAACTCTGCCTCTGAAATAAATAAATAATCTTTTTTAAAAAAAGAACTTATAGCTATAACAATAAATAATTGTACCTTTTCTCTATTGAGTCTTTCAATCCATGAATACTGTATATCTTTCCTTTTCCCTAGTTCTTTTATATGTTTCAATAGTTCTATAATTCTCTTCATGAAGGTAAGATTTATTTCTGGGTCTTTTGTAATTTCTGTTGCTAATGTAAAAGGTATTTAAATATATTTTAAAACAGTGAAAACAAGGATCTATGAACAAGCACTGTGGTGCAGCAGGTTAAGCTGCTGCTTGGGACTCTACTATCTCCTCTCAGAGTGTTGGGTTTGCATCTTGGCTAATCTGCTTCCTACCCAGCTTCATGCTAATGCATCCTAGGGGACAGTGGATGATGGCTCAAGAGCTTGGGCCCCTGCCATCCATGTGGGAAATGTGGATGGAGTTCCTGGCTCTTGGCTTTGGCCTGGCCCAGCTCTAGCTATTGCAGGCATTTGGGGCATGAACCAGTGGATGTATGAAGATTGATTTTTCTCTCACTCTCTTGTTCTAACTTTCAAACAAACAGTATTTTTTAAAAAAAGAACAAGAACATAGTTCTCTTGGTGTACAGACACATGAAGATTTTTCCCACAATCCTTCTAAATTCTTCCTGGTAACTTGTAGAACTCCCTCTCTGATTTATCATTCAGTAGCATGCCACAAAAATTCCGTGAGTACCTTAGCATAGATCCTTGGGGTAGACAATAAAACAGGAAAATGTATAGAGAGTTTTCACTGTGTACCAAACACTACATTGTTGCTTTTATATAGTAGCCCTTTTATTTCTCAAAGATCCCTATGAGAATAATCTGTAATTTTAAAATGGACAAGGAAATAGATAGGATTTTCCTTTTGCTCCAAATCACAAATATTTGATCAGTTACTGCAGACCATATTTGATGCTGGGGGAAAAGACATTAAGACATACTTTCTGTCTTCAAGGAACTCACAGTCCAATGGAAGACAGAGAGACCTCTAACCAGGCAATTATAATAAGTTGTAAACAGCTCTTTAGAGGGGATATAAGGATGGGTGTTTGGCCTAGTAGTTAGGATACTCATGGCCCATATCCAAGCATGTGGATTCAGTACCCATCTCTGCTCCTGACCCCAGCTTCCTGCTAATGCAGATACTGGGAGGCAGCAGGTGATGACTCAGGTGGCTAGGTCCCTGCCATCTCATGTGGAGTTCTAGACTCCTAATTTGGCCTTTTTGGGCATTTGGGGGAATGAACCAGTAGACAGAGCTCTCTGTCTCTGGGCCTCTCAAATAATTAAGCATTAAAAAATCTTTCTTAAAAGTAGAGGATATTAAGGAGCATTATGGGAATGCAAATAAGGGACATCTAAACCAGTAAATCAGGCTAGGCAGAGGTGACTGCACACTGAGGATCAGCTGCTCTGACACAGGGGCACTTAATAGTGAAACAGGAAGTGGGCAGTGAAGGGACTCAGACGAGTAGCTTATGTAATGTCTCAGCCACATTTGAGGAGCTCTGAGTTGCTGTAGAACTAGAACACAGAGCACATGGGGAGTATGGGAAGCAAGTTGACTGACCATCACCAACTGTGTACAGCGTACCATGGAGCTGGAACTCTTTGCTGGAGATCATGCTCAGGAAAACCAAGGAAAGATTTTAACGAATGACATTAGCAAATCTACACGTTAGAGAATTCTCCCTGGCACCAGGGTAGAAAAGAACATCATTCTGGCAGAGTCTGGCAGAATGGAGACCAGCTAGGAGAGTTTAAAAATAATACAGGACCATATGTTGTCCAGATGATAAGGATCTAAACTAAGAGAGTAGCAGAGGGACTCGAATTAAAAAGCAGATTTCAGTATTTCATGGATGGAGTATACAGACCTTGAAAATGAAGAGGCATCAAGGACGATTTCCTGTTTTATTTACCAAATCTATTGCATGGGTGATAGTAAGTAAGACAAAGACTCCAGGAAGAGATAAGATGAGCAGACGGAAGTGTATTGGTAGGGGGAGGGCATTTGCACATGTTTAATCCAACTGTCACATAACAAATACTCACACGGTGTCACACACCAAATGGGAACTTGAAAAGAAAAAAACACTAGACACCAAAATCCTTTTACTGTATGATGTAGTTGAGAAGACACCTATGTAAATAACCAATTCACAGCAGGTCTTGGTAAATTCTGGAACCTATGAAATCTTCAACAAACAGTCAACAATGAGTTTTTATCGAAGACATTTTCAATATCTACATCTCAGCTCATGAAATAAACCAAAAAAAAAATACCCTAACAATACTTAGTTTGGGTATCTGCCTGATAAAAAAAATCCATTTATGAATATTAAAATCACAATGTTACCTTTTATATTGATGTTTCAGGGAAATACATTCTGAGTATGATTTCATCTCATTAAATAGGACAAATCCACAAAATTTTTGCATCTCACAGTGAAGGGGTTGATGATGTTTCTCTACAGATTCAACAATATTACCTTGGTCCAAATTTTAGCCCTTGTCAGGGAACTGATTTGACCAATGAAATGGCATTACAACTTTGCAAATTAAGTTCATCAATGATCAGCATGCTTTTTCCAACATCATATAGAAAAAATAATGAAAATCATTTCAAATCAAATCAGTGGTACATACCATGTTACCTACTTCAGATGGTCTGATTTAAAAATTCATTCTTTAATCCCAAACTCATCTCAAGACTAATGCCTATTTCTTTGTGAGATTCAACAGGAAAATAGAGGGAGGGGCTTCACTGTGGCACAGCAGGTTAAGCTGCCACTTGTGAGACTGGCATCCCTTACAGAAATTCTGGTTCGAGTCCCAGATGATCCACTTCTGACCCAGCTTCCTGGAATGCATTCAGTGGACGATGGCCCAAGTACTTGGGATCCTGCCTTCCACGTGTGAGACACAAATAAGAATTCTGGGTTCTTGGCTTTGGCTGTTGTGGGCATTGGAGAGTGAACCTGCTCTCTCTTTCTGTCTCTCTCCCTACCTTGCCTTTCAAATAAATAAACCTTTCTACAAAAAGAAAATAGAGGGAGTAAAGCACAGAATGTGTCTTTTATCAGATCTTCTTTTAAATTTGAACTCGAGCACTTCCAAGCTCCATGACGTAGGCAAGACATGCAGCACTTCAACCAGCTTTCCTCTCTTACAAAGTGAATTGTCAGACCTTAATGATATACATTAATGTGCTAGAAAAATACTTGGTTTTTAATAAATGTTTAACAATTGAGATCTCAAATACATAGCGGTATACAGTTGGTCTTCCATATACACGGGTTCCACATCCAAGGATTCAATCAACTGTAGATTGAAAATATTTGGGAAAAAAATCTCATCTTTACTGAGCATATACAGACTTTCTGTTCTTGTCATTGTTCCATAAACAATATGAGGTAACAACACTCTACATAGCATTTACATTGCATGAGGTATTGTAAGTAATCTAGGGCTAATTTAAAGTATACAGGAGGGTGTAAGTTATATGCAAATATTATGCCATTTTATAGAAGGAATTTGAGCTTCTGAAGATTTTGGTATCCATGACATGGCCAGGGGAGGGGGAGGTATCCTAGAACCAATCCCCCGTGGATACTGAGCGATTACTGTTCTGAAAACAACTACCACCAAAGAAAATAGTATGCTGACATAGCTCTACTGGCACCACCAAAACCAGCCACAAAAAAAAAATACAGAAGTGTCTATATACTTGTATATACCTGACCCAGATTACTCAGCCTACCTTCAGTAAATGAGTCAGCAGCCTACGGGGATATTATATAATGCATTACTTTATAAAAGGCCTGAAGTTGGCCCTGAAGTCCAGAAATAGGTGAATACTCATAACAAATGGTGTATCACCTTATAATATACAATATGTTCTAGAACACACATAGAAAATTTCCAGACATATCAAAACTAAATGCTTTCACTGAAATAATGAAGCTAATGTCTCTCTCCGTACAACTCGTCTGTTCTGAAAACAGCAGTCAACCATCTATAGTTTTCTTTCCCCTTCCAGATTGTCACAGAAGCTCTCTTTGACTTAGATAAAAATATAGGCACAGATGGAGAGACATGTTGCTTTCAAGATGTGGTCTGCCTGTCTTGCAGGCTATACTCCTAGAGGTGGCCCATAATCCACCCTAAATGATGGGGTTGAGACTGACCACTCACAGCAAGAAGCTCAATGTCCCTCTGGGAAAACCTGTGCATGAGAAATCACCCTCTCTGGACTAACAACCCTACAGGGAAGCTGGCAGTTGAATTTGATTGCTGCTAATCAAAATAACTTCAGGAAGGAGTGTTCATCTAACCTCTGAAATAATCAAAGCAGCAATCTACTCTGGCAGTCAGGTGTGGTCAGTAAACAAAAAGGCTGGCCTCACCCCAGCCAGTTCTGCAGGACACAACAGAAAGGCTCTAGGGGGAGATTTTTGAGGGTACTTCCAAAGGTTCATGGACAACTGAATTCAAAACTAAGTCTGGGGGTGAGCATTTAACCTAGTGGTTAAGATGTGGGTTAAAACATCCGTGTCCCACGTCAGAGCTCTGGCTCCCACCATCAGCTTCCTGCTAATGCAAACCCCAGGAGGCAGCAGTGATGGCTCAAGTAGTTTGCTAGTTTGTTCCCTGCCACCCACGTGGGGGACCTGGATTGAGTTCCCAGCTCCCTTCTTTGATCTGGCCCAATCTTAACCCTCATGGGCATTTGGAGAATGAACCATCAACTAGGAATTCTTTCTCTCTCTCTCAAGTTAAAAAAAGAAAATCCTTTTGCTGCAAACAAATTTTGAAATTCATGCATAGTTTTTTTACAATACACATTTTCTCCTTACATTTTGAGGATCCCTTGAAGCCCGCCATCCATTCCTAGAACCTCATTTAAACTAGGTTCATGCCTGAGACAGGCAATTCACAACCTAGAGCCTACTCTGATACTGCTCACACTTCTGCCCTAAGCCCACACATGCACCCCTCCTGAGAACACATGACACACAGAAAGGCTGCTCTGGGAAGATTTTTCTGTGCCTTATTTTTATGCCCTTCCTTTCTACCTATTCCCCAGCAGGGACCCCTTCTTATGTCAGGCTAGGCTAAACTTTATTCTGAAATTAAATCTTCCAGGTAAATAGTCAATACTCCATCCACAGAAAATTAAGCTGAACCTTCCTCACACAGTCAGATGGAGGTGGGCAGGTAATTACCGAAGCAGATGAGCCAGTGTTTAAACAAGAGTTCTAATTGTCAGAGTGCTTTTTATTCAGCAACCCTCCTCCACCTCTTCAGCATCATTTTTACAACTCTTGGTTCAAGAGCCACTTAAGGAATAAATGATTCATGGCAACCTAAAGCATGATCTTTTTCTGCAATGCATAATGGTTGGGTTTCTAAGTCTACGAGTGGAAAAAAATAGGCTACCTCTAACCTTCTCAACTTCTTTTAGGGGAAAAGAAGACAAAGAGGGACCCAGAGAAACCACTAAAGATCAAATGTTTCCGCTATACAAACATAGATGCGGGTACTTCAGAGAGTTCATGGAAATGGATTTAGGACAGAAGTTAAAAAAATAGTTGATCTGAACTTAGACTGGTGATTACTAGAGGCTGGGAAGGGGAAGAGAAGGGGGAGTAGAGGGAGGTTGGCTACCAGTACCAAAACAGAGTGAGATGGAAGGAACAAGCACAGAACAGCAGGGTGACCATCTTTCACAGTCCTGCATTACACACTGCCAGGGACTGGAAGAGAGGGGCTGGGAGGCTCCAAACACAAAGATAAGGAAATGGTAGGCTTGGTGCCAGGTTTGACTGGTTTATACTATGTATATGTGTTGAAAAATTGCACTGTATGCCATAAAAATTTACAAGTATTTCACGTTAATAAAAAATTTTTAAAAAAGAAAATAAGAAACAAAAAAATGACTTGGCTCCAAAAAATCTGAAGTCTATGCATGGCTTCTTAATATGCATTATCCACAAATGTTTTGGTGACCCCTTGTATATCTGATTTCAAAAATTTTGCACTAAAATCAACTGACCTTTGAACTCCATTTTTTCCATGAAGTTTCTGAAGTACCTGTGTATCTATTTTCATCCTATGACTTAAAATTCTAGCTTTGAGGAACAAAATTAAGCTTTTCCTTTAAAAAAGAGACAAAAGGGAGAAGCATGAACATTTCTGGTGCTATCCCAAGATGGGCTGTATGGAGTCCTGGATTTGGGAGATGGGTCACATTCATGCACAAGACACACTGACTGGCAAAAGTTGCTGAATTTTTGCAGGGCTGTCCTTCCCATCATCACCCAGGCAGGATTAAATACAAAAGAGGCTTTGCCACTCATCACACCAGCTGTGTGTGACCCTGGGCCAGATATATCATCACACCAGGCCTTTTTCCCACTCTGCAACCTAGGAAAAATATGCTTCTCTTACAGGGTTTTTGTAAGAATTCAATGGGACATGAAAGTGACAGCACAGCTCTTCCAGTCAATGTTTCTCAGAGACGGGTCCCTGGCCTCCCTGTACCGGCGTCACCTGAAGCTTAATGAAGTCTTAGCTCTCACTTCATGTCACCTGAACAAGACAGAGTCTGCAAACCAGCCTTTCTCATTAGCATTTACACCAGTGAATGAAGGATGGTGTTCTTATCAGGCCAGGAAGTGCAACACTGGCTTGGGACAAAGAACAGAAGAGGAGCCCAGGAGCACCATTTCAACATTGGGTCAGCACACTCTCTGTTCTACCCTAGCAGGCACCTGCATCAGAGGCTTTGGGTTCCCTCACCCAGGTCCCAGTTCACCCTCTGTGCTACTTCCAGGGTGAGCTTCTTAAGATACAAGCCTGGCCATGTTCCTCCCTGCTCCAGAACACGGGCACCTGTGCTCAACTATCTGCCCTCTGCCCTTTCCAAGCCAGTCCCAATTCCAACCAACCCTACTTCAGCTTAAATGTCATTTCCCAAAGAGGAACCTTCTTAATAGCCTAGTCATTTTCAATGATATGAATATATTTCACTCTACCTAAACCTAACACCTGCTGACAGTCCTTTCTTTATATGGTTGTCTTCTTCCACTAGGAAATAAGGGCAGATAGGTTATTTGCTTCTGATTCTACCACCTATCACAGTGCCTAACACAGAGGAGGTACTCAATACACACAGGCTAAATGGATACATATATCAACTTTTTTTTTTAAAGTGTATTTATGTGAGAGAAAGGTTGATGGGGAGAGCTCTCATTGCACTGATTCACTCCCCAAATCCCTGGGAGCCAGGAACTCAATCCAGGTCTCCCACATGGGTGGCAGGGACCCACATACTTGAAGCATCACCTGCTGCCTCTCAGGATATGCATTAGCAGGAAGCTGGAGTCAAGAATGGAGCTGGGACTCCAACCCAGGCACTCTGATCTGGAATGCAAGTGCCCCAACTGGAGTCTTAACCACTAGGCCAAATGTCTACCCCTGACAGCCTTGGCAAGTTTCTCACACTGTGTGAGGCTGACAGAGAAACTGCATTTCCCACTAAGAATGGGACAACTGCAGCGCAGAGTTCGCTTTGTACAATAGCTGTGCTTGGGGGAAATTGATATATAAATAGAATTTCTGTCAACTGACTCCATTAAATTAAAGGCTGGCTTTCAAATTCCTATGGTGAAATCTACAAAGTGAAGCACTTAATCTTTATTCTTTTGTGTGCACCTGGATTTTTCCATAAATTTCCCATTGGATTTCCTTAAAACAGTTAGCTCTGCAAACTTGCTGTTAATACCAAAATCACCTCACTTAGATTTCTTCCACTTACTTGAGAACAGAATAGCGGTTACCAGAGCCTGGGAAGGTTGGGGAGGGGAGGAGGATGGAGAGAGGATGGTTCAGGGGTGCAGGGGAGCAGTTGGATGTACGAACAATTTTTAATGTTCCATAGCGCAACAGAGTAACTACAGCTGACAAAAATTAATTGACTATTTTTTTTTTTTTTACAGGCAGAGTGGACAGTGAGAGAGACAGAGAGAAAGGTCTTCCTTTTGCCGTTGGTTCACCCTCCAATGGCCGCCGCGGTCGGCGCGCTGCGGCCCGCGCACCGCGCTCCTCCGATGGCAGGAGCCAGGAGCCAGGTGCTTTTCCTGGTCTCCCCATGGGGTGCAGGGCCCAAGCACCTGGGCCATCCTCCACTGCACTCCTGGGCCACAGCAGAGGGCTGGCCTGGAAGAGGGGCAACCGGGACAGAATCCGGTGCCCCGACCGGGACTAGAACCTGGTGTGCCGGCGCCGCAAGGCGGAGGATTAGCCTGTTGAGCCATGGCGCCGGCCAATTAATTGACTATTTTAAAAAAGCTAGTAGAAAGAGTTTTGAAAGTTTATAACACAAAGAAATACTATATCTGAGAAGACAGATATGCCAATTGTTCTGCATTCTATACATGTGCATTAAAACATCACACTGCACCCTATATATATAATTACTATGTGTCAATTAAAAATAAAAATGTTAAATTGAACACTAGAGCTTTCCTGCTTACTAATAAAAGTAAAACTATTGTCTTTGCAACAAAATAACCCTTAATAATAAAGCAATAAGATCCAAAGAGTGCTGTCAAACCACTCATTTACAGACATTCTCAGTTTCTTTAGAAATTGTGAACAGTGCATGCACCCAAAGTCCCTTGTGAGCCACCTACCAGAAAATGAACGTCCATTCTGATCACAGAAAATCTTGCAAGGAGACATCCTAGGTGTTTGGCATAAGGCAAATGCAGGTGGGGACACTTGCATTTCATGCTGAAGTGTCTGGGTTCCAGTCCCTGCTCCACTTCAATTCTGACTTCTTGCCAATGAGCACCCTATTCAAGTAGTTGGGTCCCTGACACACATGTAAGAGACCCAGACTGAGTTCCAGGCTCCTAGCTTTCATCTGGTCCAGCTCCAGCTGTTCTAAGTGTCTGAGGAATGACTAGCCAGAAGATGGGCGGTCCCCCTGTGTCTATCTGTCTGTCTCTGTTCTTGCTGCCCCCCAGCTCCAATTTCAAATAAAATAAATCAATAAAAAATCAATAAAATATTTTTTAAAAGAGAGACTTCATTAGAGGCTTTTAAAAGAATGCCATCATACTACATCTCTGCAAAAAAACCCCTAGACTTGTTAATGCAAAAGGAAAGATTTTAGAACCCCTAAGGTATATTAAGCATAAAAATAAATTATGAAGAGATGACAGTTCAATTTTGGTAGTGGCCTCCTCTCTCGCAGCAAAGACTCTGCCATCTATCCTTCTCACCCAGAAGAAGGAAAGTGAAATCTCCACTTGAGAACTTTAATTGGTTCTCCTGTGTGTATGTCACTCTGGCTGGGGAGTATGGCATAAACCAACAGCAGACAAGAGGCACGGTGTGTGGGTCTCATTTACAGAACTTCACAGAAAGGAAAAATTGAAATACTAGGTTTCAAGGGATGAGGCAGAAAAAAGAAAAATCAGGAGCCTGGTGGCCAGTGATGAGGAGGTCAGTAACAGCTCCCTCTGCAATGGCTTCTTGCCTGCTAGGGGCACACAGCTGCCCTGGATCTACTGATAAGAATAAAAGCCCACGGAAGAAGTCACACCAGCCAGGTGGGCACAGGCACTGCTTCCCAGAACCATTCTCCCATCTAAAACTGAAAGCAAACAAAGAGAGTGTTTTTATTTTTGACTTAATTTTCCTCCTGTACTTTTTCCAAAATTCTCTCCTACTCCTTCCACAATGGCTCTCTTTACCTGCAATAGGCAGGTAATATGTTCTTGAAATGGGTGGTTTTTGGCATCACCAGGGCAAGCTTTCAAAAATTACCCATGCAGGGGGCATGGGCCCACCCCAAGACATTTAAATGAGAACTGCAGGGTATCAGTGGGTTTCAAACCTCCCCAGGTGGTGCTAATGTGCAGCCAGCATGGAGAACCAGAACTCTGAGGGACACTAACACAGAGCGGGGAAGCTAAGGACATGGTGGTACAAGGGAGTGCAGCAGGGACAAGAGGAGGTTCTTTGGGGCTGTCAACTTTTCATCAGTGGACAATGACAGCAAGGGCAGGAAGACACTTGGTGAGAAAAGGCAAGCGCAATACCAAGGCAGGACAAATTTAGCTCTTTAACATTCAGAGGGAGGAGAGACAAAGATAGTCACAAAAAGGCTGCAAGACCTATGAGGAAACAATTGGCTGAGGCTGGAATGGTATGTAGGTATACACCCAGGAACGAAGTCTGCAGAGAGGAAGGGCGGGTTCACTCTTCCACAATCAAATGGCGATGATTCAACTTCTCTCCATTTTGATAACTCACATCAGTCAGATATTTTAGTGTCACATTTGAAGTAATTAAGAACTTGAAAAAAAAAAAACCACAGGTAAAAGACAGTAGCACTGAGGTTTCTACTACACACATCTGAGTGCTGGCAATAGTATCCAGAATCACCAGCTCCTTCGGCTAACCTATAACACCATGTTGTTCCTTGAGAACCAACTATTGCCTTCGATGTTCCTATAAATGTCATTTTTTCTCTGATGCATAACTGCCTGCTCTTTTAGAATTGGGTACCCTTGTTCATAAATAATATTGCTTTAATAACATGAATATTCATGCTAATGCATCTGCAAAAGCAGTGGAGGATGGTCCAAATGCTTGGGCCCCTGCTCCCTATGCAGGAGACTGAAATGGAGTTCCTGGCTCTTGGCTTTGGCCTGACCCAGTCCTAGCTGTTGTGGCCATTTGGAAAGAGAGCCAGTGGATGGAAGAGTGAACACCCTCTCTCTTTCTCCCTCTCTGTCTCTCCTCTAACTCCACCTTTCAAATAAATAAATCTTTTTTTAATGATTTATTTATTTATTTGAAAGACTTACACAGAGAGAGGAGAGGCAGAGAAAGAGAGAGAGAGGTCTTCCATCCGATGGTTCACTCCCCAATTGGCTGCATGGCCAGAGCTGCACCGATCCGAAGCCAGGAGCTAGGAGCTTCTTCCGGGTCTCCCACACGGGTTCAGGGGCCCAAGGACTTTGGCCATCTTCTACTGCTTTCCCAGGCCATAGCAGAGAGCTGGACTGGAAGTGGAGCAGACAGGTGCCCATATGGGATGCTGGCACTTCAGGCCAGGGTGTTAACCCACTGCGCCACAGCGCCAGCCCACAAATAAATAAATATTTTTAAAAAGCAAATTTTAGGCCGGCGCCACGGCTCAATAGGCTAATCCTCTGCCTGCGGCGCTGGCACACTGGGTTCTATTCCCAGTCAGGGTGCTGGATTCTGTCCCAGTGATTCCTCTTCCAGTCCAGCTCTCTGCTGTGGCCCAGGAGTGCAGTGGAGGTTGGCCCAAGTGCTTGGGCCCTGCACCCCATGGGAGACCAGGAGAAGCACCTGGTTCCTGGCTTCAGATCAGCACAGTACGCTGGCTGCAGCGGCCATTGGAGGGTGAACCAACGGAAAAAGGAAGACCTTTCTCTCTGTCTCTCACTGTCCACTCTGCCTGTCAAAAAAAAAAAAAGCAAATTTTAGACACTGATCAAAATATTTATTCACATTCACAATAGGTCTATAGCAATTCAGGACGACCATCCAAAACCACCAAAGACTTGCTGCCCTACAGATACAGTTTCCTGAGCATCACACTGCAATCTGGAAATTGACACAAGTGTAAATTTCATGGTTAAAAGACTAATGAGGCTTGTTAAGTAGCACTGAGCAAATTATATGGACATATAGAATTTAACAATTTGGAACAAGTCTTCAATCTCTCGCTTTGGGTCAATGTCCTCCTTCTGAGTTGTGAGTCCATATGGTTTTTATCATGTCTTTATCTTTCTTGAACTCTTATCTTTACCTCAAGAAAATGAGCTCTAAGTGCATTCTCTTCTCTGGTTTTCATCTTTTCCTAAAGCTGCCTGCACTTTACTGCCCAAGATTTTGTGAAGGGTGTAGGGCTACCTAGGATAACAGTTGCTATTGCTACTTTGGATTTTTCTCCATGGATATCTTTTTGACCCAACAAAATTCTTTGACTCTCCCTGGGTCTTGGGCTGGAGTAGACAAACATGGCAATACTCCAGGCCTATGGCAAGGAGATGAAACCACAGATCACAAGCCTGGCTGGCTGCAACACTTCCATACCTTGCATTTATCCACCAAAATCGAACAGCTCACTTGGCATGTTGTCAAGTGTGATGGGAAGCTAACGTGAAAAAGGAAGACAAATACATCCATGGCTAAGTGACATGAAATGTGGACTTGGCAGAGGACATGGTTGAGGAAGGAGTTAGAAAGAGAATGGGCCAATTATTTGAAATGGAACATTCTAGGATACATTGGGCTTTCATCCACAATTTGAAATAAAAAAAAATTCTGAAAACAGAGTTTGTTATTTTGCTACCAGATGAATTTCCTCCTAAAATAGTCTAAACTCACATGACATTATTGAATCATTTTCTGTGCAACTAGATGTAGATAGACATACACTTTGCTGCAGAAATTACTGTGTGTTTTCTGGACATGAACACATAGTATCTGAACTGTACTACCTTTATCAAAGCTGAATATTCAAAGGCATTTGGCCCCAAGTAGTTTGGCTAAAGGATGGCTGTCCCACATCCAACTCCAAGACAGGTGAGCTCTCCAGATTTAATGCCTTTAACACCACATCATGCAAGTTACCTGATCCAGCTTTTCAATGATTTCTACAGCATTATGTTAATAGATTGACAAGAGTAAGCAGTATAGTACAAAAGAGGCACACTATCTACTCCTTTAAAAAAAAAGTTGTTTTTTTTTTTTAAGAGGCAGAGAGACATAAACAGACAGAGAAATAGAGCTCTCATTTATTGGTTCACTCACCAAAATACCTGCAATGGCTGGGTATGGGACTCAATGCAGATTTCTCACTCTGGTGGAAATAACCCAAGTACTTGAACAATCAACACTGCCTCCCAGGGTCTGCATTGTCAGGAAGCTGAAGCCAGGAGCTGGAGCCAGACACTGAACTCGGATACTCTCATACAGGATGTGGGTATCTTAACTGCTGTTCTGACAGCTAGGCTAAATGAATGCCCCACATCACCCACTCTTTAATGCAGCACACGCTGCATTAAACACACATACTGCGCTTCTCTTTTGTGGAACTTTTTATTATTATTTATTCTGATAACTATATCCAAGCCTTTGCTGCAGCAAATGTATTGTACAGATACTATATAAAGTTGATTTTGAAGGGCTGGCACTGTGGCATAGTAGGTTAAGTTTCTACCTGCAGCACCAGCATCCCATATGGATACCAGTTCTTGTCCTGGCTGCTCCTCTTCCAATCCAGCTCTCTGCTAATGGCCTGGGAAGGCAGCGGAAGACAGTCCAAGTGTTTGGGCCCTTGCATCCATGTGGGAGACCCAGAAGCAGCTCTTAGCTCCTGGCTTCAGATGGGCCCAGATCTATTTGTTGCGACCATTTGGGGAGTGAACCAGCAGATAGAAGACCTCTATCTCCCTCTCTCTCTGTCTGTAACTCTGCTTCTCAAATAAATAAATTATTTTAAAAAATTCATCTTGAAGACAATATGAAACTATGCTTTTGCTGGTAAAAATTAATATCCCAAATGAGATGACTAGACATTTGGTAAAAGATAAATGTTTGAAAATGAGACATGGGGCATCGCGGGGAAAACCACCATCTGCAGTGCCGGCATCCCATATGGGTGTGGGATCATGTCCCAGCTGCTCCACTTCCCATCCAGCTCTCTGCTAATGACCTGAGAAAAGCAGCAAAGATGTTCCAAGTGTGTGGGCCCTTGACACGCATGTGGAAGACTCCATGAAGTTCTTGGTTCCTGGCTTCAGCCTGGATCGACTGTCACCATTGCAGCCATGTGGGTGGTGAACCAACAAATGGAAGATCTCTCTGTTTCCCCCCTTCTCTCTCTGTCACTCTTTCAAGTAAATAAATAAATCTTAAAAAGAAAAAAGCATGCAAGCAAGCTCGATTGTCTGGGGCTGGCAGTGGGAAGGAGGACTGGCTGCATACAAGCACGAGGGATTTTGCTTAGGGTGAAAGAAATGTTATAAAATGGAATTATGATAGTTCCTGAGCTCTGTAAGTTCAATAAAAAATCAGTGAATTGTACAATTAGAATAGGCAACTTTTATGGCATGTAAATTATACCTCAATGTAGATGTGAAAGAACTAATATCCCAAATTTCTAAAGTTACACTTTTTTTATGTCAACACTTCCTCTTTCCTGACATTTCAAATGAATATCTGGATATTTCAAACATTTTGAAACACGGATCTATTTTGTCCATGAACTTCGGAAGCCTCCTCATATGCAAGGACATCAAAAATTTTTGCACCAACATATATTTGCCTTTCAATTCCATTTTCCATGAAATGGGAAGAGAGGACAATTAACATGACCTATTCGTGATTATCAAGGGAAAATGGAAATTTCACCCACAAATGATTGATACTACATTTATACAACAAATATGATCCCTTTCAGACAATCGTCTATATTTAGCCCAATGAAACCTAAATTATTTTCATTTTAACAAGCCAGCCATGCCTGTAATTACAGCACACATCACAGTGAACAGCAGTATTATATTTGCCAATTATTCTTGTAAAGAGAGCCCACACTCCTGAGGGCAGCAACTGTGTCGAGAGTCTCCATCGAATACTCAGAACATAGTAGGTCTTCAAACAAACAATTACATTGAATATGATGAATATTTTTACCAGAGCCACCTATAACATTTCCATGTACCTGAAAAATATAAAGCAAATTAAACAGATATTCTCTACCTTCTAGATCAGGGGTTCTCAGCCTTCACACTGTAGACATTTTGGACTGGAACACTGTTTGCTACAGAAGGCTGCTTTGCACATTGTAGAATGTGAAAAGCAGATGACTAGCAAACGATGACTCTGAACACAGGCCTTGGCATATTATGGAGAGAATGAAGAGAAGAGAATTTCTTTTTATTCTCTCCATAACTGTGGAAAGACCAAATGCTTATTCTAATCCAAGACTGGCAGTCTTCAGGATATGTGGAGCTCTGAAAATATATTCGAGAAGAGTCCAAATGCCAAGTGGCCTGTGGCTATAAAACAGCTTGAAAGAAGTCTACTCACTGCCAGTACTGCACAGTTTATTATGAATTGTATCTAGGAGAACAATTTTGAAAATGCTATTGAATATTTATTAAAATGAAATATCTACAATAATTCAGGTCCTGACATGCTATTATTAGCAAATAAGTCAGGCAGTTGGAAAGGTTACGAACTGGGGGTGTAGAACCCATTAAATTAAGTGTTAGTTGAATACATCAGTCTCCTATTTTTCTCAATGACCACAGTATTTAGCAATCCTGTTCCCAATGTCTCAATACAAAGCCTGAAAAGCTGTTATCCATATTGTACCCTTTTAATAAGACTTCAGACTTTTTAGCTTCAATTCTACTTGGAAATGTGGAGTATTTTATGCTAATGTTAAAATTCTAAATATGCATTTTGACTACTATATATAACAGAGCAAAAAAAAATCCAAATATGGACTAATATTTATCTTGATTCATGATAATACTTCATTTCAAAGTGTCTTTATGTTTTATTTCTTAAAAAACAAAGGATTATGATTCTAATCAGAACACCAATGATTTCCACACTAGAGAGGACACCATTCTAGTTTCCAACCACTTCTGTATCTCATCAATCTGCTGGGTATAGGAAAAAGTAACAGTAGAACTGTATTTCAGTGATGTGTCAATTCCTAACACTTGAAAAGGAAACATATCTTCAAATTCCATCTGTAAAAATACTTATAGCTTGCTCAGTGTTCCTACTGGTAAATACAAACAAGTTTAAAACTCTGAAATATTAAGAATCTAATTCCTACATCCACTAACAGAAAGAACAAATATTTCCTACAAAAGCACTCCATTCAATCAGGCTCTGACTATATACATAATTATAGTATTCAAATTAAAGTACTAATTTAGACATATTCTATTGTGTGAAGTGTGCAGACATAACAACGTCTAAATAAAATTCAATAGGAATAAGAAAAGAGATAAAAATTTAATTGCTCTTTTTAGAAAATGAAAACACCTAGTGTATCATATTAAAATATATACTTATAGAAAGATTAGGAAGAAAGGCAGTTTAACTGTTCATCTTGGTAAGTAAGCAATAAATACAGCAGTGTCAAATCACCTGAGCAGAAACCTAACTCTATGCTCTGGATTATCATATTTGCATTTGAACAAAATTGGAATACATGAGGCATGAAATGGCTAAATTAATCTTCATTTTACTTCATTTGTGTTTCTTAACATATTATTATAAATGTAAGGTGCAATAAAACTCATATATAAAATACCAGATTACTTTATATTGTTATTTAAATTTTCTTATGCCTACACAAGTCCTGCAATTTCTCAACTACATTGGAGGAAGACTACTGCAATACATCATGCATATTGATAATTACCAGAACTTAGATGCTTAACATTTTATCAAATTTTTAAAAATTCATAAATGTACTTATTGTTATTTTTCATTCAGTACCAATAACAAAAGAGCAATCCACCCAATGTCACAAATGCATAAGCTTCTTTGGATTCAACTTTTCCTACCAAAGCTAAAATGTAAAATTGTACCATGAAGCTTGAAATTGAGATTTAGGGATAAGCACTTGGCAGCGGTGTTTTGCTACTTGCTAGAAATTGCTTTCATTTGGAAACTGCCATTTAGCAAGCCTCCTATTTTTTGTGAAATTAAAAAAATGCGGCATCATAAACTTTTTTTCCCGCAAACATAACATTTGGAATATATTTCATGATTCTACCATTGCTGTACATTAAAAGCTAATATCTGCTTTAATAGCTGAAAAAAATAGGCAAATGAAATTTTAGACTGTCAGGAACCAAAATACAAGTTGTACAACTAAATAAACTTTAAATTTATCCCCTATCACTTTATACCGCCTCTGAAAAAGACAAATGCTTTATTTAGGTTTTTGGCATTAAATGGGTAACATAATAGCTGTTTTGGTGATACAAAGTAAACTACACCATTTAATGCATGTGGAGACTTTGAGAATACTGCAAAAGGGAAATCAATAGGCTAAACTTAATTTGGCTTTTATTTGAAGTCAGAATGCCTCATTTTGGGTCCCTGGAGCTACATTATTTAGTCATTTGAACCTTAAAGCTCAGTTTTCTCATCTCTACAATGGGAATACTTAGCACCTGTAGGTCAAAATTAAAGGTCAAAACACTTGAGAACTGAAGTGCACGATATTAACTAAGACATAAGACAAACACAACGAGGCCTGTTTTTATAAGACCAGTGAAAATTACTGGATATTATATTCAGCATAATTCAATTAATCCAGGGAGGCAAGACTCATTAGTAACTATAAAAGGATTGGTTCCAAGGTCCAGATCCTCCACAGACAATGGCTTAGTTTTTATAAACTGGCCATGATAAAAGCACCGTTTGCATAAACTGACGGTTGTCATTTTCCCCTTGAGCGTGCTCATTCCCGGACAGAGCAGATATGCCTGCTACGGAGAACCAACAAAGTAGCTCCCTCACTCTCCCCACTTTCCCAAGTGCCTGTGCTCAGCTAACAAGAAAGGAGGAGAAGGGATGGGCAGGGAAAATAATGACGGACAATTCCACAGGACCAGGGGCCTGCCATCCAGGATCAGGCTTCATCTGGGATCCTGCTCCTCATTCCCCACCCACTTACTTTCCACATAGTAGGTCTTCATGCTTCTTGACAGGAACCGAAATAGCCATAATTATCTATATAGATAACAAGTGCGCTAACAGACCTTTCCCTCCCCTCATGCTTTTCCTTTCAATTTCATTTCTTTTGTCACTGGGCTCCCATTCAATCAAGCACCTCATTCTGCTTTGCCTCTGGCTTCTGCCACTTCGTGTCCAAGCACTTGTCAAAACCTCCGCTCACTTAATCCTGCCCTCGCATCTCCTTTTCTTCTGCCTGCCACCTTGGCCTTCATCTTTTTTAATTCCACACATTCTCCCCAGGAGATCATAACCTCAACAACAATTTCAAATACACAAAGGACTTGCAAACCTACATTTCCAGCTCAGCCTCTGTCTTGAATTCCACAACCATCCAGGCTTTGCAACTGTCAGTTGAACCTCCAGGCCTGGATGTCCCCCTGGTGCCTCACATTGCACAAATCCACATCTCATCATCCTCCCCTGCAAACTGCTGCTTCCTCCACATTTCCTATCATCACCAGTGACACCCGTGTCTATTCAATTATCCAAGCCACAAAGCCTGAGTCACCCTTACAGTCTCCAGCCCCTCCTCACTTCTCCCTGGGCCCCTCATGTCACCACCACTCTTGTCACTTATGAGTTCAGACTTCAGCTCTGTGTTAGGAGACATCAGTTTTTCTTTCTTCTTTCATGGCTTCCCTGTTCTGCCCCCTACCCTATCTGTTCTGTACAACACACCCAGAGCACTTACTCTAAAACAACAACCACAAGTGCTCAGAATCATGTATAAGACCAAGTATGGCCATAAGACTCTTCCTAAATGACTCCAGTCTGGTCTCCATCTCCAGCCTCATCTACGACCCTGACGTTGTACTGGCCACACCTCTGAACAGCTGTTGCAATAACATACAGCTCTATCCGGCTCCTTCCTTCATGTTACCTGTGCCTGCTACACTTTGTGATGTCTTCGAGCCCACTCCCATCCTCAGCCCCCGCTACCCTCCTATTCAGGCTTTCAGATCAAGCTTGGAGTCAGGGACCCCAACACAGCCCAGCATCCCTTCCTCACTGGTTACAACTGCAGTTCAGCATCTCCTCCCCTCAGGAAATTGAGGCTCTTGAAAGCAATGCGATTTTCTTCTATCTGAGGTATCAAAAATTAACAGTGCCTGGCACCCTATCGCTATATGTCTGGTGAATGCATAAATGAATAAACATCACCCTCCTCAATTTGACTCAGTCAGAGCCAGGCTGCTGGAGATGGATTCTGGGTGAATGACAGGTTCACAGTTCTCCTTAGACAGTGTCAAGGAACAAATATTAAGGCCCCTCTAATTGAATCCCCCATTGCCAAATGTAGAGGCTACACTGTTTTTATGTACAGTTATTCTAGCATTGGTTTTTTTAAAAAAAATAAATAATTAAAAACAAGGATTGTGTTATGGGGTTTTCTTGCCTCTGACTGATACCATATGCTGCCTCAATATTAAAGTGTTCCAATAGCTTCAGCATGCTTGGCCAGAATGGGAGTTATAGAGGAATGGATATGGTTAGGGGGCTGGACGGAAGCAACATTAACAGCAACAGACAGAGCCACAAATATTAGATGCCTGAGGGCTTATCTGATCACCCTTTACTCTTCAGGGAATAAATTCTCATAAAGCTACATGTGCATCCTGGGGTCTCAAACACGAAGATGGCAAGTGACTGCAATGCTGATGTGGTCACACATTTGGGCACTTTTAGGAAATCAAGTGAGCCACTCACTTGCAAATGAATACATGCTATGTTCCCTAGGGTTTGGGCCAGCTGAACACTTACCAAATTGGAAAGGATGGTACAAAGCTGCTGGTGATCCACTAAATCGCATTTTTAATGAACTTCTCTGTAAGGTTCATGGAGTTTCAAGTGTGCTATATCTTTTTTCAAAAAAATTAAGTTTATTTATTTTTATTTATTTGAAAAGCAGAGCAAGAGCGTGTGAAGGGAGAGGGAGAGAGAGATCAATCTATCTGCTGACTTACTCCCCAAATGCCTGCAATAGCTGAGGCTGGGCCAGGCCAAAGCCAGGAGCCAGGAATTCCATCTGGGTCTCCCTTGTTGGGGGAAGGGACTCAAGAACTCCACGCATCCCCTGCTGCCTCCCAGGGAGTGCATTAGCAGAGCTAGGTTGGAGACAGGGGCAGGACTCAATCCCAGGCACTCTAACATAGAATGTGGACATTCAAAGTGGCAGGTAATTCTGTTGTACCAAAATATGGCCCCCAGTGCTCTGTATCTTAAATAAGGCCATAAATCAGGCTAAATTTCCCTGTTGTTCTGCAATAAACAATCCACATCTAGAATATGGAATTTAAAATAAACTTTATAATCTTCACTGGTTTCAAATTTGTACAGTCCTATAACATCAAGCATGCAAATAGATGAGACATTAATAAGATACGCCAAAATATTGTAACTGTAAATTTTTTATAATTCAAACTGCAGGGGATATGAAGAACTTACTAAGCAAATGTAGGTTTCTGTGTGAAAGTAAGAAAGAACAGAGGATGCAAGAAGGGTTTTAAAACATTACAATATGGCTTTTTTAGAGATTTTTATTTATTTATTTATTTATTTGAGAGGTAGAGTTACAGACAATGAGAAGGAGAGACAGAGAGAAAGGTCTTCCATCTGCCGGTTCACTCCCCAGATGGCTGCAACTGCCAGTGCTGGGCCAGTCTGAAGCCAGGAGCCAGGAGCTTCTTCCAGGTCTCCCACACTGGTGCAGGGGCCCAAGCACTTGGACCATTTTCCACTGCTATCCCAGGCTATAGCAGAGAGCTGGATTGAAAGAGGAGCAGCCCAGAATCAAACCAGCACCCACATGGGATACTGGCACTGTAGGCGGCCATAGTGCTGGCCCCACAATATGGCTTTAAATTTTGTCATTTCACTCTAAATTTGAACTGGAGTTAGGAAGGTTTTAAAACAGACTTGAAAGATTTTTTCTTTTCACAAAATATTTATTTATGTTTTTACTCTTTTGAAAGGCAGAGAAAAAAAGAGACAAAGAGAGGGGGAGAAAGAGCGAGCTTCCATTTGTTGGTTCATTGAGCCCAGAACTCCATTCACGGGTGGCAGGGATCCTATACCAGAGCCAGCACGTGCAGACTCCTGGGTTGTGCATTAGCTGGAAGCTGGAGCCAGAGCAGAGCTGGAACATGCACCCAGGCACTCTGATACACGACACAGGTGTCTCAAGCAGTATCCTGAGTACTGCACCAAACACCCCCGCGACACAGGAGATTTGACACAACATCCTTATTCAGACCCACCGCCCCTTGAGCCTCAGTTATTAGACCAACCAATGGTGCTTCCAAAAGTGGGTGGAGGCCTCCTGGTGCTTACTGCAGGCTGTGTTCTTACACTGACTGTACAGAGAGAGGACTCATAGTAGACCTTCCCCCTATACACCCAGCTCAGGCCTTGTGGTCTGTATTGTGCCATAAGGGGACATGGAAATGTAAAAAATAATTATAATTTAAAACAAATTAAAAAGTAAAGGGTTGCTGGAAAATGGAACTAAAAGGCACACTTATTTTGGAGCAAAAAAATCAAAATCCATGCACATAAAGGGTATTCAAAAAGTTCATGGGAAATGCATATCATGAATAAACTATACACAGACTCAAACTTTTTTGTACCACAATAAACTGATCTTTTCTTCTACTTTTCCACAAGATCTCTGAAGTTTTGTCATATGTATTCATTTCCTCCGAAAAACACAGTCTCAGTGTGAGTGACAGACAACACTGGTCTAGTAAATGATTCTCCATCAATACATTGCTGGTATTTTTAGAGACTGAAATAAACTTATTTTTAAAACAGATTTATTAATTTATTTGAAAAGTAGAGCAATAGAGAGAGGGACACACACATACACAGAGAGAGAGAGAGAGAGAGAGAGAGAGAGAGAAGGAGAGAGAGTGAGAATGAGAGAGAGAGACAGGGAGGGAGAGAATCTTCTACCAACTGGTTCACTTTCCAAATGGCCACAACAGCCAGGGTTGGGCCAAGCTGAAATTAGGAACCATGAACTTCATTTCGATCTCCCACATGGGTAGTAAGGGCCCAAGCTCTTGGGCCATTATCTTCTGCCTTCCCAGGCACATGAGCATGGATCTGGAATGGAAGTGGAGCAGCCAGGACTGGAATGAGCACTCCAATGTGGGATGTGGGCCTCACAAGCCATGTCTTAACTTGCTGTGCCACACTACTGGCCCCTAAGTAAACTTATTGTTTTAAAAATCACTGGAGAAAATCTCAGGTCTCACCACTTCTCCTTTTTGTTAATGGAAGGATGCCAAGTATCTGACCCCAAACACAGATAAAGTTAGTGTGCCTCTCCACTGTGCCCTATGTCAGCTGAAGACTGAATGCTTCCTATTTCACAAAGCAAACACGTGGTTTTCTGTTTGGGGCACATTGCATGAACCAAGCATAAGCTCTTCCTCTAGAGAGGGACTGGGATGCTAGTTCCTATGCAGTCCATTCCAGCTGCTGGCAGTGGGCAGGGAGGTTCTGAAAAGCATAACACCTCTGCGACAGAGGTTCGAAACTCAGAGGCGGCAGAATGTTCTATAAGCTCTGACCCTGTCAAAGAGTTCTGGGCTCTAGTCTCTACTCTTCCCTCCAAAACTCACTGATGAGAAATTTGGATGAGTGCTCTGAGCTTTCTAGGCCTTAGTTTCCACTTCTGCCAAAGAGGATAAAGTTAACTGCCCTGCACGGTCACCTTGACGATGAAAGGAAATGCTGCACATTGCAGCCGGCAGGTGGTGAGCGCTCCTCAGGGGCTATTCATTCCAATTCTTACCCCGAAAGGCTGACCAGGAAAGACTAGAAATATGGTCAGATAAATCATGCCTGGAGCTGTCCTCCCCTAATACTCACCTTACACCCCCAAAGAGCAGTGAACACCCTGGAGGAGGCTGCTTCTGCCATTTGCACGAGAACTGCTAGCTTACATAATCAAAAACCTAAATCATCCAACACACCTCTCACGATGCACGAAGCCAAAGCTCCAGGAATATCAGCCTTCAACTCCCCACGCCCAAACTGGAAATTCAAAATAGTAGACACGACTGGGCAGAGAAAACCAGCTTCCTTTTCTTACATCGACCTTAAAATTACTTTGCATTTCTTGTGCCTGTTACCTTCTGACAGCGAGAGGAAGCTGATGTCAGATGAGCACTAGTTGGAGGCCTACGAGTGGCCACACATAAGCCACTAAATAGAAGACACAGACAGGAAATAAAGCAACTGTATACAAATTCTGCAGAAGTAGTTAACAGATGTGGCTCAAGCCACAATGATCAGTGGCGACCTTTCCTACAGAGTAACCTGAAACAGAGGAACATTTGGAATGTAGCTAATGACGGAGTGAGGGCTGGTGCCTGCTCTCTGCGAAGAAGGGCTAGCTTTGAAAGGGAAGATATTTCAGAGACGTGTGAGACGACTCAGTGGATGGCAAGGGCTCTTTCTGGCACTCTGCAAGTGTGGGGCTGTCTCCCAAGCACATTGAGAGAGCCTCCTGGAAGCTCACTCTTGGAGAGACTGGATTAAGCACCCTTCAGTGCTGGGATACTCTAGCTAAGAGGTTTAATTAAACATTTTAAGTCTGGGGCAGACACTGGGTATAGTGGTGTTTAGTCGCTGCATGGGACACATGCATCCCATATCACAGGGCCTGTGTTGAGACCTGGTGCCTCCATTTCCTATCCAGCTTCCTGCAAATGTGCAGGTGATCGTTCATATTGGGTCCCTGCCACCCAGGTGGGAGACTCAGCTTGAGTTCCCAGATCCTGGCTTTGGGGAGTGAACCAGCACACAGAAGATCTCCCTCTCTCCACCTCTCAAATAAATGAAATGAGTAAATCTGTCTGTGAGCAGCCTGCTGCTTCTGTGCCAAAATCGAGCACTGAGGTCAGAATCCTATCTGGTACCCAGGTAAGAACCCAAGAAAGCCATGAACACGCCATAGCCTATCCTTCATTCCCAACCTCGACAGGCTACAGAGACCTTTAACCAAGGACCCTGACACTGCTTGCTACAACGTCGGTACGAAAACTTAAAGGAAGTGTGCTTATTGGCACTATCCCCACCTCCGAGCACACAGGATAAAATGAGGCAAGCGGAAGGCCTTTTTCTGCTGAAGGCGAGATTTTCAGCGGAGACTGCGTTCCCACTGCACGGTGCTGCTGTCTGGGGATTGATTATCACTGCTTGTGGTGCTAGAGTGGGCTGGGTATGGATCACTGCAACCTCATGCGCAGGCAGGAAACAAGTGGAGAGCACCAACCTCCTGTGTGAACTGTACCCACAGTACGATGTTTCCTTTCTGACTGAACATACCAACAGCCAGGGAACAAGCCACAGGATCTGCTCCAAAGGGAAAAACTAAGCTCACCTGCTGGCACCTCTGGCACACGCTAGGAGGCGTTGTGTGCTGGGCAGTGTATCTGACACTAACTATGGTGGTTATACTAGCCCCCAGTCACGGAGACTGATGTTGTGGGTGCAGTTCGGCATTCTGCATGCTTGAAACCTGAAGCTTCAGTTTCCTCATCCGTAAATTGAGGATAATGATGCTCCCACTGCATTAGCAAGTTGAGGCAGCAGGGTCAAAGAGAACATGGTTCCAGACAGCAGGGCGTGGGGCTGGGATCCCAGCTCTGAGGTCTACTATCTCATCTCCCTGAACTTGAATTTCCTCATGCTTGTGGTGAAGAACCAAGGGAGACGGAAGTCAAATGCCAGCCAGTGTTTCTATCATTAGGGGTGTCCAAGAAGTGCTCAAGCTATACACGTGCACTGTCTCCGCTCTCTCCTCCCACATACATGTGTTACCAAGGGTGACCTCCACCACCATCACATGTCCAAAGTGTCCAAAGACGCATTCTCCCTCAGAACTGCGATAATTCTGTCCAGAGCAAGCTTAATATGCCAGATCCTGGCTTAACAGCTTCACACGTCCAAACATTTAACTCTCATCCCCATCCCATGATATAGGCACTGCTGCTGTCCCTGGATGAAGACACTGAGGCACAGAGTTGAGGTGACTTGCCAGGATTCAAACAAATGATACATACCAGGCTAGCAGCCTGGCTCCCCAGTCTGTCCTAACTATGAGGCAGCAGTGTTTTCTGGGCCAAACTGTTTGAGGTTCCATGCTTTAGCTGTACCCTCTTTCAGAGATAAGCACTGGATGTTCTCACAAACCACGCAGTGTGGGGCCAGCATTGTGGCACACAGCGTTAAGCTGCCAGGATCCTGTCTGAGTGCCAGTTCGAGTCCCGGCTAGTTCACTTCCAATCCAGCTCCTTGCTAATGCACCTGGGAAAGAGCAGAAGATGGTCCAAGTGCTTGGGCCCCTGCACCCATGTGGGAGACCTGGATGGAGTTCCAGGCTACTGGAGCAGGCCAGGCCATTGTGGATATCCCCGGAGTGAACCGGTGGATGGGAGATCTCTGTCTCTCCTCTCCATCACTCTGCCTTTCAAAACCAAACAAAAACCCCACGCAACACAATATGTTCATGCAACTAACTTTCCAACTTTTGAAATAACATTTTACATGTTCTATGCTGGAATAACATAAAGTACATTTGTACTTCAATCTTTAAAGATTGCCTCAATAAATCTCACATTAATACACACCCTTGGTTTTGGTTTAAATAGGTACTTCAAATCCAAATCATATATATGAGAGTATTTTAAAATGTTAAGGGAAAATGAAATTAAAAGATAAGCTTAATTTGGTTTGAAAAGATTTGAAACACAGTTATCATTTTTCTCATAATATCCATTCCCCTTCCCTTGCATGTAGAATTTCAAAAATTTTTGCACCAAAGTAAACTTGTCTTTTTATTCCATTTCCATGAGCTTTCTGAAGTCCCAACCTATGGATCTGTATCTACATATGCATCTATGCAGACACACATACACACACATACACGCACACACACACACACACACACCAGGGCAGTCTTCATGTGATTTATTTTGTTAAACTAATGACTTCTCTACCAAGCACCCCACACATCCCACTGAGGTCTATATCACTCACTGTCTCACAGCCACACAGCAGCACTGTATGGCATTTCCAAGTGCACCTTTTACAAATTTAATCAGCACAAGTATTAAAACATCAATGATGATAATCTATCGCTGTGCTTAAAAGCAATCTCTAGGGCACAGCTGAGAAAGAAAGGTTAAAGATTTCTACCCTTCAAAGTAGGACACTGCAGCTACCTATAAATCATGCTCTTTGTTTATTAAGACAATTAAGCCCATCATCGGTACACTTAACTTTCAGTCTCAACAATTGTCTGGCATGAACAATTTCCACTTTCTCTAAAACAAAGGGATGTGTTCAAAAGGGTTCTTCTTAAGGCTCTCGGCACAATGCATGCTATTTTAAAACATGATGTATGTGGCCAATTCCTGGAGCTGCCTTGAAAAATATACTGGCTTCTTCCTCCCATGCTCCCCATCAGGAGACTCTTCAATTTGAGGAGTGCACTCTGTTTCAGACTGCAGGCCGCTATATCATGTCAGCATTTTCATTAAATACTGTGCGAGCTGGACTTTAAACAAACGGCACAGGGAGCCGCAGCTGCAGCCACTGCAGACACAAAGTTGCCCAGCGCAGAGCGGCTTACATAAGAGGTGCAGGACGCTCACCGGGGAAAGCCAGGTCTAATCAGCTGAATGCTATTCCTCTGAGACCTGTCCCCATGCTTCAAGTGCACAAAATCACATGCACAGGACATTTTTTTCATTTTATGTGTTTTGGAACACAAAACCCTGGATTGCCGAATAAGCTGTGGAGGTTTTTTTTTTTTTTTTCGTCTTTTTATTCCACCTCCTTTTCCCTAAAGAACTGGGCTCCAATTATGGAAACGCTGGCAACTTTTGCCAGCGCAAGAGTAAAGTGGGAGATGGATGCGCGGGAAGCCGAAGCAGCAAAGGCTTAGCTCCCGTTCCCCAAGATCCTTGGCAGAGAGGGTCCTCCAGGAGCGGCACAGGGGAGTCCCTCCCTCGAGGACTAGGGTTAGAGGTGACAAGACCCTGCGCACGTCCTCTGCCACTCTCCCCTCCTTACGCACAGGCCCAAGGAGCTGCAGATGTGCAGTCCACAGCACTGCAAATGCCCCCGGAGCACCTGTCCTCTCCTAGCGCGTTTGCAACTGCCACCCGCGTCAGAGACTGGAGCTGGCCAGTCTTGGACTCCAGCCTCTTCTCTCGTCCCCCTTCTTCGCACCCAAAGCTCCCTCTCCAGGCTAACAAGAGGGGCCACCCCAGGGATGCTGATAATAAAAACGATCCTCTCCTTCCCAAGGCTCCCTCCAACTTCACAAACTGCAGTCAACTTACCGGGACGCGGGCCACAGGGAATCTCCTCGGGGGACGTCGCTCCGTGGCAGCCCCCGCAAACTGGCTGTGCGCTGCGCCGCTGACCCCGCACTGCCTGGCGGCGGCGGCGGGCGCAGGACCAAGGCGCTGCGGCTCTGCACCAGCCGCCTCAGCTCAGCCGTGCCCGGCTTAGGGCACTCGCCAGGGCGCACCACCCGGCGGCGGCGGCTGAGGCTGCACCCGACCGCAGCGACCGGAGTGCGGCAGCTGCCGCCGGCCCCGGACTGCGGCGCTCCGAGCCCCGGGTGCGTGTCTCCTGCTCCGAGGGAATCCCGGCTCAGTCAGACACCGCGCGCGAGGAAAGCCGCTGCGGGCAGTGCCGCCAGCCCGCCCCTAGTCGGCCGGTCACATCGCGGGCGCGCCGGCGGGCGGGCACCGCAGTCCGCACTCGCCGCCGCGCCGCGGAGAATGACAGGCGCCGAGGCGGCGCGGCGGCGCGGGGCGCGGGGCGCGAGTGCGCATGATCGCGGCCGGCTGCGGCACGTCACGGGGGAGGGAGCGAGGGAGGCCTGGCCGGAGGGGCGGGGAGGGCGGGGCCGGGCGGGGCGCCCGGAGCGGCCGGCGGGTGCTGCGCTCGGCGTGCTCGCCGCGAGGTGCAGGAAGTCTCCCGCCTGGGGTTTTATAAACCTGAAGCTCTGTGGTCGAACTTGTTTGTCTCCAGAGTCCATTGTCTCTTCAGAAGCGCTGTTTATCTAAGCAGTCGTGGAGATCCCAGGCGAGCCCACAAAAGCCCGTGGAACTCAGGTTATAGCTGATTCATAAAGGGCTGCAATTTGGGGGACAATGGACCTCAGTCCATTAAAATACCATGGGAGCTTGCGAGAGCCCTTTGCGCCCGCCGCACCCTGGAATAAGTAAGCCAGACCGCTGGCATCAGCCCAGGTATCAGTAGGTGGTAAAGCTTGCCCAGAGATACCAAGTTACAGCAGTGCTTCCTAAGCTTAACGTGCGCCAAGACCTCGGGATTCAGTAGGTCTGGGAGGGGCCAGCGAGACCCAGCTTTTCCTACAAGCTCTGGGAGGATGCCACCGCAGTAGGTCCCGACCGCCCCATCCTTGCTTCTTCAAAGTGTGGCTGGTCTACCACCTGCACCAGAACTGGTGCCCTGCCCGTGAATCACGCGAAGGCTTTTTTAAAATCGCAGACCAAATTCCTGGCCCCTGCCTACCCACTGTGTTCCTGGTTCAGCCACCGTGCCACGGTGTGGTTCTGGAATTCCAGGAGTCCTGAGCGCTCACGATTAATGTGATAGCAGCTTTGTTTGGACCAGCCCTCCGGTCCAGTCACCAGCCGGGTGGGGATGGACTTGTGCAATGACAGAGAGCGAAGCCACATCTGGAGAGCTGACGCCAAGCATTCTAAAGCAATGGTGCTTTCTTTCAGTCCAGATTCTCTGCGCCTGTTACACGTTACTTATCAGGGAAAGAAAGTTGAGGGCGGGGTGAAACATTCGACACGCACTCGGTATTGAACACTGGTTTCACGGATCATTAAAGGGGGCTTAGAGTTGACTGGAAGAAGGCCATTTAGAAGGGGTAGGGAAAGAGTGATGGAGTAAGAGACTTTAGGGCGATGCGCAGGAAAGGGCATTGTTGGAGGAAACAAACTTGGGATTCAACCTAGAGCTTGAAAATGTGCTTTGGGGAAATGGCAGGGGCTAGGTGTGGCTTCCTGCAGATGTTGAGCTGGGGGACAGATGTTGAGCTGGAAGGGACAGAGTTTCTCACTCAGCACCTTAATGGAACCTCACAGTGGTGGCTCTGAAAATTGGTTTCAAAAAAAAGTATTATGCACTCTCTATGCCTTAAATAGGACATCAGCCGATGGTTCTCGTGGAATGCGTAGCCTGGCGTGGCTTCTGAAACTGAGGAAAACCTTGGTTCAGATGTTATCAGGACAGTGGCTTCTGTGTGTACTGTTCACAGCTCTCAAAGGCTATGCCTGGAGTCTGAGCGAGGCAGGCTTTGGCTTTGCTAGGGAGGAAATGCGTTTCATGCCTTCACCCCAGTTTGGAGGCTGAACGTACTAGGACTGTAATGTGCTGTGCAAGAGCAAGCTTGGCTGAGGCCCTTGGAGTTGCAGGTGCTGAGGGCGGCCCTCACATCCTGTGGAGACTTGTGGGGTTCCTGCCTTGGTTTCCCTCGGGCCCAGAAGCTAAGCAAATTAGATAAAATCGCTAATCCCAGCAGAGGCCATGCTCAAACCTTGGCAAGGGCTGCACTCAAACCTTGCCAGATTTTTTCCCCCACCAGATAACATCCTGAAGATTTGTTTTTAATTTCCAAATGTTTCATACCTGAGTTTGCCGTTAGTAAATTAAAACCCGAAATATATGTCAAAGCCACTCCTTGCTACAGAACCGGAAGTGTTGGAAACAGTTCTTGGGCTTGTGTTGTGGTAAATGCTGGGGCTCTAGGTCCGCTGCACCTGAGGAAAGTTTCTAGGCGACAATCTTCCAATCCAGAGGTTGGCCTTGGAACACCAGGTGCCAACTATGCCCTCTGCCTTTGTTCTTCCTTCCCACAGAACTCACAAAGCTATTCTGATGGGAGATTCTGAAACTGAAAGATAACTCCTAATAAAAAGATAATTCACTGTGAATGAGGGAGCTGCTACAGCGTATGTTGTAGGACTTAGTTCAATTTTTATCTTTTTTAAAAGATTTATTTATTTATTGGAAAAGCAGAGTTAGAGAGGCAGAGGCAGAGAGGGAGAGAGAGAGAGAGGGAGAGAGGGAGAGAGGCAGAAAGGGAGAGAGAAAGTCTCCCATCCACTGGATCACTTCCCAAATGACTACAGTGGCTGGAGTTGGGCTGATCCAAAGCCAGAAGCCATGATCTTTTTCCAGGTCTCCCACGCAGGTGCAGGGGCCCAAGGAATTGGGCCATCTTCTACTACTTTCCAGACCATAGTAGAGAGCTGGGTTGGAAGAGGAGCAGCCAGGACTCAAACTGGCACCCATATGGGATGCCGGCACTGCAGGCAGTGGCTTTTCTAGGTACACCACAGCACTGTCCCCCTTCATTCATTTTTTTAAGAAACTGATTAATAGACAGCGTGAAGGAAGCAAAATAGTCATGGTGAGACTTTCGGGAGAAAAGTTCAAAGCGGGCATTCAGTTTTCTTAGGTGCTAGAGACTCCAGTAAAAATATTTACCTATATAGGATTTGAGTTCATTTGTATATTGACTCTAAGAAGGCCAGAATTTAGGGGCAGGTTTGTCCTTGTGGCTAAGATGCCAATTAAATCCTGACGTTGCGCATCACAGTACTTGGGTTTGGTACCTCCTAACCTATTCTCTCCCTCATTCAAGAAGTTTAACCAAGGATAGATTTTTATTAAACTCTCTCTACTAAGAATCACAGGCTTATCACTGAGCTGAGAAATTTCGGCTCAAAAATTCTCCACTTTTATTAATTACAGTTTCTCATCTATCTTACTGAAAGGGATTCTTTAACATGAAAAATCTTCTAATTCTGCCTACTTCATAGACACAGTCCAGATGAGGGAACTGTGGGAAGTCCAAGGTGACTGTCAGGGCTGAAAAAGACTTCAGAGCAAATCGGATGTCATTTGGTGAAAAATATATGCTGCAAATATTTGTGCAAGTAGGGCTGGCATGGTGGCATAGCAGGTTGAGTCACTGCCTGCAATGCCAGCATCTCATATGGGCACTGGTTTGAATCCCTGCTGTTCCACTTCCAATTCAGCTCCCTGCTAATGTGCCTGGGAAAGCAATAGAAGATGGCCCCCGTGCTTAGGGCCCTGCACCCAAGTAGGAGACCCTGAAAAAGCTCCTGGCTTTTGGCTTTGGCCTGGCCCAGCCTGGCTGATATGGGCATTTGGGGAGTGCACCAGCAGATGGAAGATGGAAGATCTTTCTCTCTTTTTCTTCCTCTCTCACTCTGCCTTTCAAAGAAATAAATCTTTAAAGAAAATCTGTACAAGTTATTTGCAATTTAGAGGGCACGGTGTATTACAAAACTTGCCTTGTTTAGATGCAGGCAACAGTGAATAACTTCACTGGAAACCATAACTGAACTGCGGGTAGGGATGGAGCAGGGAGATTAGTATTCCATTTTTTCTTCCTGAGAAACTGAAAACTACTGGAAAACCCAATTCTTTTTGCCTGAACACAGGAAACTTACGAAGTGGCTGTATTTCAAATGTTCACATCTACATCAGTTTACTTACAATTTATAGCAGCCAGTATAATAGATAATGTGCATTTGCAGGCTAGTTACAAATTGGTTTTCAGGCCCACCAGTAAGTTAGCAACAATGTTAAGTATAACCCCAAGCTTGAAAGGAAATGGATTTTAAGCAAGGATTCTGACCCAAGATAGGCATGGGGCTGAGAGGAAGGGATTCAGGGAACACAGTGGCCTTTGGTGGCTGCAAAGCAGAGGCTAATGGGGACTGAATTTCAGCAACTTCTGAATTAAAGCTGGGAGATAGCATGTGGCCAAGGAGGCGGTGGGTGGGGAGTTGTTGAGATAATACTGGCTACTTAGAGTTTGCCTGTACTTAAAGTGTTGAGGTGATGCACATTTGATTTGGTCCATAGGAGTGAATGGTCATAGATTATTAAATACATTGTAAATCCCTTAATATCAATGATAACCGGTTTATTGTTTTTATTTGACAGAGTTATAGACAGTGAGAGAGAGAGACAGAGAGAAAGGTCTTCCCTCCATTGGTTCACTCCCCAAATGGCTGCTACAGCCAGGAGCCAGGTGCTTCTCCTGGTCTCCCATGCGGGTGCAGGGCCCAAGCACTTGGGCCATCCTCCACTGCACTCCCGGGCCATAGCAGAGGGCTGGCCTGGAAGAGGGACAACTGGGATAGAACCAGCGCCCCGACCAGGACTAGAACCTGGTGTGCTGGTGCCGCTAGGCAGAGGATTAGCCTATTGAGCCACGGCACCAGCTATGACCACGAAGACTTCTACAGCCAAGACCCCCAGCATCACTATTTATCATTTTTAAAAAAGGATTTATTTTATTTATTTGAAAGACAGACTTACAGAGATAGAGACAGAGAGAGAGGTCTTCCATCCACTGGTTCACTCCCCAGATGGCTGCAACAGCCGGAGCTGCGCTGATCCAAAGTCAGGAGCCAGGAGCTTCTTCCGGATCTCCCGGCGGGGTGCAGGGGTCCAAGGACCTGGGCCATCTTCCATTGCTATCCCAGGCCATAGCAGAGAGCTGGATCAGAAGAGGAGCAGCTGGGACTAGATCCGGCACACATATGGGATGCCGACGCTTCAGGCCAGGGCTTTAACATGCTGCACCACAGCGCCAGCCCCATCGCCATTTATCAACCTAAACACAAAGTGGCAATAGCTTCCAGCACACAGTAGGCATCTAATAAATGCTAGCTGTTAGTGGGTGGACTATTTTTTCCCCTTATCTCTCCTACAGTTGAAATTGGCAGCTGTCTCCTGTTGTGCATTTTATCATTGTAACATATGCTATGACTGTAGTTTCTAAGAGAATACTTTCCTTTTCTGACAGAAGACTTAAGAGTGACTTTAAGTCTCCTTTGAGAACAGGGAAAACATGTAGAAAAGGTTTTCAGGGAGATCAAGTTAAAGCCTGCTAATGTAGCTTTGTGGCCTCACACTTTACTGCAGAGGAAAAGGCAGGGCTTAAGGATTTGACATGTCTAGATCTTTGTACTGGGAGACATAAATGATGGTGGCCAGAGAGACAGTACTTATAAAATGGAAAACCGAGAATGTCTAAAGGAAATGTCTTTATATTACAGATAAGAGAATGCACACTCCCCTTGTCCTTTGTCATCCTGACCTTAAACGTTGCTGAAATATCTGTCCTGCCATCAGTACTCGAGATTTGTGGCTGTAAAACTGATGTGCCTATGCATCCAGTGGGCAGAACACAGTAGAACACAGTTTTTGTGAACACACGTTATATAGGCATCAGAGAAAACTGTGTTTCATTAGATATAAACTATTTTCCAGCCAATTAGCAGAAGTTCATGGTGGAGAAGAACTATTTAGGAAGCTAAATGGGAGATTCAGTCCAAGAGAAGCAACTTGTGTTGTCAGAATGATGTGGAGATGCTAGTGACTAATGCATTGCTGTCATTTCTTGCCCTGTCATACAGCTCCCTTCATTCTCACCCTATCAATGATTTTTTCAGCAAATAGTCTTTCCAGATCTCTATCTTACCTCCTCCCATGAGTGCAGGCCATCTCTTATAGAGACAAAAGATAGGGGTTGATGTGGTCGATGTTGTGGGTTAAGCCACCACCTGCAACACTGGCATCCCATATTGGAGCACCAGTTTGAGTCCCAGCTGCTCCGCTTCTGGTTGAGCTCCCTGCTAATGAGCCTGGGAAAGCAGCAGAAGATGTTCCAGGTACTTGGACCCTTGCCACCAGACCTGGATATAACTCTGGGCTCCAGCCTTTGGACTGAACAACCCCCAATCCATTGCAGCCATCTGGGGAGTGACCAGTACATGGAAGATCTATTTCTTGCTCTGTTCTCCCCTGCCCCATCCACCATCACTTGGCCTTTCAAATAAATAAAAAGTCTTTTTTAAAAAAGAAAAAAAAGATAACAGGAAGATGAAATTCAGAATGTAGTGGGTTTTTCTTCTAACCAGGAACCATTTTTGGATTTTTTAAAATTGATTTTTATTTATTTCAGAGAGAGAAAGAGAGGGAGAGAGGGAGAGAGGAGAGAGAGAGAGAGAGAGAGAGAAAGAGAGAGAGAGAGAGAGATTTTTCATTTGTTGATTCACTCCCCAAATAACCACAACAGCTGGGGCTAGACCTTCTTGGACCTACGAAGCTGGATTGCAATCTAGGTCTCCTTTATGGCTGACAGAGACACAAGTTCTTGAGCCATCACCTGCTGCCTCCCAGAGTGTGCATTAGCTGGAAGTGGGGTTAGAAGTGGGGTTGAAACTTAAACCCAGGGACTCCTACATGGGTTGTGGGCATCCCCAGCCACAACTTAACTGCTGTGCCTAGTACCCACCCCAGGAACCTATTTAGAAGTAAAGGAATTTCCACTGCTTCCCTGGCTTTCTTCTTCAGTCTGCATAAGGTTTCTTATCTAGAAAATAGGCATACTAGTAGTAGTTATTGTTTTCTGAGTTAGCCATTTACCTACTGCTATTTCCCCTTCCAGTAGGAGCATTCCATTTCAGCTCAACTTCCTTCTTTCCTTCCTCATTCCCAAAGAAGAGAAACCCTCCAGAGGGGCCGACAGTCAGTACCAGTGAGGACTAAACTTTCCACACACTTGGCAGTGGTCATGCCTACAGTTCTGAACAACTGACTAAAACTCCTGGTATTTGAAATGTTTCTTGTGTGGTTCATGGTCAGACCTTCAGTGGAGTCTCAAACATATTCTAGGGATGAAAAAAAAAAAAAAGCATAGCAACAGCCTGATAAAAAGGCAAGTGGCCTTGGGGATTTCACAGCAATTCAGATAGAGAAAATTCCCAGAGGCATCAAAACAAAAAAAAAAAAGTAAAATAAACCATCACTCCAAGATGCCTTGTAAAAACAGCAGTTGCTTTTAGAAATATTTAATCCCAAATTCCACTGAAGTGCACATGGTATTTCCTGTTTCTGGAAACTTAGAGGGAAATTAAGCTCTGTTTGAAAGCAAGCAAGCAGAGCCAGATGTTGGTGTTGGTAATGATTTGCAGAGACCAACACGCATGTGGCGGCAGTCAGGGAAATGCATGACAGCTGTCTGAAGCCATGGGAGCCTAATTTCTCTTGGCTAGGAAAAAGACAAAGTCTCGGAGCTGTTGTGTTTACAGACAGAAAGGGATAGCTGAGTCCAAGACAGGTTATTTGCTTTTGTAGAGCCAGTAACAGCCGTTTACAGTTTTTATTCTCTTCCTTTGACTTAGTCCAAATCACTGATTTGAGGAATGTTCAGTATCCAACAAAATACAGTGAGATTGTAAAGTTTTTTTCTTTCCAGAACATGTTAGACTAGTTTATTTTGAAACCAATTACAGGCCATCTCATGTAGTTTTCCTTGTTCATATTCATAATTCCATTTTTTTCTGAAAATACTAGGTTGGATTTCTTGTTTAAAAGAAGCTATGGAGGGCCTGGCTCCGTGGTGCAGTAGGTTAATCCTCCACCTGCAGCGCTGGCATCCCATATGGATACCAGTTCTAATCTCGGCTGCCCCTCTTCCAATCCAGCTCTGTGCTGTGGCCTGGGAAAGCAGTAGAAGATGACCTAAGTGCTTGGGTCCCTGCACCCACATGGGAGACCTGGAAGAAGCTCCTGGCTCCTGGCTTTGGATCAGTGCAGCTCCAGCTGTTGTGGCCATTTGGGGAGTGAACCAATGGAAGGAAGACCTTTCTCTCTGTCTCTCCCTCTCACTGTAACTCTACCTCTCAAATAAATAAATAAAATCTTTTAAAAAAAAAAAGCTATGGAGAGAGGCTGTGTTGTGGCACAGTGGATTCAGTTGATGCTAGCATTCTAAATGAGTGCTGATCCTATTCCCAGCTGCTCCACTTCTGATCCAGCTTCCTGCTAATGCTCCTGGGAAAGCAGTGGAAGATGGCCCAAGTGCTTGGGTTCCTGCCACCCATGTGGGAGACCTGGATGGAGTTCTAGACACCTGGCTTTGGCCTGGCCCAACCCTGCTGTCACAGCTGTTTGGGGAGTGAACCAGCAGATAGAAGACCTCTCTCCCTCTCTCTGTAACTCTGCCTTTCATATAAATGAATGAATAAACCTTTTTTTTTAAAAAAAGCAATCTATGGTACACAGAAGGTAATTTCAGTCTATTTTTCTTTTTTTCTTTTTTCAACCCAACCCTGACTCTTTGGTTAAATCTGTTTCCTTTCCTTTCTTCATTAGCCTTCATCATTTTTTGCTTTTGTGCTCTGCTAATGTTCTGTACTCAAGCTCTCCTCTCCTTTACTAGCCATACTCTAATGCCCAAACCACATATTATGTCCATGAACTTGGCCTTGATCATTCTAGCTGGAGAAGTCTCTTCTCCAATGAACGTAGCACCTAATACCTTTGTTTTCACCTCATACTTCTCCTAAACGACCTTGTTGTGTAGAAATCGGTGTATGTATCTCACCTGCTCAACACAACAGAAAGATCTGGAAGCAGGCACTATATTTCATACTTATTTGTATCTTCTTTTCCCTTAATTAATTATCTAATTATTTGATGCAAAGAAACAAGACTTCTTTATATGTCTAGGCTCATGCTGTTGATTGTGAGCATGTCTGATGCAAGAGAAAGTGAAGGCTTGTGGGGGAAGACAGAGGAAGAAAGCCAAGAGCAATTCTGCACATAAGCCCATTTTAATTGTGGAACTGTAAAGCTTATCAAGGTTTAATCAGTCATATACTCACTGTATCTAAACAATAGAATGCTGGTTAGTCTGAGAGTAACAAATGAAGTCTACTAGAACTGGATTAGGTGGTGTAAACCATATTAATACCAACATTTACTTGATACCGAATCCTAGGTTAAGGGTCTTTGGTATTTACCTCTCGTTGACCATGGCTGTGATTGAACCCAGTTCCTGGGGAAGGAGTGAATCTACAAACTGGGGAAAATATGAGCACATATGGGACTAGAAGGGACAGATGAGCAGAAAACCAAGCAGTGCATTTTACTGGCTGCACAACAGCTTGCCTGGCATGAGAAGGGCATCCACTGAGTCTGCCCATCCCGATGTTACCTTTCCTCTATACCTGTTGTAGTTTCCTGTTCAGGGAAGTGACTTGAGCCTTCTCTGAGCCTGGACGTACTTTCTGATTGGAGCAGGGCTATCACCTGAGCCCAGGAGGGGCCCGAAGCAAAGGATTCAAGGGGCAGGAGTAACTAGCTGAACAGTTAGGACCAGTTCCTCCGAGATAATGACCGTAGGAGTGGTGACAGGGTTGGCTAGTCTTAGGGGGAAATGAAACAGACAAGACGAGGCAGAGATCCAAAGGAAGGCAGAATGCCTTAGCCAATGCTGTATTTTCCAGACCCTGCATATCCTTCAAGAAAATCCCATTTTCATTGCCTGGACTTTGTAAGGCAAAAATAAATCTATCATACTGCTCAGTAAAGGTTTATAAAACAAATGATAAGAAATAAGTACTATCAAGTGCTCATAAAACAGTATGTACACACATTGGGGTGTAATAAGTTCCTAGCACAGAGCTGAGTAATAGCATGTCCTGAGTAATAGCAGTGTTTATTACTCATAACTGACCTCTTTGGGTACTTGAGTTTATGCTAATGAGCTATAAGGGAGAATCAACCATGTGATTAGAAGGCTGGAACTCCCAGTCCCATCCACAGTCTTTGGGGGAAGGGAACAGGGTTGAAGATCAAGTTCAGTCACACAGTCAATGATTAATCCAGATATGCAGATGTGATGAGACTCGGGGATCTTCCTGTTTGTGGAATATACTAATGTACTGGCATAGTGATGCACCCTGATCCTGTAGGGATGGAAGCTTCTGTCAGGGGAGTGAGGTCTAGATGATGAGCAAAATCCAGAAGATCACTTGGCTGTTCATCTGTGTCCTATATAGTAAATAAAATGATGATCATAAATGTAGTGCTTTTTTGAATGCTGTGTTCTTCTAGTGAATTAATGAACCAGAGGAAGGGACATGGGGACCCCCAGATTTGCAGTGAAGTCTGGCAGAAGAGCAGGTAGCCTGGGGACCCTGCTTGTAGCCAGTATTGGAAGTAGTCTTGTTGGGACACTTGCCCTTGAATTGCTGAGATCTGATGCTCATCTGACAGAATGGAAGTGTACTGTGTGACAGTTGGTGTGACAGAATTGTCACAGAACACCCAGTACATTCTTTGTACATTGAAAAACACACCACGTTTCTGTGACACTTATTTACAGTGCCGATTAATTCAAAGCAGAACTGACAAAAACAACTCAAGATCAAGGAAGAAGCGATTATGTCAGGTGATTATCAATCTCTATTTATTGATGATGATCAGTGGTATAATCAACACATTTTAACACCTAACACCTCATTTCTCCAGCTGAACTTTGACTCTCTGGCAACCAAGCCTGCATAATATACATCTTTGTATTTCAAACCATGTCAAGTGAATTATCTTAAAAATCCTAATATTGTTTATACGATTATGCACAAATTAGTGCTTGTTAAGTATAATATCTAATATCTTCCATGCCTATTTAATAGTCGTGTCTCTCTGGATGTTACATTAGTAATCTTTTCTCTCTCTTTATTTCACAAATAGGACAAGCTAAGCCATCGGCAAGTGTCTTGCCTAGAATCTGAGCTCAAGTCAGGATAAATCTGAAATTAAAAGTCCAGTTGCCCTAAATTTCCAAGCCTGTTACTTAGCTTATCACATCATTCTTAAGTAGTAAGAACTCCAGGTCTTGTCTATTCCAACCATTAAGTGGAAGATGACAGACAGCAAAGAGGCCATTAATGTCAGAATCAGATCCTATTATGCACAGTGCACATGGAAGTCCTTTGTCATTCACTGTAGAATTGCTCATTTAGCCTTATGTTTATGCCAGTAGCAAAACCCAGTATCTTCTTGCCAAATTCAGTCAGTGAATCATTTATACTGATAAGAAAGATTAAGAATCTAGCTTAATTTAAGATATGGAAAAGAAAAGAAACAGGCTTCAAGCATTGACAAAAACAGAAACAAGAAATATTGTTTCAAGAAGGAATCTCAATTACAAAAATAACTCTTGTTCATGGAGGAGGTTAAAAATGTAATTAGCTTTATTGAGTTGTAGCTGGATTTACTCTTTGAATCTTCTGTATGTTACAAATTGGAATTGAAATAGTAACTTTGGAGCTCGAGAAATTTTTCAAAGATTGTGAGGGATATCAGCCAACAGCTCATGTCAGATGGGAAAACAAGAGAGTGAAATCTCATTTCATTTTATCTGTTTAATGTTACTCCTCATCATCAATTACTTGCTTTCCTAACACACTACACTTTTGCTTTATCACCAACAAAATCTCTGAAAATGACAGCAACTGGAGTTAGGGAACAGGGATTACTGTAACAATCCATTTGACACAATCACACCCTTTAAGACATTTGAATTCCCCTCAAACATGTGATAGGAAACTTCAAAGTTTGTTTAACCCAGTGCTGAATACATAACAGGTCTAGTAATAAATACGTGTTGATAGATGGGTTCTTGACACATTTCCCTAGAAGCTTTATCTAAATGGCAAACACTGAAATAAATGATTGTTTCTTAGAGTCCTGAGTGTAGACAGCATGCTGTCTGAGGCAAATCAGATGATTTTGCAGGTAAGGGACAGGTTCACGACCCTGGTCTCCCTCTGGCTGAGGCTATCTTGCCAGAACACACCTGGCAAGATGCTGATGTGTGTCTGTGCCCTGCAAGCTCTTATTTACGTCTCTTACTGATTAAGTGACATCTGGGTGCCCTGACTTTTCAATAGAAGACCTCAGAGATTGACTTTGATTTTTTTTTCCAGTGCATTTAATTCAGGGGAGCCCAGATTAGTTCTCTTTTGAGATCTACCCACAGTAATTCCAAATTCCAGAGCAGTTTGCTAGCTAATCTGGACTGTCCTGTATGAGGTAGACTATGGTTCTCCTGGGGCTACAGGAAGGAGAAGGAGGGTTGGGTCCAAAGTTCTCAAACTGCTGTCATTGGGACCCCAAGCAGCTTTTCTGTTCTCGTTAAGAGAGCGGGTCAAGTCTGACACTCAGTGATTAATACTGGATTCTGGCCAGCACCGTGGCTCAATAGGCTGATCCTATACCTGCAGCGCCGGCACCCTGGGTTCTGGTCCTGGTTGGGACGCCGGATTCTGTCCCGGTTGCTCCTCTTCCAGTTCAGCTCTCTGCTGTGGCCCAGGAAGGCAGTGGAGGATGGCCCAAGTGCTTGGGCCCTGCACCCTCGTGGGAGACCAGGAAGAAGCACCTGGCTCCCGGCTTTGGAGTGCACCGGCCATAGCAGCCATTTGGGGAGTGAACCAATGGAAAGGAAGACCTTTATCTCTGTCTCTGTCTCTCTCTCTTACTGTCTAACTCAGCCTGTCAAAAAAACCAAACAAACAAACAAAAAAACCACTGGATTCTGAGAGAAGGTAACTTGCATTCTGACATTCTGCCTCTTCTGACAGGTGCTACCATCTTAGTCAAATTAGTCCCTCTGCTTCAAAATTTTATTTCTGTAAAATGTATCAGTGGCTTACCTTGTTTGTTTATTTATTTTACTAAACACCAGGTGTATTTTCTGTCTTTAATGAAGATATGATACATTCAGACAAGTTTAAACTTTTTAAAGACAAAAAATTATAGACTCAACAAGAAAAAAAGTCAGCCCAAGTTCTATCCCTTACTAGAAATAAGTTTTAACCTAAATTGGTAACCCTCCTCCAACATACAACGCACGTCATTTGCCTTGCAAGTAGAACATGCAACATATAATTCAATTACTTAATTTGAACATGAAGTGGAATCACAGCAGAGCAGTTTGATGTGTTACTTCAAAACCCACTTGGTCCAGTTTGTAGGCCCAGTTTGTACATATCCCATGGGTATATTAGACAATGATCATCTACTCTCTCACTGCTTTTAAAATGTCAATTCTTGAAGGTCAAGAAAATCATTAAAGACTGTAAGAGCACTATTGAAAGAAATCCCCCAATGAAGATATGTTGGTGAGAAACCTTAAAAGTTAAATGAACCTTGTTCTTTCATGCTAGAAGGTGGGATAAAGGTAGAATGCTTGTTCTGAAGAGCAGTTTCACTGTTTCTCCATGGAAAAAGCCAAAGTTTTTTGGGCTGATGTGATTTTAAAATGAAGCCAATTTTAAAAATAATAAAAATGTATACCTTAAGATTCTATAAAACTTGAAATAATGCCAGGCATTACAGAATGGGAAACAGAATTCTGATTTCTTTTCCCAAAAATGGAAATGGTAAAAGGTTTTAAGGGGGAAAAACCAGACTCTGATCACTCTCTGAAGGCTGTGATTTTTATGCCACTGAATTATCATGTGTATAATAGACCTCTGCATGCTGCCTCTCCTCCTTTTCCCATCTCTTTTTTGGTGCTTGTTGACATCACAAGTTTCTAACCTAAGCTTCTGACCTGGAGCTCTGATGCTGAAAGTATAAGTCCTGATCCAGTTACCCTCATGATATTGCTGATCCAGAGTGCTCCACATGAGGCAAAAGCTTATTTTTCACTGCTAAACATGGGAAAGATTAAGAGTGTACACCTTCACTTGTCACTGTAGAATCTCCCATATTTGAATGACAAGCATGTTTAATCTGGTGTTATATGTTAGGAAAATGCTGAGGAGACCTAGGAGTAAAGTAAAATAACAGGCTAAAAATTATGAACCTTGAAAACCAGCAAAAGGCACCACATTTTAAAGCCACGTAGATATGACTCTGATAATTATTATATGTGACAAAGTCCATAGGGGGAAAAAAGGCATAGAAAAGAATCACCATATCGTTCACTACTTAGGATTGATATCGTCCTAGGAAAAACAATGATAATTCAATAAATGAGTCACACACACAACTAAAAATCCCCATCTTGTTTCAAATGAAATTCAACAACAATTTTGGCCAATTTTTCTCCTGTGTCAAACAAACCTTCTATGCACAGGACCAGTTCAAAACCCTCTCCCTTTCAAACATTAGGTATAAACACTCAGGAACGTTCTGCAATGCAAAGTGCCTTAAGGAAGACAAGAATTCCATAGTGCCAGCGACACCACCAAGCTCAGGAAGTTGGGGATCTATCAACACTGATGGGAGCCAGTCAGGCAATGGTGGTTTGTTTCTACTCAGGTGTTTCTTGCAACAACTGCATGATCAGTTCAGGGAGGGATTTGTAGATTTTGCTTAGCCTCCTGCTGTGAGGTGCAGAAAATCAAATATGTCATGGCAGGAGATGGAAATGTCTGAGAGCGTGTAGCTCTGACCCGTGTGCAGCAGCTGCACATTGGCAAGCAGAGAAACCTTGAGAGGTGGGTTCACCTTGGTAGTCTTTTGCCTGAGGGGGTTGGGCTTCTCACTTTGAGGTAACAAGCCCAATACAATAATTTTGACTGTGGTCACCTGGTATTGATAAGGTGAACTATGACCTCAATCCCATCTGTTACTTCCTGTGCTGCATTTTCATGGTTGTTTCTTCCTATCCAGACAACAGTGACCCTAGGTTGAGTATTCTCCAATTCTCAATTCTTTAATCTCACAAGACACATCTCGTTGCATCTCCTCCAATTCCAAAGTTGAGTGCATGAAGTGGGAAAAGACTCCTCGCCATATCTCACACTGCTGCATCAGATGCACCATGGTGTCTCCCACCAACGGGACATCTGGCTGTTTGTCTTTACAATCCCTGGACTAATCTGCTCTGCTGAGCCATCCATCTGCCATCTCCTGGAGTATCTTCTGCTGCATGTGGAATAGCTGCTGGGTTTGAGTCTCCTTGGCTCATTCCACACTCAGGTAGAGGCTGTATGTGGGCACCCAGCGACATTGGTGGGGGGTGCATCTGTCACTCACCAGGTCCCCGTTAGCAGGCTCTGGAGTGTCTCTCCTGGCTTCCTTAGTTTAATATCATACTAAATAAATATGCTGATAATAAGCCTAAACATTTGGCACAGTCCCTGAAACCTAGAAAGTACTCAAATCACCACCATCACACAATGCTTTCCTCTGTGCCAGGCTCTGAGTGTTTGATGTATGTAACTCATTTAATGTTCACAGAGACAGTAAGTGATGTCACACTCCCTTTCTGCAGATGAAGAATCTGAGATGCAGGCTAAGTGACTTGTCTGAGGTCACACAGTGAATACATAACAGTGACCACTATGCGTTGCAGCCCAGGCCCCGTGGCCCTGGAGTCCCTGCACTGAGCCACTCTTCTCGTTTGTCTCGTGTTTCATCATTGTCGTTTTCCTACTCATAAGGACACTTTCCCACTGTGAGACGCAGCCATGCCTCTGTCCCTGAGGTCTTAGGTTCTAGGAGAAGCTCCACTGATTCCTCCTGTTGCTGAGCCACAGAAACCAAGGCCCAAAGGGGATCAGCAGTGGTCAAATTCTGTGGATGAGGAGCTGTGTTACGTTTGGATTCTGCCTCTACCCGGTCATCTGAATGTGAAGCCCTTTGGGCCTTAATTCACAGTATTATAGAACGGCAGATTCAACTTGGAATATTTAGATGCATTTCTCATATCTAGAATTTCACAAAAAAAGAGTCAATTTACTTAAACTTCACAAACATTTACTGAATACTTGCTGAGTACAGAGTTTTGTGTTCTCTGCTTTGTAGGGAAAAAAAGGAATACATAAAAGCCCTGATCTCAAACATAAAGAAATTTTGATCTACGGTGACAGATAACTGTATAAGTAACCATGATGGACAGCATGGATGAATTGGGTCAACTTGTGTTCTAACACAATTTTTTGTTTCTTAAATGAGTATCATCTGAAAAAAGTATCTGAGCCTTAAATTTTCTCATTTGCAAAATGGACTCAATGATACTTCCCTCATAAGATTTGGATCATTGCTGATACCCATGAAAGTTACTAAAAACGTTCAACAAATGCTTTGAAGAAATACACTATTAAAAAGAACAAATATAGGAACATCAGCAGGAAAAATGCTTAATAATGTAAGAATTTAGAAGTGTATATGAAATTATGGACTACATTAAGTTCCTCGCTCTGTTTTCAATACAACCCAAATAAGTGTCTAGTATTTTGCTCAAATTCACCATGAACTGATTAAGGATTGAAAGTCTAGATTGACTCCAAACAAAATTTTACAATTTGGACCTTTTCTGGCTTCAGTCAGCAGGAATGCTCTCACCGTATGCTTTGGTAGAAGATGCATTGCTGCTTAGCTGTGTGGTGTGTGTGCATCTTTGGCGGAGGTGACCAGGATATGTACAGATAGGTTACTATAATAAAACTCAAATTCCTATAACAGGCAGCAATACGCATATAAGCAAAGTAAATAAACAAAATGTGTTCTTCAACAGTGAGCAGAAAAGAGGACTATCTCTTCTTTCCCATACCTGATGCTTTCTTCCAGGTAAAATGGACCCCACTGACATAAAATGTCTGGGCTATCTTCTCTCCTTTACTCACTCCCATCAGGAAAGGGAGGGAGACTTAATCTGATCAGTAAGGTTGCTTGGAGAAAACAGGCTGTGTGCAAGCCCACGTCCTCATCTTCTCTTTTCTGCTGTTTTCTGGGTCCTGTTTGTATTGTAGGCAAGGGTCTGCTCCAGAGGCAGAAGAGTGCTGGGGCAGCACCTAACTCTGCAGTGCTTTGGGGGTTGCCTGCCCATCCTGGAGGATTAAGTCCCATCCTCCAGTAGCCTCTTTGGTGGTGATCCAAGCTATAGCGTGACCTCTTTCTACTTAACTTCTCTATTTTGTCCCTAATTTATATGGAATTCAAGTGAGGAAAAACAAAAGTGTTAATTGGTGAGCATTTCCATGTCCAACATTCAGGGGGACACTGTTGACCTACCCAAGTGGGCCTCTGGTTTTCCTGCTCAGATGGGTTTATACTGATTCATCTGGGCTGGCTCCTTTCCCCACTCCTCCGTTGGCATCATGCACTTCTCAGGGTGACTGGACTAATGGAACAAATTCCCACGTAGACTTTGTAGACTTTGAAGCTGAGTCAAGGTGTAAGAAAAATGTAATAATCACCTCATCCTCTGAATGTGAAATGTGCCCAAAAAAGACATCAATACATATCTTTGTAATTACAGATATATCTATTGAATGCCAGAGAAACTTAAATTATGTTACTCTCAGCTACCTGATAAGAATAAACTGCTTACTAAAATGAGGCATGTTGGGGCTAGCATTGTGGCATAGGGGATAAAACCTCCACCTACGGAAAGGCAGAGTTACAGAGAGCTAAGGGGAGATGGATGGATCTTCCATTTGCTAGTTCACTCCCTAAACGGCCCCAAAGGCTGGGGTTGGGCCAATAAGAAGCCAGGAGCTAGGGAATTCATCCAGGTTTCCCATGTGGGTGCCCAAGGACTCAGTTCATCTTCTGCTGCTTTTCTAGGTGCGTTAGCAGGGAGCTGGATCTGAAGTGGAGCAGCCAGGATTTTAACTGATGCCCATAGAGGATGCCAGCATTGCAGGCAGCGGTTTAACCTGCTATGCCATAACATCGGCCCATGATGTTTCTTATAATAGGAAAAAATATCCGAATGCCTTAAGGGCTGATTCTGAGGCCAGAGTGCTATTTAGGACATCTGCCATTCTATGAGTCTGCTGTGTATCCCGCTTTCCATGATGGATCGAAGTCGGCAAACTCAAAAGGCTTCCATAGCCTTGGCAACTCATGACTAGAGCCTAGGGAGATTACTGATGCCATAAACAAGAGTGTCAAATTGTTAAGTCAACAACAGGAGTCACTGTGTACTTACTTCTCATGGGGGATCTGTCCTTATGTGTTGTCCAATGTGAAGTAATGCTATAACTAGTACTAAAACAGTATTTTACATTTTGTGTTTCTATGTGGGTACAAACTGATGAACTCTTTACTTAATATATACTAAATCAATCTTCTGTATATAAAGATAATTGAAAATGAATCTTAATGTGAATGGAATGGGAGAAGGAGCGGGAGATGGGAGAGATGGGGGTGGGAGGGAAGTTATGGGGGGGAGGTGCAGTAGGTTAATCCTCTGCCTGTGGCACCAGCATTCCATATGGGAGCCGGTTCTATCCCGGCTGCTCCTCTTCCAAACCAGCTCTCTGCTATGGCCTGGGAAAGTAGTAGAAGGTGGCCCAAGTGCTTGGGCCCCTGCACCCACGTGGGAAACCCAGAAGAAGCTCCTGGCTCCTGGCTTCGGGTTGACGCAGCTCCAGCCATTGCGGCCATCTCGAGAGTGAACCAACAGAAGGAAGACCTTTTTCTAGACTCTCCCTCTACTCTGTAACTCTACCTCTCAAATAAATAAATAAAATCTTAAAAAAAAGTAACAGCAAATGAAAAAAATAGGAAAAAATAAAAAAGACACCAATCTTGAATGTCTACAATCAAGGTTAGGTTCATAAATTATTGAAATTACAGTCTATGGGATACTATGTAATTATTTAACAAAATGAGGTCTGGTATCTATAAAAGGATTTGATATATTATGAAGAAAAAATGAGTCATTATTCTCCCTGTCTTTCTCTCTCTGTCATCTCTGCCTTTCAGACTGATAGATAAATCTTTAAAAATGGAGCTGCAGGTTAAGTTGCCACTTGGGATGCCTGCATCGTATATCAGAGTGCTGGTTCCAATCGGCTACTCTGCACTTCCCATGCAGCACTTGATGGTCCAGGTTCTTGGGTCCCTGCCACACACTGGGAGACCCAGATGGAGTTCTTGGCTTCTGGCTTCTGCCTGGCCCAACTTTGGCTGTTGTAGGCATTTGGGGAGTGAACCAGAGGTTAGAAGACTTCTCTCTCACTTTCTCTCTCTCCTTCTCTTTGCATTTAAAATTAATAAATGCATTTTTTAAAAAGAAAAGAAAGAGAAATGAATTAGGTATTTAATTCCATTTTTGTAGAAAGAACAATAGCAGCCATGGTGTTGATACAAATACTATAGATGTTGGTTTAACAAAGGGACAAGTAAGGAAAGCACATTAATCAAGCAAACTTGTGAATTGCAATGCAAGGAAGTCGTCCTTTTAGTAAAAAGGCACTGAAACAGGTGCTTTGCTAGTGCAAGGCCACTTAATGTTAAGTAGAAAAATAGACTTCAGCTCAACCAAAAAAATAAGCAGGAAAATAGCGGGGAGATGAAAGTGTCAAGATGCTTGCAACATTTGCCTCATGATTGTATAATGAGAGGGAGTTAAATCTTTTCTCTGCCTCTGGACACTTTCATGCATGTCTGTATTGTCTGCAGTACCATGCCTTAATGAAAGAATCAAGAAATCATAAAAAGATGTTTGTGCCCTTTGACTATTTCCACTTCTTATTTTTTTTAAGTAAAGCTTACCAGAAGAACCCAAATGAGAATGATTTCTTTTAAAGTGCAATAAGGTGATGAATTTAAAGTACAATAAGGCTTAATCTGGTTTTTGGATCTTCTTGATTTTCCAGGGCATTCAGCAGCAAAATCATTGCAATACTAGACTCACTCCTAATGAGCAGAAACTTAACTGTGACCTGAGTGCTACATAGTAACCATGTGCCATTCATTCTGGCTAAGGCCCATGCCATACTAACCTGTGGAGCCATGATGCAATTTTGTAGGAAAAAAGCCCACATCTCAGAAATTCTACAGGACTTCTCCCTCCAGCCATGAACTATTAAAAAGAGGTATACTCTCAAGACAATCAAAATATAATAAAAACTGAATAGAAAACTTATTCATAAATTTATATTCTCAAGCCTCAGGTGCTTAAATCTTGAATAAGCACGTGTGTGTGTGTGTGTGTGTGTGTGTGTGTGTGTGAAGAGTGAGGATCCTATCCACTAGATCTTGGTGGGTGGGCAAGCATTCGGTGTTTCCTCTTCTCATCTTTGGAGGGTGCACTGGCAGATGTGTGTGGAAACTACCCAGGGTCAGGGATGCTTGGCCAGACTATTTCAGAGTCCACTGGTGCTGGTGACCAGGGAGTGGGCAAGGCTTGAAGGGAAGCATGAGGCTTAGTTTCTAAGTAGAAAATCCAGGATGCTATTGAAACTTTCCGAACGTTGGGCAGGAAGACTGGTGGTCACTGGCGCCACGGCTTAATAGGCTAATCCTCTGTCTGCGGCGCCAGCACACCGGGTTCTAGTCCTGGTTAGGGTGCTGGATTTTGTCCTGGTTGCTCCTCTTCCAGTCCAGCTCTCTGCTGTGGCCTGGGAAGGCAGTGGAGGATAGCCCAAGTCCTTGGGCCCTGCACCCGCTTGGGAGACCAGGAGGAAGCACCTGGCTCCTGGCTTCGGATCAGCGCAGTGCACCGGCCACAGCAGCCATTTGGGGGGTGAACCAACGGAAAAGGAAGACCTTTCTCTCTGTCTCTGTCTCTCACTGTCTAACTCTGCCTGTCAAAACAAATAAATAAAAGAAAAGAAAAGAAAAGAAAAGAAAAGAAAAAAAATAGTTACGCTAAGTATTTAATGTAGTTATTGTGAGGAGTAAGGGATATTATTGTACATATGTAAACATATATACAATAAAAATAGAAATAGTACATAAATGGGATGATATTAATATTCAAGAATGAGGTTATATTCCTTGGGATTCATCATACAGTGTCTTGAACTTGATCATTATCCATTGAACATGTGTTACGTTTATTTAGTCGGATGAGACCTATTGGTGATTCAGTGATGTTTTGGCAACTGCTTTAATTAGAAAAACCATGTTTCTCCATTCTCAAACCCTGCATAGGCTTAGTACACTTGGCACTATGGATCTGAGAACTGGAATAACTTGGGGCCTGGGCTGTGGTGCAGCAGATTAAGTAAGTGGCTGACTGTGATGTCAGCTGGTTGGAATACTGGCCAATGTGCTTCCGACCCAGCTCCATGCTAACGCACCTGGGAAGGCAGCAGAAGATGGCCCAAGTACCTGGGACTCTGCCACCCCCGTGGCTGATCTGGATGGAGTTACTGGCTCCTGGATTCCACCTGACCAAGCCCTGGCCATTGGGGACTATTTAGGGAGAGAACCAGTGGGAAGATAGGAGATCCCTCTCTCTCTCTCTCTTTCTCTATCTCTTTGTGTGTGTCATCCCTCTCTCTGTGTCATTCTGCTTCTCAAATAAATAAAACTGAATCTACGTTTTTTTTTAAAGAACTTGGATAACATGTGGTCACTTAATGAACCTTCTGATGGTGGTTGGTACTTCCTCATCTGTTCTTTCTTAGAACACCAGTTCATTGATTCAACTGAGTCAGCATGACTCATGGCCCAATTAGCCAGCAAATATTATTAAAAAGTGATTATGGGGGCCGGCACTGTTGTGTAGCAGGTAAGGCCTCCACCTGCAGTGCCGGCATCCCATATTGGCACCAGTTCGAGTCCTGGTTGCTCCACTTCTGATCCAGCTCTCTGCTATGGCCTGGGAAAGCAGTAGAAGATGGCCCAAGTCCTTGGGCCCCTGCACCCATGTGGGAGACCTGGAAGAAGCTCCTGGCTCCTGGCTTCAGATCAGTGCAGCTCTGGCCACTGTGACCATCTTCAGCCTGAACCAGCAGATAGAAGACCTTTCTTTTTCTCTGAGTGCCTGAGCCTCTATGTAACTCTGTCTTTCAAATAAATAAATATCAAAAAAAAAAAAAAGGAAAAAACTACTGGGGCTTGAATTTTAAAAAAGTGATTATGTTTCACATAATCTATGAGGACACTTCAAATAGCATGTGAGAAGTGGAACTAAAAGATCATTTTGGTGCAAAAAGTTTTGAAATCCATGTGTATTTTTTGTAATATGCATTTTCCACATTGTTTTGAAATCTTCTGTTGATAGAAATGGTTTATAAAATGGTGAGGAAAGACAAACGCACTCCCTGTCCCTGTGGAGCTTATAGCATAGTGTGAGAACCTGTCTGTTATCAGGTAATCACACAGTCCAATGCAAACATAACAACTGCTTGGCAGGAGAGATTCATCATTCTACAGAGGCCTAGAATTTCCATGTTTGGCTTAGTCGGAGAGCTCAGGAAAACTTCTTTGAGAGGGAGGTACAGGTATTTAAATCCAAAGGATGAGTAGTAATGTCCAGAGGTAAAGAAAGAGGAGAAGAAAATTTGAGGCAGAGGGCACTGCAGGTGCAAAGGCCCTGAGGCAGGAGAGAGCACAATAGAAAGAGCACATGAAACAAAGCCAGAGTGGCTGAACTGCAGAGGTGGGGACTTGCACAGGAAGATGAGGCAGGAGAAGTTCATGGCAGCTGAACACCCTGCAAGACAAAGGTTACTCAACTCTCCCTGTGTTTGCAAGAACTGACCAGGGATGGGGAAGGGTTCATGTACGAGTTTTCCATGGCTGCTAAAGCAGATTACTGCAAACCTCAGGCTTTCTGTAGGCCAGAGTTCTGGGCACAGCATGGCTCAGCAGGGTTCTCCGTGCAGCGTCTCCCGGGGTGGAGAGCAAGGTATTGTCCGAAGCTGCAGTTCTCATGTCAAGCCCCTGGTTGTTGGGAGAATTCATCCACTCCCGCCTTCCAGGCTGCTTCTCCCATGACTAAGCCAGCAACTCTGGGTCAAGGCCAACTCATGCTTCTGATTCTGCAGACTTCCTCTTCCGCTGCCTCTCTCTCTCACTTCCTCTGCTGCCTGCGGCTGGGAGAAAGCTCAGCTTCTACCCGTTCATGTGCTTACACTGGGCTCACTTGGGTAGTGGAGGATACCCTCCCTATTTTTAAAGTGAAACTGATTAGTATTCACACTGATGTCTGAAAACCCCTTTGGCCACGTAACATAAATTATTCACAGGTGTGACATCAGGGGGCTGAGGTCACGAGGGCTGAACTTTAGTCTACCACAGTTGAACAAGAACACCAATTAGTTACGCTAATAGTTCAATCAGGAAGATGGGTTACTCGGATGGTGACAGGAGAAACAGAGGAGTGTCTGAGTCTGAGGCATTGTGGGGCAAGTTAGGGAGAGACAAGGGGGAAAGGAAGTCTCCTGGGTCTCTTGCCTGCAGAGTTGGATGAACGGGGAGCTCTCTACCACACAACACATCTTGGTCCATTTTGGGATGGTTCTTATCAGATATCCATTCTTGAATCAGTCCTACTGCCCCACTTCCAGTCCCTCGCTATCCTGCCCGTCAATTTGTCTCTGCATTCCATTATTTCTACAAAGAGGCAGTAGCCCTGCAGAGGATCCTGGCCTCCTACCTGTTCTGGAAACATGTACTAGAGATAATCTGTCTCTTCAGTAATAGGTTTCTGATGATAAGTATTATCCACACATGGATGATAGAAATCCATGTAACGATGGACTCTCAATCTCAGAGAATAAAAATCTCAACCTCCGAAGTAACTAATGTTTTTAAACAGGTTTACTCATCTTTATTTTTTTTTTTTTGATGTATATGAATTTTCTTACAGAAGCTGGATATATGAGCGAATATATTTTTTAAAAAAGACTCACTTATTTATTTGAGAGGCAGAGTTATAGAGAGACAGAGGCAGAAAGAGCGAGTTCTTCCATCCACTGGTTCATTCCCCAAATGGCTGCAACTGCTGGAGCTGCGCCAGTCCAAAGCCAGGAGCCAGGAGCTTGCTTGGGGTCTCCTACATGGAAGCAGAGGCCTAAGCATTTGGGCCATCTTCCACTGCTTTCCCAGGCCATAGCAGAGAGCTGGATCAGAAGTGGAGTAGCCGGGTCTTGAACCGGTGCCCAGATGGGCTGCTGGCCCTGCAGGCAGTGTCTTTACCCACTGCCACAGTGTCAACCCAAGTATAATTTTTAATAATCGCATTATTTTCCTTAGTGATGGATTTTGACCATTTATGTTATGATATAGCTTTTTCTTGTCAACTGTGACACAGTATTCTGTTTGAAAATGCATGTGCTATAATTTATTTAACCTGTCTCTTATTAATAGACATATTTTTGCTATTATAGACAATGCTTTAATCAACAGGTAGACACAGATATCTTGGGCCCTTGGGAGATTGCAGGGATAACTTGGTAGAGTTGAAACTGCTGAATCACCAATTTTACATGTTTAACATTTTAATTGTTACTTCAAAATTGTCCTTTAAGAAGACAACCTTATCTTTCACGTAACCTAGGTGTGTCAGGTGGAGGGAGAGATTGACTTCATTTAGAACCAAAGGGAAACTCACCAATGGAAAGTCTAAGATGAGGACAAGGTAACTCATTAAGTAGTTAAAAAATGTAAGCTTTAGCAAAGACAACACATTAGCTTCACTCCAGTATTGTGGAGTATAGCTACGGGGAGCAGTGTCATGATGTTGGAGTCTTTTTCTGAAAGATCTTGCCACCTTGTTGATAAAAGTATTAAAGTTGAGCAAAGTATTAAAGGAAATGGGGCAAAGGGCAGTGGCGATGTGTTGGGGGACATTTTCTCTAAGCTGAGTCATTTTGGTGAGCAGAATTTGGGAGGGAGAGAGTTGTTGTGCCAGTCAGTAAACAGCCTGCACGATGGTGAGTAGCATTTTGTAACTTGATGAACAGGGTGCAGGAAATGAGTTTGAGAAACAGAGTGATCTCTGTTTCTGTTAAGAGTGCTTTCAGGCCTGGGCTTGTGGCATGGTATGATAATCCTTTGCCTGTGACATCAGCATCCCCTACGGTCACCAGTTCGTGTCCTGGCTTTTCCACTTCCTATCCAGCTCCCTGCTAATGGAATGGGAAGCAGCAGAAGATGGCCCAAGTGTTTGGACCCCTATCACCCATGGGGGATACCTGTTGAAGCTCCTGGTTTGACTCGGCCCAGCCCTGGCCTTTATGGCCATTTGGGGAGTGAACTAGCAGATGAAAAATCTCTGTCCCCTCCCTCTGTAACTCTACCTTTCAAATAAATAAATAAATTTTTGAAAAGAAAAAAAGTGTATTTTCTACTGCAGGTAAAAAGAAGGTAACCCTGGATTAAACAAGCAGGGGATTATTTTTTCTCAAATAGAAAGTCTACATGAGCCGGTGCCGCAGCGCACTACGCTAATCCTCCGCCTTGTGGCGCTGGCACATCGGGTTCTAGCCGGATTCTGTTCCAGCTGCCCCTCTTACAGGCTAGCTCTCTGCTGTGGCCCAGGAGTGCAGTGGAGGATGGCCCAAGTGCTTGGGTCCTGCACCCCATGGGAGACCAGGATAAGTCCCTGGCTCCTGCCTTCGGATCAGCGCGGTGCGCCGGCCACAGCAGCCATTGGAGAGTGAACCAACAGAAAAGGAAGACCTTTCTCTCTGCCTCTCTCTCTCACTGTCCACTCTGCCTGTCAAAAAAAAAAAAAAAAAGAAAAGAAAAAGAAAAAGAAAGTCTACATGGAGAAACCTTGGTTCATCGGCTAACTGGTGCAGGGCCAGAGTCCTCTGTTCTCTTGGCATTTCTGTCAAGGCGACGAAATGGCTGCCTGTGTTTCTAGTCTCACATCTGCATTCAAGTCAATAAGGAGGAGGAAGGGGGAGGCCAGTCCACCAGTCTCAGGATCAGGGAGGCAAAAGCTTCCCAGAAGTCCCTGCACCATATTTCTGTTGTTATTTTACTGGGAACTATGAGCTGCAGGAGAAGCTGACAGTGTGCAGAACAAATTCTCATAACTGGCCTCCTCTCAATAGGACCATTGCTCAGAAGTGCACTTACAGATTCCCAAACAGATCAAGGCTCTTATAGCCAAGAAGAAGAAGAGGGGTGGAGACCGTAGGAGCCAAGACAGCTATCTCCTCACGGACTAGCTTTTGCAGGGTCTTGTGCACTGTGCGAGGAATGTGAACTCCTTCTTGGTACACCAAGGCAACCACCCGATTTTCCATATGGTTTATGAAGCTCTTTAGTAGCGACTTTCCTTTCCCACATAATTCCAGAATTCAGGACTGGATGGAAAGTTATGGTAGAGTGACAGCGACTGATCAAATGAACAACTTTCCTTATTTACCTCATACTGTGGGAGGACAAGATTGTGCTATCTCTTTCATCTGCGATGCTTCCCTTGACTTCAAACAGAATGTTGTAAACAAAAGCTTTTCACAGGATGTGCAGATAAAAAAGCTATGAAATCAGTTTACATGCTGCAGCTTAGGAAGAATCATGAGATGAGTAAACTCTTTAGTTAAAAAATTCCACATTGACATTCACGTTTATTTTATTTTTTAAAGATTTATTTATTTATTTGAAAGTCAGAGTTGCACAGAGAGAGAAGGAGAGGCAGAGAGAGAGAGAGAGAGAGAGAGAGAGAGAGAGAGGACTTCCATCTGCTTATTCACTCCTCACTGGCCCAAACAGCTGGAGCTGAGCTGATCCGAAGCCAGGAGCCAGGAACTTCCTCCAGGTCTCCCATGCGGGTGCAGGGACAAGGACTTGGGCCATCCTCCACCGCTATCCCAGGCTATAACAGAGAGCTGGATCGGAAGTGGAGCAAATGGGACTTGAATCGGGGCCTGTATGGGATGCCAGCACTGCAGGCAGCAGCTTTACCCGCTGTGCCACAGCCCTGACAACCACATGTTTAATTTTGTCATAGGGTCAGCTCAAATATGCCATTGTTTTTGTGATTGTACATAATTCTTGTTAAATATAAAATAATTTTCATCTGCAGCCAATGTTTTGATGTGGTGAGTAAAGCTGCTGCCTGTGACACCAGCATCTCATATGGGCACCAGTTCAAGTCCCAGATGCTCTGCTTCTGATCCAGCTCCATGCTAATGGCCTGGGAAGGGCAGAGGAAGGTGGTCCAAGTGCCCAAGTACACCCATGATGGGAGACCCAGATGAAGCAGCTGGCTCCTGACTTTGCATTTGTCTAACCTGGGATATTCGGCCACTTTAGGTATAAACCAGAGAATGGAAGATCTCTCTGTCTCTCCATGTCTCTCCCTCTCTTTATAACTCTTTTAAAAAATAAACATTTAGAAAACATTTTTTTGCCTAATCAGAATAACTAAGAATTACTGAGAAGTATTCCATATTTAGTTTATCTATAAATTCACATTTGCTCATTGTGATACATTGATATATTTATGTTCAGTAGAGAAATAAACAGGAGCATAGAATATCAGAATACAAAATCCACTAAAAATCTTACAAAAGTTAAATGTTAAAAATAACCTGTTAAAAACTTAAAGAGAGGGGCCGGCACCATGGCACAGTAGGTTAATCCTCTGCCTGCTGTGCTGGCATCCCATATGGGTGCCAGTTCTAGTCCCGGCTGCTCCTCTTCCAATCCAGCTCTTTGCTATGGCCCAGGAAAGCAGTAGAAGATGGCCCAACTCCTTGGGCCCCTGCACCCATATGGGAGATCTGGAAGAAGCTCCTGGCTCCTGGCTTCAGATCAGCTCAACTCTGGCCGTTGCAGTCATTTGGCAAGTGAACCAGTAGAATGGAAGTCCTCTCTCTCTCTGTCTCTCCCTCTTATTGTCTGTAACTCTATCTCTCAAATAACTAAATAAAATATTAAAAAAAAACTTAAAAGAGCATGTTTGGAAATTATGGGCATGACTTATTGTGTTATAATTAATATCCTTCTAAACATTAAAGATATTTTTGGGATAACAGGGAAAGATTATCTTCCTAAATAAATCTCTGTATTTAAAAAAACACTATTATAAAAAAGCTTATGATTTCTTATCTAGAAATAGTAGTAAAAAGATTATAAATCTAACATATTTTCCCAAATATGTCCCACAGTATATGATTAAATGGTTTTACTAGAAATTTTTGATCATTTAGTGTTATTTCATGTTACTATTGACAGCAATAAGAGGGCATCAATATTTCAAGCTTTCCATTACAAATGCTTGGCATGTGTTGCCAGGTCTATCCCACGCTAAACTACTGTAAACACATCCACACGGTCACAGAAGGAAACAAAACCGCAGACAGCAATGACGCAAGCACAGTATTTACCCACAATCCTGCCCACCATCCACGGCAAAGCACCCTGATGATTGAGCGCTTTCAAAGAGCACAATGCCTTGCCCCGAAGAACACTGGATGTGATCAAACAAAACCTGTTCTTTCTGTTGTCATAGAAAGCGCTTCTTTCTCTTCCCGTACACGCTCCCCTCGTGCCCTGTTGGTACTGCGCAGTCCGTTTGCGCTGCCCCGGCTGTTTCCCTAAAGTAGGTCAGGGATGATCATCTTTCCTGCTTTCCCAGCTGTCGGTCCTGATCCCCTGGAACGCTGGGGCCCAGCAGGAATGAGGCCTATTTGGGGAATTATCTGCAGAGGATCTGAGGAGAGGGAGCAGGAGAAGAAATGGCCCCCGAAGCCACTGGGAGCAGGAGAAGGAGAAAGGATGGGTGCAGAGAGGCCCCATCGCAGTGCGGTTCTGAGAAGCCTCAGCCAGGCCCGCGGGAAGTCCCGAAAACATGGAAGTTTCCCACTGAAGAAGTTCCCTGGTAGTCACACAGGGTGGCTTTGCTCGGAGAACCACGCAGGCCCCTGCTGGAGACCCAGTCAGTTCTCCCTCCCGGGACTCTTGAAAGGGTTGCCCCGGGGAGCGTGCCTGCCGTATCTCCCTTTTCTCAATCAGATCAAGCAGCTCCCCTCTCCGAAAGCCCTGAGGGCTCCTCGCTGAGGATAGGACAATGTTCCAAGGGGCACAGACGGTTCTGAAATCCTGAAAGGGGTTTGCAGCACCAGTGTTCAGTGTGTTTCTCCCAGATTCCTGTTCTCCAGTGGCCATTTCACACCCTACCCTGGAGGTCCAATGGGATGCCATGGCCCTGAACTTCTGCTCAAGCTAAGTCCTGCACCCTCGCCACCTCTTCAAATACCACTCTCTTGTCGATATGCAAGGACACACCTTGTCCTTTGAGGAATCTTCCTCGAGCCATTTATTCAGCAGGCATCACCTTTCCTTTGAGCTTTAATACCATATTATACAGATATCTATTTGATGTGGATTTCATTTCATTTATTTTTTTTTATTTATTTGACAGAGTTAGACAGTGAGAGAGAGAAACAGAGAGAAAGGTCTTCCTTCCATTGGTTCACCCCCCAAATGGCCGCCATGGCCAAAGCCATGCCAATCTGGAGCCAGGAGCCAGGTACTTCCTCCTGGTCTCCCATGCAGGTGCAGAGGCCCAAGCACTTGTTACATCCTCCACTGCCTTCCTGGGCCACAGCAGAGAGCTGGACTGGAAGAGGAGCAACTGGACTAGAACCCAGCTCCCATATGGGATGCTGGTGCTGCAGGTGGAGGATTAACCAAGTTAGCCATGGCGCCAACCTGTCATTTTATTTTGCATTATGTTTTTTTCTTCAAAAGATCTAGAAGACGGCAACTCTATCTTCAGGACCCTTTTAGGTCTTGCAGATGATCATGGTCAATTATTTACATGAGAGTCATAGTTATAAACAGAGAGAGGGAGAGACAGAGAGGCCTTTCCAACTGCTGGTTCACTCCCCCAAATGACCACAATGGCAGCAGGGAGCTGGATTGGAAGTGGAGCAGCTGGGACTCGAACCCACACCCATATGGGATGCCGGCACTGCAAGTAGATGCTTAACCTATTGTGCCACAGGGCCAGCTCCAATCATGGTCAGTTGATGAGTGTGTATTGAAAGTAGAAAGTAGTTTACACTAACTGCAGGAAAGGACATTTGTTTGGGAGGGAAGTGGATGGGATAAGAAATGGAACACCACAGGAGCTTCAACGACATTCCTGCATACAGGCTCCCTGAATCCTTGTTGCTTCTCAAGGAGAGACTGCAGATGTCTTTTCCCTGGAACTGGAAACATAGTAGCCAGGAGACTGGAAGAGATAAGGCACAGGAAAGCAGGTGGATCTTCGTCATGCAACCCTCCAAGAGCTCAGCTCTAACCGAAACAAGCGTGTTTGTTCCTGGGCAATTCTTCCCTCTCTTTCTTATATGCATTTATATGCGTTCATACAGTCCGCATTCATACGGTCCAGAATCCCCCCACCTAGTGCTTATGTGAAGACCAGACTTCGAGATTTCTCACGCCAGCTCCTGTTTACCTGTGGGTCCCCCTCACCTAGCAGAGGGCTTGGCAAAGAGTAGGTGCGGAGTGAGTGGCTAGAGTGAGTGGCACAAAACCAGGTGCGGTGAGTGGTGATGAAGTGGGTGCTCGCACAGGAGCAGAAATCTGATCACCAGGAGGTGATTGCCAAGAAATTACAGAGAGGACTACAGCGGCCATGAAATAGTAGCAGGAGATGAAGATGCAGATGGCAGGATGCAGGGAGACTCCTTGCTTTGATCCGTTGGATTGGACCACTCTTGGTTCCGCAATAAAAGCAGGCATTTTTAATGTAATTCAAATTAACAAGTCTTTTTTTGTGTGCCCATTTTTACAAAGGATCATCTTCATTTCTGTAAATAAGTTTTTTTTTTTTTTAAAGGTAAGGGGGCCAGCCCTGTGGCATAGTAGGTCAAGACTTTGCCTGTGGCGCTGGCCTCCCATAAGGGTGCCGATTCGAGTCCTGGCTGCCCCACTTCTGATCCAGCTCCTTGCTCATGGCCTGGAAAGGCAGTGGAAGATGGCCCAAGGGCTTGGGCTTCTGAACCCACTTGGGAAACCCAGATGAAGTTCCTGGTTTCTGGCTTCGGATCAGCCCAGCTCTGTCCATTGCAGCCATTAGGGGAGTGAATCAGCAAATGGAAGACTTCTCTCTGTGTCTCTTCCTCTCTGTCTCTAACTCTGCCTCTCAAATAAATAAATCTTTTTTTAAAGGTAAGATATAACTAATTCCTGGTTGCAAAGTGATTATAATCTAGTTGGAAATATATACATAAACACATTACAAATAGTTTAATTGTGGCAGAGTTAAATATAAATTTGAGGTTTTTTCTCCATATACATTTAATCTACCCATAAGTCCTTCAGGCTCAATGTGCAAAATAGACCCCAAACCTATCAGCTGGTCTCCCATCTTCAACACACAAGCCAAAGCTTGCTGGTCTCCCCTGAACCCGAGATAACTTCCTCATTGATCTCCCTCGCTGTATCCAGTGGTCTTTTCTCTGTCCACCAGCCAGAGAGATCTTACAAAAACCACAAACCATGTCTTGCCCACTCTAAAACCAGAAGGCTCCCCTGGCTTCTGGGTACACTGGGAGTAGGAGGAAATGTCCTTACAGGATTTACATTTGCCTGCTTCTCACCTCTGTCTCTGCCTGGCTGTCTCTTTCCTCACCCCCTTCCACTCACACCATCTGTCCCTCTGTTCTTAGCAACTGCCACGTTCAGTAGCTTCCTAGGGCCACTAACAATGCTGTTTTTTCCACCAGGAGCATTTTCTTGGTACAGCTGGCTCCTTCTTTTCATTTGGGCCTCAGCTCAGATGCCACCTCCTTTGTGATGACCCTCCAATCCATGGCATCAGTACCCTGTCTGTCACCTTCTCAAATCAGCTTATTATAGAGCTTCACAGTTCTTAGCAGTGTCTAAAATGTGTTTATTGAAGCAGTGGGTTAACCTGCTGCTTGAGATGCCCACATCCCATTCTGGAGTGTGTTGGAACTAGTTTCATCCATTCTTCAGATCCTCCTTCCTGCTTTGTGTCTCCTGGGAGGTAAAAGGTGCTGGCTCAAGTACCTGGGTCTCAGCTACCCATGTAGGAGACTGGATGCAGTTTTGGGCTCCTGGTTTTGGCCTGGCTCAGCCCTGATTCAGGCATATGAGAATTGAACCAGTAGATGGAAAGTCTCCCTCCCTCTGTTGCTCTGCCTTTCAAAAACTAACTAACTTACTAACTTGCAAACTTGTGCTTGTCCAAAATGCAACCACCTTTGATAGGAGAGCTCTTGTTGGTCATTGTCATCTCTGTTCCCAGTGGCTAGCATAAAGCCGTGTGCAGAATTGGTTCTCAGTGAATCGTTGTTGAAGGAACAAATGCAGACCAGGAAATCAGGAAAATAGATTGTAGGTCCGAGCAGCTGAGGAAAGTTCTCGGGGGCAGAAAGATTATTTTTTCTGTAGAGAAAGGGATGGGGAGCATAGGGGTGACACTGGGCTGGCTAGAACAGGAGGTACACAGAAAAGTGGGGGCAGGTAACATGCATATAGAATCAGAGGGCAAAAGAAAGTCATTGAGTTGCCTGCACTTCCAGATATTGTGTGCATTCATATGTGTGTGTGTGTACACATAAATATATGTGGTGGTATAGGTGGTATAGTTGGCAAAGCATTGAAATTCCACAGGGCACCCAAGAGCTGGGATAGCTATTTATCATCTTATTTGCAATTTTGACATATGGAACAAATCACAATCCCTGAATCAGGAACATAATAAAAAACGTGATCAGTCCCATGGATTTCATCTTTATTCCAGTGATGGTGATTTTATTTTATTTTTTGACTCCTCTGTTTCCCATAAAGTGGTTCACTATTTTGATAGAGCTGCTTTCTGAATTATTCAATCTAAGAGTGGTTTTCATTTACTTGACATTTTATTTTCTCTCAGGAATGGCCCTGATCGAATATGCATTTCTTCTTGAATGAGATAATAGGCGTGAAAGCACTTTCCAAACCTTCAGACACTCCTGGAATGGAAGGTAGAGTGATTATTACCTTTAAAGGTCTTAAGGGACAGAAACTACTGACAGCATCGTCTTAAGGCTCTGATTTTCTGGTTTTTTATTGCAATCAGAGGAACTCTTTCCCTACACCTGGAGATTCTTCTCTGCTACAGTGAGGAGAGACGTGTGTTTGCCTGCACTTCGCCCAGTTACAGGTTCTAAGGAAATTAACAAGACCATGGGCGTCGGAGACAAATCTTGGAAGAATAATCAGTCACAGAGCATATTCTTTGTTCAGGCGCACAAAGAATTAGGGCTGTGTTGAAAACTGCACTTGCTTCTCAGGGGCTGTGCCTTGTGGTGTATCAGGCTAAGCTGCAGTGTGGGATGCCTGCATCCCATGTGGGAGTGCCGGTTCAAGTCCTGCTTATTCTATGCTTCTGATCCAGCTTCTAATGTACCCGGGAGGCAATGATGGTCCAAGTACCTGTGTTTGTGCCACCCATGTGGGAAGTGTGGATGGACTTCCTCGCCCCAGGAGTTGCAGGTATCTGGGAACTGAACTTCCAGATGAAAGATTCTCTCTCTCTCTCTTTCCTTATCACTCTTTCAGATAAATAAATAGTTATTTTTTAAAACACTCTTGCTCTTCATACCCCCCAACTTGGTTCTTCTTTTGTCAGCACAGAGCGTCTATGAGTGGAGTCAGGGAACTCCTAAGACTGCGAGAGTGGGCAGCAGAAAAAGGAGAATTTACTTTTGTATTCCAATTAACAGCGACATTGCCCCATTAAAGATTTTAAGGAACATACTCAAAATTTGAAAATATTTTCCAGAATGGAATCTATCTCCTCCCTTATCATCTTCAAATAGCTGGGTCTATCATGATATCTTTGCATGATCTTTCTGTGGTCACATTGAGGCTTTCTGTGCAATTTTTAAAAGGTGACCATTTGTCCACTTTATAGACATCACTAGAGAAAACCTTCACCTAAGAGATAGTGGGACATCCAAGCTCATTTCCAGAAAAAAGCAAGACTTTGAAATCAGTTAAGAGACAAAGGGCAGATAGAGGTAACAAGGGGTGACATGGTTTTGAGTTCTGGCCTGAATGGAATTCCAGTGAGATGAGCTGACAAGCTGACATGTGTGATCAAAGGGTTAGGACTGCTTTCCATCTAAATCAGTGGCGTCCCAGGCAAGAGTTTGCCAGTGAAGACACAAGGTAAAGAAAGCACAGCTTTTTGCATGGAGAGGCAGAGACAATGTAAGAGCAAATGCAAACAAAGAAACAAGAGCCAACAAGGGACAAGGACCCTGCTTGGTTTAGAAACTGGCAGAAATTAAGATTTATTGGAGGCGGGCTCACTAGGCTCACTAGTGGCTCACTAGGCTAATCCTCTGCCTGCGGCGTCGGTACTCCGGGTTCTAGTCCCAGTCGGGACGCCGGATTCTGTCCCGGTTTCTCCTCTTCCAGTCCAACTCTCTGCTGTGGCAGAGAGGATGGCCCAAGTGCTTGGGCCCTGCACCCCATGGGAGACCAGGAGGAAGCACCTGACTCCTGGCTTTGGATCGGCGCAGCGACCATTTGGGGAGTGAACCAATGGAAGGAAGACCTTTCTCTCTGTTTCTCTCACTGTCTAATTCTGCTTGTCAAAAAAAAAAAAAAAAAAAAAAAAGATTTATTGGACAGACTAGATACATCTGGACTTTGAATGCAAAAGTAATAGTAGTACCTAATAGTATTGTGCTTTTTATGCACCAGTTAATATACTAATCATTTTTATGAATTGTCCTATGTTATCTCATTAATCCTTATAACTTCATGGGGTAAGAACTATTCTCACCTTTATTTTATAATTGAGGAAACACAGGGTTAAGAAACCTAATTTGTTCAGGCATCTGTCTGACCCTAAAACCTGTGATGTATATTTCTCAAAGACATAATATGGTTTGTGTGTTCATTCATTTAATTTGAAAATATAAACATACAACAGAAGTTAAAATTAAACTTAATTCTAGAATGTAAAAATAATGTAACTCTTCACACAAACACCATCCCCAAAGGTAAGTGCTGTTACTGTTTTAGTTTTTGTATCTTGTATATAAATATATATAATTTTTGTTTAGTGTACATATGCCTTTTATTTGAGTAAATCATCTTACAAATAGTTTTCTGTAACCTTTTATATTAAAAATATATTACAGCAATCCTTCAAAAGAGTGACACCTTTTTATATTTGTGCATTTTTCTTCTGACAGAAGCAATGCTACAAGATTATATTTTTATACACATATGCATAGATATAAATTTTGATACATACTGACAATAAGAGGTTGTACCAATTTATACATTCACCAGTAAGTATCACCAGAGCTCTTCTTTATATGCTGTGCCAAATGGTTATCATTTATCTTAACATTTTTAAAGATTTGGATAGTGGGGAAATTTTAGCTCATATGTCTTGTCTGTTTCGAGTTATCGAAGATAAACATTTTCCAGTGGACATTTTTCATTTTTATTTACCTTAACGTAAATGTTTCTTAAATATGTTATCAGCATGTATTTCTTCTCTAAACCACATTTTCCGCATATCTGTAATTTCCCTCATGTATATAGTAGGTAATATAGGAAGTAGGGATGAAGAGTGTTGGGGAAAGAGTTGCTTTGACACCTCTATAAAATTGTCTCAGCAATATTTCATGATCAAGGCCAATGGAAGGAAATGGTAATGCCTGAATGATGGTAAAACAACTTTTCAAAGCACTGTTTCTAATCCTTTTTTCAAATGGTTTATTTATTTGAAAGTTAGAGTGACAAAGAGACAGATAGACAGATGGACACACACACACAGAGATCTTCATTCCATTGGTTCACTCCACAAATAACTGCAACAGTTAGGGTAGGGCCAAGCTGAAGCCAGGAGCCTGGAATTCCACCAGGACTCCCAGGGGCCCAAGTACTTGGATCATATTCTGCAACCTTTCCAGGCACATTAGCAATGAACTGAATCCAAAGCAGAGCAACTGGGATTCTAACCAGCACTCCAACATGGGATACAAGCAAGAGGCTAAGGATGTTTATGTATTTATTTAAAAAGCAGAGTGACAGAGAGAAGGAGACAGACAGAAGGAGAGAGAGAGATCTTCCATCCGCTACTGGTCTACTCTTAAACAATCCAGGCTGGACCAGACCAAAGCCATGAGCCAGAAATCCAATCTGGGTCTTCCCCATGAGTATCAGGGCCTCAAATACTTGGGCCATTGTCTGCTGCTTCCCAGATGCATTAGCAGGAGAGCTGGATCAAAAGCAAAGTGGCTGAAAGATCTTTTTCTGTCTGTCTCTCCCTCTATTTCTCTGTAAACTCTGTTTTTCATGTAAATAAAGAAACCACTAAAGGAAAGATGTCTTATTCTTAATATTGAGAATTATCAGGGTTGCCTTTTAAACTTTATTTTAACTGATGCATAAAAATCGCATATTTTTGCAATGCTCCTATACATATATACCATTCATAATGCCCAATGAGGATAGCCATATCTATATTCTTAAACATTAAACATCTGTTTATGGTGAAAATAAGTTGTTTTGAGTTAATGACTGAAAGTCATGGAGTTCTATAAAACATGTAAAGCTCTGGAATGTTGCTTTCTTTTGATTCAGAAAAATCTAAACCTGTAGTTTCTCAGGGAGTTATAGAAAGCCCATCTGTTAAATCAGGATTTTCCTGATGTAAGTGGACACCAGCTGTCTTGACTATTTTATTTACTTGAATTCTGTTGGGCTGTTAATCATGTGCCTGGAGGTCCATGAGCAAGTGGGTATTATACATCAAAATAAAAACAAATCTGCTTGGCTGCATTAGAACCATTATCTGTGATCCATTAGAAGTAATCCCCCAAATCTTACTCTAATCAAATGCAGTTTTATTAACCACTGTATATTTTTAATAGCCAGCTCTTTCTCTTCGTTGTAATTCAAGGTTGTGCCTCTGCTGCCATTCCTAAGTCACTTGTTATGCACTCCTGCTTTATACTAACCAGTCTAACCTTTTGCTATATTTTGCTGTCAAAACATTCCAACCTGATTTGATGCAATTTATTCTGCAAGTGTGCATCTGTATCTGGTTTACAGAATAGCAGAGATAATTGACTACATCTGAGAAGATCTTTTTTCTCCTAACACCTGTACTAATTAAAATCCCAAATATATGGAAAAAATCTTGACAATATTGTTCCTCATTAATAACTTCTTTTCATAGGCATAGCAAACAAGATGTAGACTGTGTACAATGGCTGATCAAAAATGGGTGAGTAACGGAAGCTTTATTCATTGTGCATTCCAAAGGAAGGACTCTATTTATGAGCCTGTAAAAGCATGATTTGTTGGGACTGGCATGCAAAACATATATTTCCAGGCCTTATGAGATGGTAGCTCTTTTATTGCCTGAAACAATGATTGCAATCATTGCATGCAAACTCTCATGTAGTCTGCATTCTTGCGTTGATGTTTTTTCCATCACAAAATGTAGACCTTCTCCAGGTGCTGATGTTACACTTGGCCAATGGTGCTCCATCCAAAGGCCTCTGTTGCCCCACACAATAGCTCTCAGATGCCCTGCAGGATGAAAGAAAGTCAAGATCTCTACATAATAGAGACTGAACTGCAGGTGTAGTTTTCCTTTCTCTTACCTGATGACTTGAAACACAAATGGCATATTGTGGCTGATGAACATTTTCTTCTGGCATTCTATGTGTATACTGTTAGAGAGGGGCCCAGGAAGTTGATGACAGCCCAGCTTACACGGTTCTGAAGGCAGGACTAGAAATTAAGTTTCTAGCAGGAAACCGCATGTGCTTTGAAATTCTGTGTAATGTACAACACAGTCATCTCTTCCTCTTCTCCATCCTCTGACGATAGTCATTCTTGTTATACACTCTGGCTTTTAGCAAAGAAATAGGCATTTTGTATTTCCTTTGTTCATAGGCGCACATGTGGTATCCTTCAGAAAGAAATAGACTGCTTGGCTGGTACTGAAGTGTTTGCTCTCTTGATGCTTTTCTCACCATTCAAATTCCCCAAGAAAAAGTTAATTTTACTTTTAATATCTCTCATATGGCCATAGTGTCCAATTTCATTATTTTCTCTATCTGTAGTTTTCTTAGCCATATCATAGATGAAACCTGGGAATGAGTTCTTTTAAAATAAAAATTGGCTTGTAGCTTTTTATTGCTTCTAATATTGAAATACATTAGAGGAACTGAAAAAGAAAAGGATGTTTGCATTTGCTTATCTAGGCATGTATGTTAATGTCATTGTGGAGAAGGATTTCAAATGCATGGCAGTGTTTCTGCAGGAAAATTGGACTTGGTCCTGATGTGTGGCTGGGTGCCCAATATCTGTTCTGTCACTGTTGGCTATGGGACAAAGAGACCCAGTTAGTGCGTAGCATGTACCACATATCTGCTTTATATGCATACACACAGCATATGTCACATGAAAGTCAACCTAACAGAAGCCCTAGCCCTGGGCCTGTTGGAAAGCAGTGCACACCTTCACCTCAGTTTAGTGAGGTTCAGAGGCTGGATTAGTAAATTAAAAACACACAGCACTTGCGGGGTATTTCTTTCATGTATTGATGCTCAGAAATACCAAAGGTAGCACTGACTGTGTACTCCTCTAAGAAAGGCCAGGGCTGGGTCAGACCAAAACCAGAGACCAGGAGCTTCATTCACTTGGATCTCCCAGGTATTTGAGTCATCTTCCACTGATTTCCCAGGTGTGTTAGCAGGGAGCTGTATCAGAAGTTGAGCAGCTGGGACATGAACTGGCACACAAGGAATGCTGGTATTACAGGCAGTGGCTCAACCTGCTGTGCCACAACGCTGGCCCCTCATGATCTTTTTTTAAAGCAGTATTATTTAAGTGGCAGAGAGTTGGAAACACACACACACACACACACACACACACACACTGAGAGAGAGGGAGAGAGAGAGAGGGCAATTTCCTGTCTGCTATTTTGCTATTATACAAATACTTGCAACAGCCAGGGCTAGGCCAGGCCAAAGCCAGGAGCAAGAAATTCAATGTAGGTCACCCACATGGGTAGCAGGGCCCCAAGCACTTGAGCTACCACGTGTTACCTCCTATTAGCAGGAAGCTATACTCAAGAGCAGAGGTGGGACTCAAAGCCAGGCCCCCTGATGTGGAATGCGGATGTCCTAAGTGCAGCATCCCTGCTGTGCCAAATGCCCACACTTCCTGCTTTTTTTTTTAAGCACACACATTATCCCTTGGTATAGTAATATTTACTTGCTTATTAATTTTGTAAGAGCATGCACTATCCCCACCCCAGATATATTATGGACCCTTTCAATTCTACTCTTGCTTTTATCTAGTGTCCAGGACAGTGGGTAACATATTGCTAACTCAGTATTTGTTGAATGAATGCAAGGAATGGCAACTGTTTGCTAGGTTCTGTATCTGGCGCTAGCTAGAAAGATAATGAATGGTGAATGTACTCACAGTGAGCCAGACCTTAAGCAGCTTAAACTCCAAGCAGGGAGAGAAAGATAATGCAGTATGGTCGCTCCCACTGAGGAGTGCTGAGACTGTAACCGCAGTGGATGCATTACAGAGTGTGAAGAGGGTGTTTAGCTTGACAAGGGTGGTCAGAGAAGCCTCTCTGAGAAGGTGACATTTGAATTGAAACCTAGGTCATGAAAAGGAGGAAATCATGTGAAGAGAGGGCAAGCCACAGGCTGTTATGGTTTAAATTTATCTCTTCCCAAATTCAGATGCTGGAACTTGATGGCCAATGTGATGGTGTGAAGTGGCAGAACCTTATAGAAGAGATTAAGTCATGAAGAATCCCTTGAGAGTGGGATTTGGTCCTTGCAAGAGAGGCTTTGTGCGGCAGGACACGTCTGTCTTGCCTATCCCCCTTTTGCCATCTGAGAACGAAGAGCCAAGACAACTGCACCTGCCAACGCCTGCATCTTCAACTTCCCAGTCTCCAGAATGTGAGGAATAAATTTTTGTTTTCTAATAAATCATCTAGTTGCAGATATTTTGTTACCAAATGGCACCAATGGATTAAGACACAGGGACTGAGAGCTTGGTGTTTCTGAAGGGCCAAGAGGGTCTGTCTGCCTACAGTAAGTAGACAAAGCCAGAAGCAGAGGGATGGGAAGCATCACCCCACATAGGGCATTGCAGGGCAGGGTAGGAGGTTTGAAATTTATTGTGGTCTTAAAGGGAAGCCACTAGATCATTTCAAGAAGATGAGTGGCATGTTCTGATTTCTGTTTTGGAAACTGTATTTGCACAGTTGCCTGTGGTTACTGTGCACAACACGATCTAGAGACAAGGCTCAGGAAGGCCTCTTTGAGGGGTCTGTTATGGAGAAGCAGGGGAGATATGATCGCAGCTATGATTAAAGTTGTAGCAGTGAGGATGGCAAGAAGTTCTTGGAGCTTAGGTATAATGGCGGTAGAACTGATAGGACCTGATCCTAGATTTAATAAAGAGACTTTTGAATCATTTACATTTGAGTAAAAAGGATGTGGTCTTCAAGAATCTCATTTTAATATAATGAAATACCAAGCAAGTTGGTCAGAGTTGCTGGGAAGCAGCTTTATTTGAAGCTGAAGTGGTGAGTCAATGGTAGAGGGTGATTCGCTTGGCTGAGTAGAAAATACAACGAGAAGGCTGGAGAAGATGAAGAAGGGTGGTGAGCTTCCTAAAGTCTGTTCTTTGGAACTTCAAGTCAATGAACAAAATGAAGAGGACTGGCACAGTGATTATTTATACACATGGCACTGGAATTTGATTATTGTGGCTAAGATAGACATAGCAGAAAAGAGAAGACGCTAGGGAAGACAGTTCTATTAAGCTTGTAGTTGTGGTTGATAAAACAGCTTTGGAAAGACTAAAGCTTAGAAATGATACAGAAAATGGGTATCACCTTGATTATGTCCAGACACTGCCAAAACAAAGACGCCATTTATCAAATGCAGAGGAAAATTGTTTGAATTTGGGTAGAGCATCATGTAAACAAAACAGCCAACAGATAGACTATATTTTCCACATTTTAGTTACTTTTTTTTTTTTTTTTGGCCAGGCAGAGCTAAACAGTGAGAAAGAGAGACAGAGAGAGACATAAACAGTGAGTGAGTGAGACAGAGAGAAAGGTCTTCCTTCCGTTGGTTTACCCCCCAAATGACTGCTACAGTCAGCGTGCTGCGCAGGTCCAAAGTCAGGAGTCAAGTGTTTCCTCCTGGTCTCCTATGCGGATGCAGGGCCCAAGCACTTGGGCCATCCTCCACTGCCTTCCCGGGTCACAGCAGAGAGCTGGACTGGAAGAGGAGCAACCAGGACAGAATCTGGCGCCCCACGTGGGGCCACAGGTGAAGGATTTGCCTAGTGAGCCGCAGTACTGGTCAGTTACTTGTTTTTATATGACCTACACCAAATGGTTTTCCAGGATCGGAAGTCATGAATGAAGCAAAAACAAAATAAATAAAAAAAAAACCCTGAATTTAATTTTGAATTTGGTTTCAAGTGAGTGAAGCCACAATTACAATGCTGTCAATGTGATCTTGAGAAACCAGAGAGAAAGAGAGCAATAGAGTTATTGAAGCCAATGAAAGGAAGATGCATCTTATGATAACTAATTCAAATCCTTTTATTTCCATGTTACCTTTGGATACAGAGGGTGTGGTTTTCAGGAAGTTCACGTCCACATAAGAAT